>CM061131.1:45389105-45563107 GCA_030789695.1 Scilla litardierei
TATCCTGATCAGGAAGATCGACTCGGTTAAGATTTGATTCGGAGGATCGATCTAATCGAGAATTGATTAAGAGGGATCGATTTGATTAAGACATAGGATTTATTACAATCACGATCTGATTTAGAAAATTGATGTAGCTAAGATTAGATTAGGAGAATCATTTAGTAGGGATATTCGATATTATAAAGATCGGTTGGCTAAGATATGATTTGATTAATACGATTTTGCCACTGCAACCAACGTCAACCACAAGTTAAATAAGATAAAGATGCGATCGTTAAATCTCGTGCTCGAGCTAAGAAAATAATAATAATAATTAAAATCATATATTGGTTACTGTGATAAATCACTATACTAATTAAATACGTACGAATTACGTATAGATAAAAACAGGCCGTTGCATCCTACCCACCTTTTTTGAATTCCGTCCTCGGAATTCAGTAAAACTAATGGGAAGGTGTAATGACCGCGAGAATCAAAATGAAGCAATGACGAAGAGGGTTCAGGAAATGAAATATGGTGACGTGGTCGTTTTGGTGGAAGGTATCACGAATCAAAAAAAACAAGAAAAGTCGGAAGGTGAATAAGACGAGGAAAAAATAGGTCAATGAATCAAAATGTTGGGCTTATGGTCGTCGACATATGAATATAATGTCGAAGATATCTACAAGACCAGGGGTGGACCCATTGGGTCAACTAATGTTTAAGAATCCTAAGGAACATGGCTGGGATAGAGTTCAAGGAAAGGTGTTCTTGAGGTTCAAGATTGTAATCTTATCTATGTTGTTTTAGGAGTGTTTTGCACAAGCACGACCTGTATGGGCCACCACTAAAACCTGTCACGCCCCGCTTCCCATTATACTTGGGAGTGAAGATGTGAGCGGGTCTGCATGTGCTTAAAACAAGGAGGTACTTTTTCTTTTCTTCCTCCTTGGTTTCAGCACAATAAGCGTCTGTGATAACAACCTTGCAGATTCTTGCATGCAACTCAAAACAACACAGATAATTATTTTATTACAATCTCAAATTCTCAGAAATGATTTACAACACAGAATGAAATGAAGAGAGGGTCTAAAGACCATACAAATATAAAAAGATTAATATGTACAATGTTGCTTGCGAAGGCACATTGCTCCACGGCGGGGGATCTCAGCGTCTGGGTGCACCTGGTCAACTAGCCTAGCTTCAAGGCATGCTCCTCTGCAAAATCTGTCTAACACCTGACGTATATTTCACAATATAGAAACACAGAAATATACGTCAGTAAGGGTCGCTCGGCAAGATTTAGAATGTTAAGAAAGTTGACCCTCGGCAAGGTTTTCAAAATCATTAACATGGCAAGGTGAGTGACATAATATGATTTCAATAGTTAAAACGTGGCAGCGTAAGAAACGTATAAGCATGTCAAGCGTAGTGCACACAGTAGCAAGCATGGCAATTGTAGTGCATGGCAAGTGTGGTGTACAGAGTAGTGAACATAGCAAGTGTAGTATGCAAAGTGGTGGCATGGCATGTGTAGTGTGCAAAGCAGTGGCATGGCGAGTGTAGTGTGCAAAGTAATAAGTATGATATGTGTAGTGTGCAAAGTAATAAGCATGACATTCTTACTTGAGTAAGGAACTGGCAGGTTACACAATTTCTCAATAGTACAGCAGAAACAAGATAATGTGTCATTCAATCAAGTGTGTCTAGTGACAAGCCCAATGTCTGAGGGGGAAAGTACTATAATTGCACCCAAACCAACAGGAGCTACCCGTGGCTCTCTACTCACCGACCCGGCTAGGTGTCGACCAAGTTTACCAATAGAGTGCAATCTAGCATTCGGACCTCTACTACATTGGACTACCCCACCCAAGTGTTGTGCTGGAACACGAGCCAGCCTAATCAATTTCACGAGTTCACGAATTCAAGATATTCCATTCCATCAATGTATTTCCACACGGTATTCCATCACGGTATTTCATCAATACATTCCATCACCATCCATTCAATCAAGTGTGTACGAGCATGATGTGAAACATGGTATAAAGCAATACTAGCAATTCTTCATTTAGCAATTAAATGTAACAATATTTTAAAGCTGTAAAATGCGCACTTGCCTGTTATAGTCGGTTTCGGGTGTCCAGGTGGTCACGACGAAAGGCGTATTACATCTGCATCATGGTTTTGTAATATCAAACCAAGGAAATCAGAACTCATTAAAATCTACCTTATAAATATCAAACTAATATATATAACATATATTAAATGATAACATACTTATGTGAATTGATAACTATATCTAACATACACATTTACAATTTACCCTAACAATAACAACTTTGTGTTAAACTAACATCTACTATTCTTACATGCTGCTAACTTAATATTAAGACTAACATTAAATAATTAGAACTTACACATTGTTTAATAACTAACTAAATATATAAGATTATATACTGACATCATACCATAAGGAAATTACGCATGTAACTTACTATAAAATAATATGCAGCTAGCTTTATATTTATGTAACCTACTAATGTAATACTGCTCACTAACTCAGATATAATAATGATATATATATATATATATATTTTTGAAAAGTAAAGAAATCTATTAAAACCAAATATTTTACAACAGGCATATCAGATCATAGTCACCACTAGAGAGAGGATAGGGCACAAGCGCCGTCACTCTCTACTAGTGGTACCTATCTCTAACAATAACCTGCAATATACAAGTCCGACCCCTCTATGGGTCCAAGGAAGTGAAATTAGCCATTGTCCCGAAATTCCCAATTTGACAAAGCCTCCGTAGCCTCATCATCTGATCTATCCAGTTCATGTAAGGCAATCCTGAGCTCTGCAGCAATGTCATCAAATAAAGTTGTCTTACATTTCCGAGCCCTGTCAAAGATACGCTTGTTCCTTTCTCTCCAAATATGCCAGACCAGACCACTCAGAGCCGCTTTAGCCAGTATAATCAAGCTTTTCTTGTTACCAAAATGATTTAAGTAGAAGGACCCATGTCACGACCCGCTTCCCTAAAATGGAGGCGAGACGTGAAAAGGTCCGCATGAGAGTGGAGCTGTGAAGCCCCAAACCCTATAAGCGTCAATAATACGTAAGCATGTCCCTGTAACCACAACGGAATAACAATAATAACACAAGGAGAGACTGAAATAAAATCTCACATCTCATAAATTGTCCAACAAGAAAATAAGTCCAACATCCAGAAAAGCCACCAGGCTAAAAGAAAAGAGTCTAAAGGCCCAGAACAAGGCCAACAAAAGAAACGACATAACAAAGTATGGGTGCTACGCACCGATAATAAAACAACTGTTCTAACAAAAGTAAAACACAACGGAGACACTAGGACTGGTCCCCAGTGTCCACGTACTCCCCGTCAAACACAAGCTCGGGCTCAGCGTCAGCAAACACCTCGTCCTCAACAAGGTACTCAGGCTCAGGATCTAACATGTGTCACCCAAAAGAGTAAAGGGGCACATGTCAGCAAGTCTAAAAGACTTGAGCAAGGAAACTGAAAGTAAGGCAACTAGCAACCTAGCAGTTTAGTAAGCATGACATGGCAGTTATAACATGAGTGCACAATTGAAACATGGCAAGACAATTTGTACAAGAGAACAATCATCGGGACAAGACAAGACAAGACAAGAGTAGCCATGCTACTATCAATCTCAATCAATTCACTATTCACGTTGTTTTGTAGATGTTTACGCCTTACAGCTGAATGGTTTCACATCCGCTGATTGGCCGCTTAACATCTACCCCAAAACCCAGAGTTTACGCCTTACCACTGCAGTTGCTGATCAGGCAGACTCCCAGTTGATTGGTCGCTTAACTCTTACCCCCAATACCCACACGTAATGGAGCCAGGGTCCCCGCACAATGAACTCAGCTAGTGAGCCTGGGGTTGCCCCGCACATGAGCTCGCATTCTTAAACATTTGGCGTAGGGGTGCACCTAGCCGGAAACACGCAATTCGGGCATTGGCTATCAACCAACACATGGCCCGCTTCTGGAACACGAGCCAGGAACACAAGCATTTGTAGCAAAGCTACGCAATCACAGAAACACTTAAAGAATGCAATGACATGACAATTAATTTGCGTACCGTTAATGGAAAGTAAACATGACATGGAAATTGTGCAACATGCTAAATGTCGGAACTAGCTTCGTTGTCAAGCTAGTTCCCCAATTTGCGCCTAGGCGAGTATCATTTCGTCGCCTAGCCTCTTTTACGCCTACTATAAGAAAATGGCCTAAAACATGGCCTAAACCCTAGGTGGAAAGTTTCACTTGCCTAGCACCGGGGATGACGACCACTTCGTCACACGGATGCCAATCTACGGGGAAATCACTGTTTTGGGGGAACAACCAACAAACAACATGAAATTTTATTAGGGTTTCATAAAAATATAAATAGGTTATGAAAACAACGGTAGATCGATTTCTTACCGAGAGGAGGCGGAAGAAACACTCCGGGGAACCCTAGGATCAGATCTGGAAAAGATTGGAGAAGTTTGGGGAAACTAGGGTTTTGGGGGATTTGGGGATTTTGATGGATTTGGTGAGATTTTGGGGAAGATGAGGGGTAGATAGAGTGAATGGATGGTTTGGATGATGATTCTAGGGCTTGGAATGAAGGATTGAAGCTTGGAGGAAGATGGGGGCTCAAGGGGGAAGATTTTAGGGTTTTGGGTCGTGTTGGAGAAGATGAAATCGTTTGGGTTGGGTTTAAATAGGATGGGATGGCGGCTGCCCAGAAATTAGGGTTTTAACACAGGTTAGTCGGTCAAAGAGCAACCACTGACCGACTAGTTTGGCAACTAGTCGGTCGGTCGACCAACGCAGACCGACTAAGTGCAAACAGTAACTCCTGAACGAAAATAGGATTTTAGAGTTAGTCGGTCCATGAACAAATACTGACCGACTAGTTTAGCATCTAGTCGGTCGATGAACGTTCTTAGACCGACTAAGAGTAAACAGTAACTCAACTAAAATTAAGATGATGTGTTAGTCGGTTAAAGAAGCATTGCCGACCGACTAGTTTGCAACCTAGTCGGTCAACCAACGTTCTTAGACCGACTAACGATAAACAGTAACTCCTGAGAAATTTAGAAAGCCAACTAGTCGGTCCAAGAAGGATTGCCGACCGACTGGATCGTCATCTAGTCGGTCGGTGCCCCTTCTTATACCGGCTAATGAGCACAAAAAGTTCCGATACGGAGCGCGGGGCCCCGGGATCGATTCCTAAGACTCCTAGGCTTGATCTAATAGTAAGATACGACCGTTATGAAGTCTGTCACGAATGACTTACTTCGAAATCGACAATCCTAAGGAAGAAGCGAGAAAATACGACGAATCGATCGAAAATGAAAGCTACGGAGACGAAAACCACACAAGAGGAGAAAATCCACCAAAACATATATTATATTATATTAAATCCAGATACATGAAAAGCAGTCGTTACATCCTCCCCAACTTAAGAAAAATTCCGTCCTCGGAATTTCCAAATACTCACGAGTCCGGAAACAAAAGTGGGAAACGCTCTCGCATCTCATCCTCATTCTCCCAAGTAGACTCTCCAGGTGAGCCGTGTCGCCACATCACCCTCACAAGATTGACAATCTTGTTCCGAAGAGATTTCTGACGCCTGTCCAGAATCTGCACTGGATGCTGGTCATACGTCATATCGGGACGAACGGTAATCTCCGAAAAATCCACCGCATGAGACGGATCGCTAATGTATCGACGAAGCTGTGACACATGGAAAACATTGTGAACTCCTTCCAAAGATGGCGGCAAGGCCAAGCGATAAGCTACCTCGCCAACCCTCTCCAAAACGTCAAACAGTCCAATGTATCGCGGGCTCAACTTTCCACGCTTCCCGAAACGAATCACACCACGATTCGGGGAAATCTTCAAGAACACATGGTCGCCCGGCTGAAACTCCAAAGGACGTCGTTTAGCATCCGCCCAATGCTTGAAACGGTCCGGAGCAATTCTCAACCTCTCCCGAATATTCCTGACGATATCCACGGCCTCCACGATCATCTCAGGTCCCAACAACTCCCGATCACCAACGTCATCCCAACTCAATGGCGATCGACATTTCCTCCCATAAAGAGCGGCGAAAGGCGACATGCCAATACTCGCCTGGAAGCTGTTGTTGTAAGAGAACTCCACCAAATGTAGATGGTCCTCCCACGAACCCTTGAAATCCAACATGCACGCCCTCAGCATGTCTTCCAAAATCTGAATTGTCCTCTCGGACTGGCCATCCGTCTGCGGATGGTACGCCGTGCTGAAACTCAGACGCGTACACAAGCTCTTCTGCAAACTCTGCCAGAACTGAGATGTGAACCTCGTGTCTCTGTCAGACACGATACTCACGGGGACTTCATGAAGTCGCACAACCTCCTTCACGATTCACGTTACATCACTATCCAAACTAGGAAAAGGAAATAAAACGGAGAATAAAAGAATTTTACCTCCATATATCTCCTTGCTAGCGCCTCAGTGGACTGTCCCACTCGGAACGGAATAAAGTGCGCGGATTTGGTCAATCGATCTACGATCACCCAAATCGCGTCATTCTGCTTCGGACTCCGAGGTAGTCCAGTCACGAAATCCATAGTGATGTGTTGCCATTTCCACTCCGGAATCAGAAGCGGTTGTAGCAACCCGACCGTACGCTGATGCTCCGCCTTCACTTGCTGGCAAACCAAGCACTTGGCTACACTCCGAGCCACGCTCCTCTTCATACCATGCCACCAATAATTCAGACGAAGATCCTGGTACATCTTGGTGCCACCAGGATGCACAGAATACGGCGAACTGTGTGCCTCCACCATCAACTCCTCTCTGATATCCCCAGCTGGCACACACAACCTGGCTCCAAACCTCAGCGAGCCATCCTCATGAATCAAAAAGTCAGTCCGCAGACCGGCTTCCACCTGCTCCCGAATCCTCACCAGCTTCGGATCCTCAGCCTGGCCAGCCTTAATCCGATCCACGATCGTCGACTGTACCTGCATGTACATCAACGACGAAGCCTCTCCAGGAAGAACAATCTCCACGCCAGACTCGCAAAAATCCTGCTGCAATCTCCACTGCGAGGTCAAAATCATCACCGCTGGAAGCCTACTCAAAGCATCCGGGACCACATTCACCTTGCCAGGGTGAAACTGCAAATCAATCTCATAATCCGCCATAAGCTCCAACCATCGACGCTGTCGCATGTTGAGCTCCTTCTGAGTGAAAATGTACTTCAAGCTTTTGTGATCGGTGAAAATCTTCACTTTCTCACTCAGCAGGAAGTGCCTCCAAATCTTAAGAGCAAACACAACGGCAGCCAACTCCAAATCATGCGTCGGGTAATTCTTCTCATGAACCTTAAGCTGACGAGACGCATACGCCACAACATGCCCATGCTGATGCAACACACAACCGAGACCCTTGCCAGAAGCATCGCAAAAGATCTCAAATCCACCGCTGCGATCAGGCACAACAAGAATAGGGGCAGTCGTCAACCTCTCCTTCAGAATACCAAAAGCACTCTCACAATCACCCGACCAAACAAAAGCAACATCCTTCCGCGTCAACCTGGTCATCGGCTCAGCAATACGAGAAAAGTCCTTAATGAATCGCCGATAATAACCAGCAAGTCCAAGGAAACTCCGGATCTCAGACGCTGACGACGGAACAGGCCACTCCCTGATGGCCCGAATCTTCTCGGGATCCACTGAAATACCATCACCAGTCACCACATGCCCGAGAAAAGCAACTCTATCCAGCCAAAACTCGCACTTCGAAAACTTAGCATACAACCGATGCTTCCTCAAGATCTCTAACACCGTCCTTAAGTGCGAGGCATGCTCTTCCTCTGACTTCGAATAGATCAGAATGTCGTCAATAAAGATAACAACAAACTTATCCAAAAAGTCGTAGAAAATCAGGTTCATCAGATTCATGAAAACTGCGGGCGCTTTAGTTACGCCGAAAGGCATAACCACGAACTCATAGTGTCCATACTTCGTCCTGAATGCTGTCTTCGGAACATCTCCCTTCTTCACCTTCAACTGATGGTAACCACTCCTCAAATCCAATTTAGAAAACACCCTCGAACCTCCAAGCTGATCAAAAATAACATCGATGCGAGGCAACGGGTATTTATTCTTAATGGTCACCGCATTCAACTCCCGATAGTCCACGCACATGCGACGCGAACCATCCTTCTTCTTAACCAGCAACACCGGTGCTCCCCACGGAGACACGCTAGGATTAATATAACCCTTCTGCAAAAGCTCATCCAACTGCTTCCGCAACTCCTCCAATTCTGCAGGTGCCATACGATATGGCGCCTTCGAAATCGGCTGCGCACCTGGAACAAGATCGATAGAAAATTCCAAAGCCCGATCAGGCGGCAAACCAGACATCTCCTCGGGGAAGACGTCGCCAAAATCACGCACCACAGCTGGCCACTCCAGCTCCATCTGTATAGCCACAGCCTCCACCGGCCTGGCCCGAAATCTGACAGGACCAAGCGAACTGCTACCACGACTGAACTCAAACACTGGATGTCCGGGAATCTCGAACACCACCTTCTTTCTCCGACAGTCGATCGTAGCATAGAAGCTCGCAAGCCAGTCCATCACAAGAACTGCATCATAGTTGATGATGTCGTGGACAATGAAATCAGCGAAAAGCTCATGTCCACAGACCACCAACGAGCAAAAATTGCAACCACGATGCACCGAGACCACACCATTCCCTGTAACGATATTCCAACTCTTGGGAAGAGGGGACGTCGACAAGGAATGCCTCTCCACGAAGCTCCGAGAAATAATGCACATCGATGCACCAGAGTCAAAGAGGACTCGTGCAAGAAATGTGCAAACCAAAACCACACCTAACAATCAATTAACAATCAAACCCTAGTCTAGCAAACAACCATGTTCAAGCAAACAACACAATCTAACAATCAAAACCAGCTAGGAAAGTAACAGCTAGATTGAGGATTACCTGCGATAACCTCATCCACAGCCTCGCTCTCCGCAGCGGTCATCAGAAAAGCCTGCCTCCTCGGCGGGACAGCCTGCCGAAAAGCCTGCCCCTGTGGAACAAGAGCTGCTCCACGTCCAGCAGGAACAGACGCTCGCTGCTGTAACGGCTGAGCTGCAACAGGAGCCCTCCGCAGCTGATTCACATGCCGACAATCCTTCGTGACATGGGAAGCATCACCACAAACCAGACACTGGCCCAAAAACTTCCGACACTGATCCTTAACGTGGCCAGGCTTGCCGCAGAAATGGCAAAACTTCAGAATAGGCCCTCCTGGCCTCTTAAACTGAGCGGACTGATTAGGCCTGAATCCAGGTCTAACCACAGCTCTCGCCTGTTCCACAGGCCTCTTCCCAGCACCAACAACAGACCCCATCCTCTGGTTCACGAGAAGCTACTGTCTCTTGGCAGCGACCAGAACCTTCTGATAAGACTCCCGGTCAGAGGAGGTCACAAAACTCTGGAGCTCCGAAGCAAGCCCCTGCAGGAACCTCTGAGCCTTCTCCTCAGCGTCCTGCACCATCTTTGGTGCAAACCGACTCAGCCTCATGAACTCTTGGTGATACATGTCCACCGACGAGCTCCCTTGCTTCAAATCGATAAAACGCTGCAGCATCTCCTCCCTGGCAGCTTTCGGGAAGAACTCACCCTCAAATCTGGCCTTGAAGGTAGCACAAGCTATCGGCTCCACCAACATCTTCTCTTCCGCATCCCACCAATTCCGAGCATTATCCTTGAGTTGCCTCTTCGCCAAATCAACCCATCCAGCCGGGGTGATCTTGGCCATCTTCAGATTGTCCCTGATGTTCCGAATCCACTCATCGGTAGCCAGAGGACCCTCAGACCCATCAAAATATGCAGGTCCCAGCTCTCGAAATTGCTTCGCTCCTGGCTCAGAGCGAGGGGCATCCGGAAGAGCCCGGGCAGCTCGAGCAAGTGGAGAATTCTGGACTTGCAAAAGCACGCCCTGCTGCACTTGCATCATCTGGAGCATCATCCGCATCATCTCACCGCTGGTGGGTTCCCGCTCAGGCTCCTCATCATGAGGGGTCGCGCCACTACCCCCACCACGGGTGAAACGTCTTCCTGCCATCTAGTGACACAGAAAACGAATCAGATTAGACTCATAGCTTATGACATCGGACGTCGAACTTAATTTATTGGACATTCTAATATTATTATCGTCATTCCAAAAATCGCAGTTACAGAAGGACCTGCATGGGCCACCAACAAAACCTGTCACGACCCGCTTCCCTAAAATGGAGGCGAGACGTGAAAAGGTCCGCACGAGAGTGGAGCTGTGAAGCCCCAAACCCGATAAGCGTCAATAATACATAAGCAGGTCCCTGTAACCACAACGGAATAACAATAATAACACAAGGAGAGACTGAAATAAAATCTCACATCTCATAAATTGTCCAACAAGAAAATAAGTCCAACATCCAGAAAAGCCACCAGGCTAAAAGAAAAGAGTCTAAAGGCCCAGAACAAGGCCAACAAAAGAAACGACATAACAAAGTATGGGTGCTACGCACCGATAATAAAACAACTGTTCTAACAAAAGTAAAACACAACGGAGACACTAGGACTGGTCCCCAGTGTCCACGTACTCCCCGTCAAACACAAGCTCGGGCTCGGCGTCAGCAAACACCTCGTCCTCAACAAGGTACTCAGGCTCAGGATCTAACATGTGTCACCCAAAAGAGTAAAGGGGCACATGTCAGCAAGTCTAAAAGACTTGAGCAAGGAAACTGAAAGTAAGGCAACTAGCAACCTAGCAGTTTAGTAAGCATGACATGGCAGTTATAACATGAGTGCACAATTGAAACATGGCAAGACAATTTGTACAAGAGAACAATCATCGGGACAAGACAAGACAAGACAAGAGTAGCCACGCTACTATCAATCTCAATCAATTCACTATTCACGTTGTTTTGTAGATGTTTACGCCTTACAGCTGAATGGTTTCACATCCGCTGATTGGCCGCTTAACATCTACCCCAAAACCCAGAGTTTACGCCTTACCACTGCAGTTGCTGATCGGGTAGACTCCCAGTTAATTGGTCGCTTAACTCTTACCCCCAATACCCACACGTAATGGAGCCAGGGTCCCCGCACAATGAACTCAGCTAGTGAGCCTGGGGTTGCCCCGCACATGAGCTCGCATTCTTAAACATTAGGCGTAGGGGTACACCTAGCCGGAAACACGCAATTCGGGCATTGGCTATCAACCAACACATGGCCCGCTTCTGGAACACGAGCCAGAAACACAAGCATTTGTAGCAAAGCTACGCAATCACAGAAACACTTAAAGAATGCAATGACATGACAATTAATTTGCGTACCGTTAATGGAAAGTAAACATGACATGGAAATTGTGCAACATGCTAAATGTCGGAACTAGCTTCGTTGTCAAGCTAGTTCCCCAATTTGCGCCTAGGCGAGTATCATTTCGTCGTCTAGCCTCTTTTACGCCTACTATAAGAAAATGGCCTAAAATATGGCCTAAACCCTAGGTGGCAAGTTTCACTTGCCTAGCACCGGGGATGACGACCACTTCGTCACACGGATGCCAATCTACGGGGAAATTGCTGTTTTGGGGGAACAACCAACAAACAACATGAAATTTTATTAGGGTTTCATAAAAATATAAATAAGTTATGAAAACAACGGTAGATCGATTTCTTACCGAGAGGAGGCGGAAGAAACACTCCGGGGAACCCTAGGATCAGATCTGGAAAAGATTGTAGAAGTTTGGGGAAACTAGGGTTTTGGGGGATTTGGGGATTTTGATGGATTTGGTGAGATTTTGGGGAAGATGAGGGGTAGATAGAGTGAATGGATGGTTTGGATGATGATTCTAGGGCTTGGAATGAAGGATTGAAGCTTGGAGGAAGATGGGTGCTCAAGGGGGAAGATTATAGGGTTTTGGGTCGTGTTGGGGAAGATGAAATCGTTTGGTTTGGGTTTAAATAGGATGGGCTGGCGGCTGCCCAGAAATTAGGGTTTTAACACAGGTTAGTCGGTCAAAGAGCAACCACTGACCGACTAGTTTGGCAACTAGTCGGTCAGTCGACCAACGCAGACCGACTAAGTGCAAACAGTAACTCCTGAACGAAAATAGGATTTTAGAGTTAGTCGGTCCATGAACAAATACTGACCGACTAGTTTAGCATCTAGTCGGTCGATGAACGTTCTTAGACCGACTAAGAGTAAACAGTAACTCAACTAAAATTAAGATGATGTGTTAGTCGGTTAAAGAAGCATTACCGACCGACTAGTTTGCAACCTAGTCGGTCAACCAACGTTCTTAGACCGACTAACGATAAACAGTAACTCCTGAGAAATTTAGAAAGCCAACTAGTCGGTCCAAGAAGGATTGCCGACCGACTGCATCGTCATCTAGTCGATCGGTGCCCCTTCTTATACCGGCTAATGAGCACAAAAAGTTCCGATACGGAGCGCGGGGCCCCGGGATCGATTCCTAAGACTCCTAGGCTTGATCTAATAGTAAGATACGACCGTTATGAAGTCCGTCACGAATGACTTACTTCGAAATCGACAATCCTAAGGAAGAAGCGAGAAAATACGACGAATCGATCGAAAATGAAAGCTACGGAGACGAAAACCACACAAGAGGAGAAAATCCACCAAAACATATATTATATTATATTAAATCCAGATACATGAAAAGCAGTCGTTACAACCCAACATCCAATAATCTAGGGCCAATTACAGTAGTGACCCCCAATTTAAGCATGCATCTGCGTAAAAGGTAGTTTGAATACTCACATTCAAAAAAGATGGGTTCCGCGCTCTCCTCCTCCTTCCCATCACAGAGAACACAGTCCTTTTGAGTTAACAGCCCCCACTTGACAAGGATATCCTTTGTCAGTAATTTATTTTTAAAAGCTCGAAGAAGGGCAATGGACCACTTGGGAACATGATGTTTGAACCAGATTAGCCTATGTAAATCAAATTTACTCCCAGGCTCTCTGCAGCCATCCCAGGCCTCACGGAAAATAAATTCTTTACTGCTGTTTTGGGAAGCAATAGCTTCCCCATCTCCGCACAGTGAAGATTGGCCCGCATGAACACCCGACTCAGTGGATGAACGCCCAGGTTGAATCCCAGTATTTCCCCCTCCTGTTTGAGGCACTTGGCCAGCTTGCGGCCCAACCCTGGGAATATTGCAGTCTCCATCCGGCGTTGGTACAGGCCCACTGATATTGCGGGAATGATTCAAAGCATCCTGCACATAGCTTTTTGCGTGGCGCCCGGGGTGAATCACAGAGTTATTCACTCCTATATGAGGTCCTAGGCCAACGAGATGCCCTACCCCGTTAATAGAAGAATCAGAGGGTATTTGCTTTATATGCGCAGGATTCCACACCCAAAAGTCAATCCCGGGCTTCAATTTGTATTGCTGCAGGGTAGCCTTGAGCTGTGCACTGACATTCATGGTATCGAACCTCCAGTGAGAACCATTCCAATAGTCGGCAACCATTTTTTTACTCTCACCATGTGGGATTTACAGATAGTGTTTGATTGGACCCCCCGGCAGCCAGTGATCGTGCCAGAATAAAGTTGTTTTTCCATCCCTAACTTCCTTCTTGATAAGCCTTTCAGAGATACTTCTGCAATGTAGCATGAACTTCCATGAACCCGAGTGAATAGCTTTCCCCGTTGCTGCGAAAAAAGAGTCAGGCTTCACATAGGTATATTTCATAAGATCTGCCCACAGCCCTCTTCCTGTCAGGTAGCGCCATGTTAATCTAACTCCATATGCAAGATTTAAATCAGACAAAAGGCGTAGGCCAACACCACCTTCAGACTTTGGCCTGCACAAATCCCGCCAAGACCACAAGCCTGAAGATCCCAAGATAAATCGCCTGCAAGCGGATGAAATGGTGCGAATGATAGAAACTGGAATGCGAAATGCTTGCATCCAGAAGGAGATCATCCCGTAGATCACCGTTCTCACCAATTCAATCCGTCCAGAAATAGATAGAGATGATGAAGCCCAACCAAGTAGCCTTTTCTTGCATTTGTCAACCAACCTGCTAAACATTGGTGCCTTGGGATATTTTGATGACAGTGGGAGTCCCAAATAAGTGGAAATAGTTGTTGCAAGTCTAATCCCAAGGGATCCAGCCAATCCTGCTGGATTCTTTGTCCCCTTACTGAATATGCCTGCGCTCTTATCCCAGTTAATATGGAGACCTGTTAGAAGGCTGAATTCCTCCAAGAGATTCTTGAGTCCTTGGAGCGAGTGGGTATTAGCTCTACAAAAGACAAGCAGATCATCAGCAAACAAAAGGTGTGAAATTGATCCAGATCGTCTCATTGGCAAGATCGTACGTGTCGCTACAGCCTTGGCCAACATGATGGAAAATGCCTCCATCACAATGACAAAAAGATATGGTGATAAAGGGTCCCCCTGACGCAACCCTCTATTCCCCCCAAAGTAGCCAGTAGGGGAGCCATTTATCATGACAGAAAAAGTCGGGGTGGAGATGCATTCTCTAATCCAATTAATGAAAGTGCTGTTGATTCCCAGTTGGTGTAGCATGTAGTAGACAAATTCCCTATTCACGCTATCAAATGCCTTGCGCAAATCCAACTTAATACAGGCCCTGGCTCCCATCGGATTGCTATAATCTCGAATCTGTTCATGGGCCAGTAGGGAACAATCAGATAGGAGCCAACCCTTTAAGAAAGCTGCCTGGTTTGGAGATATAAGCTCCTGGATAACTTCTTTCAATCTGTTACAAAGGATCTTGCTTATAATTTTGTAAAGCACATTGCAGCAGGCAATAGGTCTGTAGTCACCTAATCCCGATGCATTAGAGTTCTTGGGCACGAGGGTTAAGAAAGTATGATTTACTTGGCGGACAAGTACTGCTTTGCTAAAGAAATAAAGAACTGCATCAGTAGCCTCCTTGCCTATCAGGCCCCAGTTATTTTGATAGAAAAACCCATTGTAACCATCAGGTCCAGGGGACTTGTCAATCCCTATCTGGAAAACAGCCGATTTCACCTCATCCCAAGAGACTCTTCTGCCCAACCAACTATTTGCCTCAGGTGAGACTTGTTTCCTAGTAACCATTTTTGGAAAAATCTGCCAGTAGGAATCTTGGTTGTATAACCCTTCATAGAACAAAGGAGCTTCAATTTTTAAATCTGCATAAGTCTCGCATTTGTTTCCGCCAGAATCAATGAGATGGTTTAGGCTATTATGGGCATGCCTAGCTTTGGTAGCAGCATAAAAGAACTTAGTATTTCTATCACCTAGACGCAACCAGTCCTGCCTGCTTTTCTGCCGAAACAACTCTTCCTCCAAACCTAAGAGGGTAGAGAAATCCCTTGCCAATTTCTGCTCTTTAATCTGCAAGTCATAAGAGGAGTGAACGTCGTTCTTCCTGATCAATTCCAGCTCCCTGCGACACTTGGTTAGGTTGCTGATCAAAGGTTGGGACCTAGTCCATCTGCGTAGGTCCTGCTTTAATCTATAAAGCTTTTGAGTGAAACAGAACATTGGATTGCCGTAAACTGGGGAACTCCAGCTTGACTCCACAAACTCCCTGTATCCATCAAGCCGCATCCAATAATTGAAGAATTTAAAAGGCTTAGGATCAGAATGTACCTTAGAGTGCAGATGAATCACCATAGCTGAGTGGTCACTAGTACTGGGGTCTATATATTCCAGGTAAGAATCTGAAAGTTGTGAGGTCCATTCAATATTGCAAAAAGCCCTGTCAATCCGGGCAGATATACGGGCATTACCCAGACGCCTATTGCACCAGCTCATCCGAGGTCCAGTACATTTGATCTCCTTGAGCGCACAGTCAGTAATACAATTCTGAAACTCCTCCATCATATTGCCCATAATCCTACGACCCCTTACTTTGTCTTTATCATACATTACACAGTTAAAATCTCCTCCTACAACCTACGCATCAGAATTTAATCTTCCAGCTTCCTGTTTCAATTCATTCCAGAGGCTAACCCGCTCAGTTTTGGTATTAAAACCATAGACCGCAGTCAAAACCATAGCAAATCCTCCTTGGTTCGTACACCTAACCGTGAGGTGCTGAGGCGAAGATGAAATATTTGCTACTTGCCAGACCATAGGGTCATAGCCCAAAAGGATCCGGCCCCCCTTATTGGTAGCAAAATTATCAACAAGATTCCAAGCTTTAGGAAGACACTTATGTTTATTAGGGGAGTCTGCCTTCAGTTTGGTTTCCAAGAGTACAGCAATAGATGGATGTACCCTACGCAATCTTTCCTTCAGATCTCTGCGCCTCACCGAGCTGTTGAGGCCCCGCGTATTCCAAAGGAATACAGTCATTGAGACGGCTTTGGGTGACGGCCAAGACTGGCTTCCTTCAGTCTTAGGCTCTTTCGAGTAGCATAATCCGAATTATGATTAGTAGCTGCATCTTTTTTCCGAACTCCCAACTCGCCAGAATTAGCATTGCTCAACCATGAGGCCTCTTCAGCTGCCCAATGAGGATTTTCAATCGCTAGTGTAGTGGGGATCCTGTCGCAATTAGTAGTTACCTGAGATGTTGGTGCACTTGCTGGGATAAGGCCTACAGAAGCATCAGGTGGCAGATGGCCACAACTTGGCTTGTTTTTGATGGTAGCGTCAGAAGCTACAGGGAGAGAAATATTACCATCACATGGAAGATGAATTGTAGGTACACCTTGCTGGAAGCTGGTTGTTTCTGAATTTGGATTGCGTGCTTCAGAAGCAACAGGGAGGGAACCCTCACCACCATAAGCAACCTAAGACGTAGGTTGCTCCTGCCGCGCAATGCTGGGTCTTGTTAGCACCTCTGAATCTGGGTTGCTTCGCAATGCTGGTCGATCCTCCAATAATTCCTGGTCTACAAAGTGTTCAAGTTCTGTAGAAGTGGCCCCAAGCACCTCTGGATCTACAGAATTTAGTTGATGACTTTCATTTGACTCATTTCCTCCCCCAAGCACCTGAGTATTTATAGTATCCTGTGAAGATGAACAAGAACCTTTCTCAAAGTTAACCTTTGGTCCCAACTCCAACTCCACTGCAACCAAATTAATGGGTAATTTTTCCTTTCCCTTAGCTTGACTAGCACAATTTGTCAGCCCCTTCCCTTGGATTGAAGGCAGCTCTCCAGCATTCTGGCATTGAGAGTCTGAGTGCCCGAAACATATGCATTTCGTGCATCTAGGTGGCTCCCCCTCAATTTTGATGTCAATTGGGACTTTAGAGCCATCCTCAAGTTCAACAAGAACAGATTTTGCAATTGGTTTTTTTACATCCACCTCTACCAGGCACCTGGCAAATGATATCCTTTCTAATTTCGCCGTCATCCTGTCCAGGCATAGCGGTTTCCCAATCCCCGAAGAAATGGCGTTTAGAATCTCTAAGGTCCACATCCACAGTGGAACCCCGTGGAGTTGGACCCACATAGGCACCGAGGATAGAAGGTCACGTTCATGCTTGAGCGAAATGCTCCAACTCTGTAACACCACAAGCCTGCCTTCGAACATCCACGGGCCCCCGTGCAGGATGCGTTCACATTCAACTCCTTCCTCAAATTTGAAATAAAAAAACCCATTATCACGACTATAAATCTGAATTCTCTTCTTCAAATTCCAGAGCATGTCCACCCAAGCACGAATCTGACCGTAGAACGGGACATCGCCCAGTACATATCCCACAAGCGTGTTTTGCCATTGACTAGCTCCCCTAGCCACCTGAACATTAGCAATACGAACCACCTCACTACCATCTTCCTTAACAAAAGGAGGAACATAAGACATCGCCATACCGGAACTGTAGCTCCTCCTATTGGCACATACATCAGACCAAGCATGTCTCTTTCCATTCACAGGAACCAACACTTGGACAGCAGGCCTTTGAGTGATTTTCTCAAACACCTGATGGCTTCTTCCAAAGTTTGCTGCCGGCTGTTGGGAGTGCTGACGGCGGCTGAAGGAACCGATGGCCAGTCTCCTACCATTCGCAGGACCCCTGCTGCCACCAGGCTGCTTCCCGACGCCACCCTTTCCCCAAAAACTTTTCCGTCGCGAGACAGTTTCCCATCCCCCATAGGTGTCACCCAAGATCCCCGACGCCACAACTTTGTTGCCAGGAATCTCCTTACTCCCAAGATCCGCTACCCTCGCCTTCAAGGCGTTATCATCCAAGTTCGTGCCATCTGCCGGATCAATTGGCCCAACTTCTGAGATGCGCTTCGAAACCTCAGACCCGACGTCAACACGAGGGGATGCCATATTAATCAGGAGAGCCGGAGCCCTAGTAATCCCGCCCGAGCCGCCTATATCTCCAATCCCAACAGGATCAATCCCCGATCCGATCTCTTCCCCGATAACGCCAAGCGGTGGTGACCTAGAAATCGCCCTGAGGTCGCCAGGACCGCAATATGCGCTCATCTCACTTTTATTTTATTTATATATATATATATATATATATATATATATATATATATATATATATATATATATATATATATATATATATATATATATATATATATATATATATATATATATATATATATATGGTAATCTTCCGCTGCGAAATTTTCGCACTGCTACAGTGGGTGCGAAAGCCGAGCGCGACCGTCCGATGGAACAAACTCAGATCTGAAGGCTGGGGATGATTTATGCAGTTGGAGTGGGGCCCAGCATCAATTCTCCACGCGTTGGGGTGAGTACGACCCAATTAAATGCCTTGGAAACTGAAGATAGCTTTTTATCCCCTCCCCCTTCTCGCTCGTTCTCCGCCACCGACAGATCACCGACCCGACCTATCTCTCCCTTCTCTCTCGTTCCTCCGCCACCGACAGATTGTCGACCCACCGCTTCGCCTACTTCGCCTCTCGTTCCTTCAATTCGTTCCTTCCGTCATCAAGAGATCTCTGCCACCGCCATGGTTTCCGTTGTCGTTTTGGCGAGGAAGATCGAGATCTGGGTCGCTCGGGTTCCCCTCGTTCTCGTTCCTCCTCCATCATTCTGGGTCGCGATGTGGATTCACTGTCGTTTTGGCAAAGAAGGACAATAGGTCGCTGCTTCTCTCGTTCTTCTTCGAGTTCGTTGTCAAGGTGGAGCTCAAGATTTTCCCCATCACCTCTTATCCTCAGATTTTCCCCTTTCCACGCTTCTCCTCTCGTTCCTCCGCCAACGAGAGATCGCCTCCCGCAGGAAGTGGGAGTTTTTAGAGCTTTTGTTGTGTTTGCTTTAATTTACAGCTGGAACTAGGAGGTTGCTATTGTTATTCTTAATCTCTCGGTTCTTGTCGTCAATTATTGAACCAAAAATGGGGATAATTTTGGCAGTTAGCTCTTCATATTGAAGGTTTCATGAGTATTTATGCTGAAGATGTATAATTTGATGTATAATTCTCTTTTTAGCCATTGGAAATAATTCATTATTGTTTACATGACCATATCTCAAATTTGATTCATATCTCAAAGCACATCCACTGGAATATATAACTGTATCTTAAATTTACATAACCATCAATATATGTATTCAAAACACATAACAAAATGTATTATGTCCAAAATCCTTATATTACATATAAATTCAGAAATGTATCAAATATGGGTGTATCTCAAGTTCTGTTATAGACTAACTTGAAAGTAAGTACTACAACTCTGAACTCTGAATCCCTTTTCGGTCCTAAAATATTTAGGAGCACATATTGCATAGCAAATTTCATGGATTTTTCAAGTAAATTATAAGAGGGTTTCATGCACAAACTGCACATATCGATCATATTAAATTTTTTCATGACTTTTAAGTTAGTTGACATTTTCTGGAAACTTTTGTTGTTCTGGTGATGCACTTTTGGTGTTCTGTTATGCTAATCTGGTCCTACTTATTTGTATCATCTTTTATAAAGCTGATTTGTATCATGGAAGTATTAAAAAACTTAGATTATCTTTAACCCAATTCATGTGGATGCTGATTTATGCTAATCTGTATCAACTTTGATTATATGTATCAACTTTTTGTTACTCTTGAAAAACTCAATTCATTTTAAATTTATTGATTATTGTAGTGATTTTAATTACTCTGTTGTTTGCCTCAGAGATTAATTCCCGCCACCTGCGCTTCTCATCTCGTTCCTCCTCCACCGTGGGATCGGCTCCCGCCGCCTATCGTGCCCCTGCCACCAAGAGATGGCTGTCCTACCTCTTCCTCCACCTGCATTGTCTCCTGTCGGCTTAGGGTAATTGATTTCTCTTTGTTTGAACTCAAAGTTGAGTTCTGTCTATTCTTAACCAAGCGTTTATGTTGGATAATTATTTCAGTATTTGAATGGGTATATTTATTAATTGTTTGTTTCCAGAGTTTCTAACCTGAAGGTTACTTTCTCATGGGATTAGTTGTCAATTACTAAGGTTAACCAATGGTATAAATTAATTCTGTTAGCAATATCTTCCGTCTTGGTTTAACCAATTTTTGAAATCTTTTTTTGACGTGGTTGATTTTAGTGAATAATCTGATTTCATTGAATGTGAATATTCTGAGATTTTACATGTCATTTTGGAATATTGTAATGCAGTTTTGAATTCTTGATGATGTTAAAGTTACTGTAATGCAATGATGCCTTACCTTTATTAGACAGTAGATATCTACTCCCATGATCAGAACCCAAACATAGAGTCCAGCATGTTTCCTTAAGATTGCAATGTATGTTTGTTTTTCGTCTTGTTTTTGTAAAGTTGTTGGTCAAAACATTGTCTTTTTGGAATAGTATCGTTTGGGTTGCAAGCTTGAAATTGATCGCGCGCGCTCAAGCACGTACACTGGCACGGGATCAGAAACTATGAAAAAGCTCAAGAACATTCCATCCCGTTGTTCATGATCTCCATGCTAGATACATATTAATTTGTTGTAGTTTTCGTTGATGTAGTTAAGTTGTTTTGATACTGTCATTTTTATGATTGGCAAGTCTTCGCTATCATGGCATCCTCTTCATTGCTACCATGAAACTTTGTTGATTGCACCAATATCAACATGAACTCTTCTCTTACTCTGATGGGCAGTACTCCTTTCATCGTCATATAATATGTAATTAACCTTTCAATTTATTTATGAATTTTTTTGATAGGATGGAATATGATGTTGCATGCCCTCATGATATTGATCGCCTTGCATCTCAATTGGATAGTTTGGTTGTGCCAAATGTCAATGACCATCTCAAACCGCAAATTGGAATGTGTTTAAAGTTGAATCTGGAACAACATAAGCCTTTTGCATTGCCAAATAATGGTGATGAATGAAATCTAATGTGTAATGAATCCGACACCTTTCTTTATCCGACACCTTTCTTATTTTAGTTTATTGTGTAATAGTCTAACAATGTACCTTCCCTTTTTAGCACTTTGTTTAGTTTGTGTTCTAGGAGGTGGAGAAATCATGGTTATGGCTATTGCAAGGTTTTAGAATGAAACTGGATTTTTATTTGGTTTCATTCCTGTAATTTCCTATTTCTTTGATTGGAATGATTTGAATGAATAATGGAGGGGAATTTGCAGACCTGTTATCAAGTTTCATACTGATGTTATTTGATATCTCCATGCTGTGTCTAATTCAACAAATAACATCCATTGAATGTCTCATTTATTCAGTCTTTCAACAGAGAGATCAGTCTTTCAACAGAGAGAGCTGATGTTGGAGTGTCAAGCTTAATTCTAAAATTTTCAGTTATATACATAGTTATGTTCATGTTCTATTTTTGTAAGTTGTTAAGAATACTATTCAGGACTTTCTTGTGATATATCAAGTAACTTATGGATGCTGGAAAATGCGATTTAACCAATCTGTGGAAGATTCCTATCTCTTAAAAAATCGGGCAATGCATATCTTTTTTATTTTTTAGATTTTTGTTATCATGTTTCCATGATTCAAACAGTAAGTAATCTTTTATTGTATTGAATCAACCACCAATTTGCATGTCATTCAATTTATGTCCAATTCTAATTTTCAACAAACTCATACATCAATTCCTTTGATCTCAATTGTTGTAAATATGAGCAAAAAATGCAACACATGTATATATAGATACAGTGTAAAAATGTTTTTATACACAATAATTCAACAAACTCATACATAAATTGGGATACCTCAATGTGAATTGTTCGTCGCTCTAGTCGGAACTTCTGGATTTAAATACTAACGGTTTATTATTTTTTCATTTATCAACACGAAGGCTATAACTATAAATCGTTGTTTGGTTATAGTTTTCCTTAGATATTGTTGTTTGGTTTTGTAAGAAAGGGGTCAGTTTGATAATGGTGCACGCTCTCTTTCTTAATGTAGATGTATCAAAAAAGGAGATAATGTATAACACTTTACACAGAGATTACTAAACATCCTACTAGTTGATCTAAGCTTGCACTTCATAAAAGTAATTTGGTTTGGTTGGATTTTTTTTGATATTAGCATGCATATATGGTTGCCAAACTTTGTAATTTCTTGTTCATTGCTAGAGACTGGCTATGTCCATACTGCTCATATTATTGCCAAAATATGTAAATCCTTGATCATTTCTTATTCTATCTTTTCGTGTATTTTCTGCATTTGATAGTCATGCATTGACAATGCATTTTCCATTGACTTTTCCATTGGCTATGTCCATCCTTACTGTTCATATTATTGCCAAAATTTATATGCAAGGATTTTTGGTCTGAGTTGTTCAAGAAACATATTGATAACCTGAAGACTAATCATGTAGGTATGTTTGTGATGCAAGATAACAGGTTTCGCTGGCTCTCTCACGTATCTCTCAACCTTTTGCCTGAGAGCATGAATGACTCTTCTGAAAGCAACGCAGTCCAAGCCACAAACATGTACTTGTATTTCCCATGCGGAATCATAAGGGGGGCTCTGACCAACCCAGGAATTCCATGTGCTGTTACTGCCGACATATCTAACCACCTTACATGTTCATGTTCATTTGTGGTCCGAATAAAAGCCTGACGAATGCTTGTGCAAGAGATACAGTGGGCATCCTACCATGATATATAGGCTGGGTCACCTGGACTTGGCTTCTAGGAAGAATCACTAGAGTCTGTTGTAACATCTACCGTGTTTCATAGAATTCAACAATGTTGTTCGCATGTCTTCAGCATCAACATTTTCTGATGTTTTTGTAGTTCATGTTTATTGCCAATGAAAATTGGAGGATTTATTCAGTGTTTATGTGTAATGTTTGTATGTATGCATGTGTATCCTGCGGGCAAAACTGTATCGATCTTTGAAGGGAAACATTTTGCTGAAGCTGGATTAGTAAAAGTTGATTGCTTTGTTGAACAAGAAGCATTTTGTTGATTGAAGGCTATTGCAGTACTATTTGAATTTTTGTTTCCAAGTTAATTGGTATCGAGAAAGAGATTATCTGGAAAAAATAGTGTTATGCTGGATCCAGATGCTATTTCAATTTGTACTTGCATTGCTACATGTGCATATGCTAGCAAAGGTCATAATGCTACTAATTGTTATGTGTCATGAATCATCTAGCTTGGATATGGGAAGGTACATACCAAGAATAATCTCACATAATAAAATGAAAGCACTTAAAGAGTTCTTATCAGAAGAAGATACAAGGCTACCCGCGGAGCTGCACTAAATCACACTGCTGCTTTCCATCCTTCTTTGTCAGCCCACAACACAAAAGGTTTTGTAAAACAAGCTACTGTGCAGAGAACCGAAACACATGGTGTAAAAGATCAATCAACTTAGTTTCTCATGTATGAAAAAAAGATCATGCAACTTAAAACCCTTTTCATTTGGTACTCTTTTTGACAGATATTACATGTTGGTCTTGTTAATGTTCAAATCCTTGCATCAAATTTTTTTCAAAAGCAAATATCACATTTTAGCATTACAGTCAACAAAAACTTCATATATATAGTTGAACATAATAACCCTGAAAAAAGCACCGCCATCAGCTAAACTGATACAACTCCAGAACTCAAAGATCCTAATAGTGAACAAGCAATAATGGACTCAGGTTGGCACAAGAAAATAGATTCCTCCAGCAATCCGAAGCCTATGATGGCCAATCCAATGTCAGGCAAGACCACCACCACTCCAATCGTCCCAAGCTGCCTCAGCCAACGGCCGCTTTGCCACTCTTCTCCTTCTCTTTCACTCTTTCAACAGTGAAGTGGGCAAGGCGACGGGGGCAAATATGCGAAGTGGGCAATTCGGCAGGGGGGTGGGGGCGAAGTGAGCGGAGCTGCAGTGGTGGGAGAAGTGAGCGGAGCTGGGAGAGTGGGAGAAGATGTGGTGTTGCGGAATCTACGGCGGGGGCGGTGATATCTCGGTGGCGGAGGAACGAGCGGAATCCACGGCGGGGGTGGCGAACTCTTTGCCAAAACGACAGCGAATCCACGGCGCGAACCAGAATGATGGAGGAGGAACGAGAACGAGGGGAACCCGAGCGACCCAGATCTCGATCTTCCTCGCCACAACGACAGCAGAATCCATGGCAGTGGCAGAGATCTCTTGATGGCGGAAGGAACGAATTGAAGGAACAAGAGGCAAAGTAGGCGAAGCGGTGGGTCGACGATCTGTCGGTGGCGGACGAACGAGAGAGAAGGGAGAGATAGGTCGGGTCGGCGATCTGTCGGTGGCGGAGGAACGAGCGAGAAGGGGGAGGGGATAAAAAGCTGTCTTCAGTTCCCAAGGCATTTAATTGGGTCGTACTCACCCCAACGCGAGGAGAATTGATGCTGGGCCCCACTCCAACTGCATAAATCATCCCCAGCCTTCAGATCTGAGTTTGCTCCATCGGACGGTCGCGCTCGGCTTTCGCACGCACTGTAGCAGTGCGAACATTTCGCAGCAGAAGATTACCCTATATATATATATATATATATATATATATATATATATATATATATATATATATATATATATATATAAACGAAAATATAAACGTCACATACCTAACGAGCGCCTCTCACTAGCATGCAACGGTAGCTTCGGGGGTTGTGGGTCGGAGTGAGGAGGAAGGTGGCGCTGGTGATCGGAGGGTAGACGGCGAGCTTATAGGCGGTGGAGTCGCGTAGCGAGTGGTCGAAGAGAAAGGCGATGCTGCTCGGAGGGAGGCGCGTCGGAGATCTGGAGGGGACGGGGGTGCGGCGAGTTTGGTGGGAAGTCGGAGATCGGAGGGGGCGCCTGGGTTACGGCGGAGGTGGGGATCTGAGCGACGAGCGGATGCTGGGCTGAGGGTCGAAAGGAGATGGCGGCGGTGGAGGGATGGACTGCAGCGGGGTTCGGAGATGGGGTCGTCGGAGAAGAGGAGGAAGGCAATGTGAAGGAGGGGCGCTGTGGGTTGCTCGGTTTGCCGGCAACTTCGGGGGAGTGGGTTTCGGCGTCCGGCGGTGTGAACTTGGTGAGCTGGGGTCAGGCGGTGGAATGGAGGGGAGTCTGTGGCGATGATGGGTGGTCGAGGGCAGAGGGAGGAAGGACGTGCATGGTCGAGGTGGCAGCGAGGTGCCGGTTGTGGGGTGATGTGTGGTGAGGTCGAGAAAGGAGGGTGGTCGCAGGGTTGAACTGCGGTGGTCGTCTGGGTCGAGGGGAGAACAGGGGGTTGTGGCTGGAAAAGGAAAACCGGGGAGAGGTCATCGTCGTGGGCTGTCGGATGGTGTGGTGGTGCTGTGGGCGGGTCTTGAGGGTGGTGGTGTGGAGAAAGGAGGCTTTGGCGATGGCGATGGTGGTGGATGATGGACGGTGGTGGCAGGTTATGTGGCTGCTGGAGTTGGGGAGGTGAAGGGCGGGTCGGAGTGTTCTTTGCTGTGGAGAAGAGAGGGGGTGAGGGTCTTAAGTCGCTAGGCTTGCGAAGGAGGGAGTGAAGCTTGAAAGGCTGTGGTTTGATGAGTTAGGGGAAGAGAGACATGGAGAGGTACGAGAGTTTGCAGCTGGGCCCTTTTCTATTGTTTTGGAGGAGCTGGGGTTGAGGCTGGGTTCGTTTGGGTTTATGAAGAAGAATAAGGAGGAAAGAAGGAGGACGTGTGGGTTGTTGGCGAGGATCAAGCCCGAGATCGTGCTGAGGAGGTTGCGAACGTGGCTTGGGGAGAGTGCACGTGGGGAAACCAAGAGGGGGGGTTTGTGATAAGCTTAGTTTTGATAACCGAAGTTGGATAGGATCTGATTCAAAGATGAGAGCCCGTCATCTCCCCAAATTACATTTGAGCCGAGATGTAGGGCTTCAGGCCCATTTACTAATTTGCACAGCTGGAGAAGCAGGCCCAAAATAGTTCATGTGGGTAGTTGTCATGTATCCTGCATGGGCATGATTTCGTGGGGTTAGCTGCTGACGTAAGGAGTTCTTCACGTGGGGAAAGTTAACTTATTATTAAGATAATAAGAGATTAGGATAATTATTAAGATTTAAATTAGAGTAACTAATATTTAGGGAAACTTATGGTTAAAGTAATTTAGATTAGATAATTTAAGATGATTAGACATTATATTTAGTCAAATTAAGGTATTAGAAATTAGTTAGGATTTTGGATATGATTTGGGTCATCTATTTGAGATATTTTGTTATAAGGATTAGTTAAGGTAATATGAGATCTTGGTCGAGATATTTGATCGGTTTGGTTAAGATTTAGACTTGATTCAGATGATCCGTTAAGATATTTGGATTAAGATTTGGTTTAAGAAATTGATTGGGATAAATAAATTCAGTTTCTTAACATTGAGTAATATGTATTCGATTAAGATATCCTGATCAGGAAGATTGACTAGGTTAAGATTTGAATCGGAGGATCGATCTAATCAGGAATTGATTAGGAGGCAACGATTTGATTAAGACATAGGATTTATTACGATCACGATCTGATTTAGAAAATTGATGTAGAAAAGATTAGATTAGGAGAATCATTTAGTAGGGATATTCAATATCATAAATATCGGTTGGCTAAGATATGATTTGATTAATATGATTTTGTCCCTGCAACCAACGTCAACCATAAGTTAAAGAAGATAAAGATACGATCGTTAAATCGCGTGCTCGAGCTATGAAAATAATAATAATTAAAATCATATATTAGTTACTCTGATAAATCACTATACTAATTAAATACGTATGAATTACGTTAGATAAAAAACAAATCGTTACATATGCAGCGGAGTCTGGGAAGCTTGTTGGATGACAAAGCTAAGACGTCAGGGCAGATTTTATCAGACTCGAACGGAGCTTGGATATCCAGCTCCACCAAGATTAACATGTGAAGTAGCCATGCTCAGAGAAGTTGCTCGAGCTTGGTCGAAAGCTCAGATGGAGGGGCTTGCCTGCCTGCAGAGCTTCCCAAACTTGATAAGGAGCTCAAAACCAGGTTGAAGCTTGGATCAAAGCTTGGAAGAAGTTCGGATGAAGTTTGTACGATTAGATCGAACTAGGGCAAAGCACGGATCCGACGAAAAATTTTGGGCAAAGACTCAGGCCATCTTTGACGTAGACTTAGCCATCTCGGGAAAAACTCAGATTCAACGGAGAGTCAGTGATCGTACATCAAACCCAAACATCGGAGCTTGGGCATCGACGGGGGCTCAGATCGAACATCATTTGGTGGAGATGTGAAGTATTTTAGACTTCGGAGCTCGATGGCGTTGCCTAGCAAGCTGGGAATAACTTGATCATCAATCCCATCGACAATGCCTAGCAATCTGGGAATAGCTCGATCATCAATCCCATCGACAGCCCGAACATCAGAGCTCGGACATTTCGGCACAGTTGTTCTATTGTCAACTTCGTTAGCTTGGTTGAGTGGAGTCCCTCAGTAATTCGGTGTGCTCGAATGATCAAACTTTGACAGTCACCAGGTTTGTCAGATGTGGAACCATAGCTCGGTGGCAAGGCTCTGCACAATCGCCCCAGTTTTTGCAACATAGCCTCAGCTCGGTTGGAGGTAGATCCTAACTTGGCATCTTGGTTGGTCAAGTTAAGACAGCTCTGATGAAAGAGCCTCACTTGGCCTGGTGATGTGTCTATATTTTACATACATTTATCGCATTATTTCACGCCGTTTTAGTCACCTAAAACTTATATTTGTCGCTCATTTGATTTTTTATCGTATTATATCACTTTCGGAGCTTTATTCTCATTTTCAGGAGTTTTGAGGCGATTTGTTGCAAATTGGGGTTATGGACACATCCGAGGTCACCAGAGCATCCATGGCGTCGTCTCCTAGGTGCTTAACCATGTGGAAGAGAAGAATTGAGGAGAAGAAGGAGAAGGAAGGAGAAGAGAGATCTATGGAGATATGCACTGAAATTCCAGTCTACTCGGTCGAGTGCAGCAGCACTCGACCAAGATGACATTCAAATCGTAAGAGGAACTCCCCAACTTATGTGCACGCTCCACTCAACCGAGTAGAGAGACTACTCGGTCAGATCAACTCGACCGGCTAATTCAATTCCAAATCCAAATCGAAGAAGGAGAGCACAAAGGCACCCGACCGAGCGGGGCAGCCGCTCTATCGAGCTGAATCCAAACAAAACGATGATTTCGTGGGCATCTCATGTGACCGAGCAGATCGTCGACTCGACCGAGTACTTCAATTACTCGATCGAGCTGAACCAATTTCCAGAGAGGCATCTTGAATCTAGAGCAGCATCTTGCTATAGTTCGACCAAGCATGAAGGCTACTCGACCGATCGTAACTGCACTCGGTCGAGTAAGGCAAGCGCCCATATTTTCAGACAGACTCTCACTCTTTTGAGATCTCAAAGTATTTTTCTCATATTGTTAATAGATAGTAGACTTCATGATGGTTCCAACGCCACCAAGAATGCATCAATCACAGGTCGGATGAAATCTGGAAAATTTCTGCAAGTTGACGCTGCAGTGCTAAAATCTGCACTCGACCGAGTGTTGTTTCTACTCAATCGAGCTACAGTCGGGACCCACCAATAAGTTGCAGCCAGAGGCAGTTTTGGGCCGGACTTCAGAGGGTTTTGCTTCGATTTTCTGGGGTTATTTGCTAGGTTTTAATTGGACTATATATAGGGATTGTAGCCGTCATTGAGAGGGACCAACCCCCCTTTGAGGAGAAGGTTGGATCTTATTTTCTTAGGAGTTCTTAGAGACTTTTTTTGGAGTTAGATCATGCCATAGGCCCCTCCCTTGTATCAAGCTAAGTATCTCTATTCCTTTAAATTATATTTTAGTTCTTCTTATTGTTTTTCTATGATGCTAGCAATGATCTCTATTAATTTCATAATGTTTACTATGCTTGAGTACTCTTTTTTAGGGCTAATGGATTAGCCCTAGGATCTTAGGATTTAGATGTAAAGTTGGGATTTTTAGGTTGCGTTTGAATAAAAGGGATGTGTTTTGGTTGATCCAGCCAAGTTTGTAGGAGATCTCGTACTGGGATCGTGACCACGATAGTGGCACGCGCGCTTAAGGAGTATCATATGAACTTAATTAGGAAGTTAGTGAATCCAATTAGGTTTTGTGACCATGATAGTGGCGTGCACTTTGATGGGATCTACCGACATCCTATATTACTAATTGATGACGTACGATAGTAGCATCAATGAGAGCCACCAAAGCACAGATCGAAGCTCTATCCACGATAGTGGCGTGAGTGGAGATTATTCTATCCACGATAGTGGCATGAATCATTGTAGATCCTAATGCACGGATCGCATGTGAGGTCATCCATGATAGTGGGGGTAAGCATGCGATACGTTAGACGAATGACGTGTCGAGCCATGAGTTCTACATTCTTTGATGCGACAATCCCTAATAAAGCCAATGCGACGTAGAAGTTCTAACCTAACATTGACATCTGACGATCCTAGTGGTGACTCCTACTACCCTAGTCTTTTATATTTTCTTCCTTTCTTTGTGTGGAATTATTTGTTTGTGATATCGAGTGACACGACCTTTGTATCCATCACCATCACGACACTCCATATTCCACATCCACCAATAAACTCGTAAGTCTAACTCAACCTAGGAGTTGATAGGTAGTATAGCACCGCCTTCCCATGTTCAATACCCGCTCGCTATAGCACCGCCTCCCCATGGTCAATACCAGCTCGCCGCTGTACCGTGCGCTTACGGAAAATGACATCATTTCTGGAGTTAATTCCGGGCCGATCAAGTTTTTGGTGCCGTTGCCGAAGATTCATCTCCGTGTAATTCCTTCCGTAACGAGGTTGCTTCGGAGTTATATTTTGGATAGATCAAGTTTTTGGTGTCGTTTCCGGGGAGGCGTTCCGCCATATTATCTATTTATCACAACTAGGTTGATTTGACTGTGTAAAAAGAGTGATTTTTCCCCACCACCACATTATTTTATTTTATCTTTATCTCTATTGTGCCACTGACAATCTTCTCCAGGTATTAATATTTGTTGATCAGGTGTTATGGATTATATCAGGTGGACCACAGATTTTTATACGTACCTGGATGGGATTCTTGCACGACGGTTGATGACGAAGAGGCCGTGGAGGAAGCAGAAACTAAGCCACCTGCACCTACTATTGAGAAGGCCATGCCACGCCATCAGGTGCCTCGATATCCAGGACAGAAACGAAGAAGGATGCATAAAAAGGAGAAGATGAAGTTTACATTGCCTTCTATACCTGAGGAGCCTGAGGAGGATATCCACGTTCAGCTTGGGGGAGGTATTATGCGCTTTGATATTGCCATCTCTGACGAGACAACGGTACCTGGCACTGCGGAGTCAGCTAGTGCCATCGTCATGTCCTCCTGCCACCCACATGAGTCAGAGCAGCCGATACCATCAGAGGATATTATTGAGGAGGTCGTGCCTACATAATCGGAGCATGCTTTTGAGGAGGTCTTACACACATAGCCAGAGCTTGTCACTGAGGAGGTCGTGCATTGGGACGAGTACACAGCTATTCATAAGGATCCCGAGCATTACCATCCTCTATTAGAGCTTCCACAGCCACCTCACTCTTCCACCGACGCGGAGGACTATCCCATAGAGCTTATGGCTCCCATTCAGGGAGATCTCTTTATCCCCTTATTTCTTACATTTGATTCCACTCCCCTGTATGATGTTTACTATGATTCATATTCTGATAACTCATTTTGCCTTTTGCAGGATACACATACATATGATCAAGAGGCACTATGGGATGTGTACGAGGAGGAGAGCGAGGAGTTCGTACCCATGGACGCATATGAATATGATCAGGAGGTGCGCTGGGATAAGTCTGACGATGATGAAGAGTTGCCTGATGAGACACCCACTTATATTCTAGAGTTACCAGAAGAACCTGAAGCGAATAACGAGGAGTTGGTCGATGTGGTGCACGAGAGTAGAGATTTATTTCCAGTGAAGTGTTTTCAACCATCCTTAATTTTAAATATTTCTTTTGATGACCTTCTTTGGAATACATTTATTTTGGGTAAGAATTATCCACATCAGATTGATGCGGCTTATCTCTTGCAGGGTACAGGTGGAGTCCTTGGAGATATGCTGAGAGTCGCATTGCTCGAATCTGATAGAGTCCATGGACACACGCACCTGGCAGAGCCACGGAAGGAGCAGTTAGAGCAGTTGCATGCACCAACAGAGATACTGGATCTGCTTTTTGCTATATGTGATATCAATCCAGCAGTGTAGTATTTTTTGTTTTAGATAAACACGAATCCTCTCGACAGCGAGATGACCATATAGATTTGCTTGATCTGTTAGTTTAGAATAAATATCACCATATATGACGGCAACAAAAATATTTTACACCCCAAACCCATTATATGATTTGATTTCCATCTCCACATTTTGATATGTCCCACCATTTTGCTCACCACCATCGAGCATTTCTTTCAAGTTAAATCTTACCTTCGTATTCATTTGACTTGATCTCGCTTAGCGAAGCCGTGACATTTTTGATCGAGTCATTCGAATATGATTGTTTGGTATAAGCTTGGAGAAAGGCGCTCTCATGCATCATTGCATGTGCATGTAGTTGCATTTTTCATGTCATTCATATCATCATCTTTCCATTCACCCCCCGCATATTTATCGGTGTTTTTCATAATTACCTTTTATGATCACATTGAGGACAATATGAAGTTTAAGCTTGGGGGAGTGCATGTTCATGCCATTTAGTTACATCAGTTGCATTTTTACTTTTATTTTAGGATTTTTAGAATTTTCAAATTTTTGCACCATTCTTTCGTTTTTTTCTTCTTATTCTCCTTTTATGTGTGTTCATGCATCATATTGTGTGCTTGTTTTTCTTTTCTTCTTTTCTTTTATTTTTATTTCTTTTTTTTTCTTTTGCTAGATATGTTCTTTATGATGATATCTCTTATTGCTTTCATCACCATCACGATCCTTATTAATCCTTGCCATGCTAGTTAGAGTTATTTCATAATCTTGCTATTCACATGTGCTTGCATATATATTTCTTTTGCTGACTTCTCTAAGTGAATGCATGAAATTTATTGAAGCTGAATGTATGTATTAGTGTTTAGTATGCTTCTGTTGAAAATGCACCAAGATTCACGCATCATTAGTATATCTAGAGCATCAGTTTTATTGTCTTATTCACATCTGTTGCATGCCTAATATGATTGTAAACTTTACTGCTCTAATTCACTATTCATTGAAATGATTAAGAATATCTAAGCTTGCATATGAGTTTTAGTTGATGTATTATCTTATTGAACCGTTCGTGCACATCTTAGAGTAAACCGAGTGTTATTATATTTCTTTCTCCACATATATCTTTTCATTCGATACATGTCACTTGAGTTCACCCCACGCAGCTACTTATACTGCATCCATTCCCAAAAATCCCGTACAAAAAAAAGCTTGCTCCAAAAAGCCAAAAAGGAGCCAAAAATAAAAAATATATTCAAAAAAAAGGAAAGATGAGAAATCAATGTCAAAAACAAAAAAAAATCCTTATTTTATTACTTGGAGCCATAAACATACTTGGAAAAACCAATGCAAAAATTCCATTTTCTCATATCCTTTTCTTTTAGACGCGATGCCTCAAGCTAAGCTTATAGGGGTGAATTCATTTGACTATATGAGTGAGTACGACATTAGAATGGAGTTGTGCACAATTGAAAATATTTGATGATGATGAAACTTAGCGAAATAGTTTAACTATGGAGACTTCTTATGAATTGATATGAATATGTGAATGCCATGATTTATTCCATTCTCCATTGCATGCTTGGTGTGATTCTTATATGTTTCAATTATAACTTCTGATTGAAAAGTGCATCGCCAACATTTGTATATTAAATTCTATGAAATGCGTGATGTGGATATGAATTGATTGTACGAATTTAGAGAGTCCCTTTCGTTGTTCTAAAAATCTTGCAACTACCATGTTTTTATAAGGTATGAAATCTCTATAGTATATGACTCATTTTCAGAGTATCGTGATATGTAGCTTATAGCTTGAGATTTGAGCAAATAATCTAGCGACCCCCTCCACTTCGTATTCTATTTCTATTTCTTATTTTCAACTCCCAAAGAACTTCGTATTCGCCTTCCTTGAGGACGAGTAAGAGGTAAGCTTGGGGGATTTTGATGTGTCCATATTTTACATATATTTATCGCATCATTTCACGCCATTGTAGTCGTCCAAAACTTATATTTGTCGCTCATTTGATTGTTTATCGTATTATATCACTCTCGGAGCTTTATTCTCATTTTCAAGAGTTTTGAGGCGATTTGGAGCAAATGAGGGTTATGGACACAGCCGAGGTCGCCAGAGCATCCATGGCGTCGTCTCCTATGTGCTTGACCTGGTGGAAGAGAAGAATTAAGGAGAAGAAAGAGAAGGAAGGAGAAGAGAGATCTATGGTGATATGCACTGAAATTCCAGTCTACTTGGTCGAGTGCATCAGCACTCGACCGAGCTGACATTCAGATCGAAAGAGGAGCTCCCCGGGTGATTTGCACACTCCACTAGATCGAGTAGAGAGACTACTCAGTAAGATAAACTCGGCCGGCTAATTCAATTCCAAGTCCAAATCGAAGAAGGAAAGTGCAAAGGCACTCGATCGAGCGGGGCAGCCGCTCGATCGAGCTGAATCCAAACAGAACAATGATTTCGAGGGCCTCTCCTGCGACTGTAGCTTGACCGAGCAGATCGGCGACTCGACCGAGTACTTCAACTACTCGGTCGAGCTGAACCAATCTCCAAAGCGGCATCTTGAAGCTAGAGCAGCATCCTACTATAGCTCGACCGAGCATGAAGGCTACTCGACCGAGCGCAACCGCACTCGGTCGAGTAATGCAAGCGCGTAGATTTTCAGACAGCCTCTGACTCTGTTAAGATCTTCTATAATTACAGTTAGCAAATTATTTTTCTCATATTGTTTATGGATAGTAGACTTCATGACGGTTCCAACGCCACCAAGAACGCATCAATCGAAGGTCGGATGAAATCTGGAGAATTTCTGCAAGTTGACACTGCAGTGCTAAAATCAGCACTCGACCGAGCTACAATCGGGACCCACCAATAAGTTATGGCCAGAGGCAGTTTTGGGCTGGATTTCAGAGGGTTTTTGCTGGGATTTTCTAGGGTTATTTGCTAGGGTTTAAAGTGATTATACATAGGGATTGTAGTCGGCATTGAGAGGGACCAACCCACCTTTGGGGAGAAGGTTGGATCGTATTTTATTAGGAGTTCTTGGAGACTTTTTTTTAGAGCTAGGCCATGCCATAGGCCCCTCATTATATCAAGCTAAGTATCTCTATTCCTTTGAATGATATTTTAGCTCTTCTTATTGTTTTCTATGATGGTAGCAAGATCTCTATTATTTTCATAATGTTTGCTATGCTTGAATAGTCTTTTCTAGGGCTAATGGATTAGCCCTAGGATAGAATTTAAATGTAAAGTTGGGATTTTTAGGTTGCATTGGTATAAAAGAGATGTGTTTTGGTTGATCCAGCCAAGTTTGTAGGAGATCTCGTACTGGGATCGTGACCACGATAGTGGCACGCGCGCTTAAGGAGTATCCTATGAACTTAATTAGGAAGTTAGTGAATCCAATTAGGGTTCATGACCACGATAGTGACGTGCACTTTAATGGGATCTACTGACATCCTATATTACTAATTGATGACGTACGATAGTAGCATCAATGAGAGCCACCAAAGCACATATCAAAGCTCTATGCACGATAGCAGCGTGAGTGGAGATTATGTTGAATATTGGACTCCCCGGATTTGGTTTTGATGATGAGCAAACATAAATAATCCATGAACTAACAATTTGTGAGCGCAGTATTGGAGATCGTCGCCAAATTCACGAGAACATTCAAAGCGACATCTCAACACTTCCCAAAGCTCGTATTCATGCCTAAAGCTTCGTTGAAGCTCAAGCGCCGTTTTGGAAGTTATGAAGATTCAATCGAAGCTCTCGAAGACCGTTTATTAAGGTTTTATTTATAGTCTTTTTAGCTTCGATATATAGAATGTTAAGCCTTGAGTATATCTTACGTTTCTATCTTCATTATGCTCATTTCGTAGCTCTAGGATCCTTGCACAAGTTCATTCTAACTTCCTCGAAGCATCGCGCTTCGATTCGGACTTTATTGTGCATGTTAGTTGGTACAAGAACAAGTACTGACCGACTAGATGGTGATCTAGTCGGTCGGTAACTCTTCTTGGACCGACTAGTTTGATTCCTTAATTTCTTGGACTTTACTGTTTACAGTTAGTCGGTCTACGTTGACTCACCGACCGACTAGTTTGTGAACTAGTCGGTCAGTGATGCTTCTTTGACCGACTAGTTGTGACTTACTGTTCATGCTAAAATTTTCCTAAGCTACTGTTTATCGTTAGTCGGTCTAAGAACGTTTGGTGACCGACTAGTTGACAATCTAGTCGGTCAACTTTTGTTCTTGGACCGACTAAGTCAACTTGTGTTCAGACTATTTCATTTTGCCTCTTAGTCGGTCTACGTTCATTGACTGACCGACTAGTTGTGAAACTAGTCGGTCAGAAAGTCTTCTTGGACCGACTAGATTTCTAGGTCTGAAATTCTATCTCTTCTCAGATCTTCACTTAGTCGGTCCATGCTGTTTGGCTGACCGACTAGTTGATGAACTAGTCGGTCAGTGATTGTTCTTTGACCGACTAATTCTCACAGATTTCTATCCGTTGGAGAATGACCTCACTTGTTTTTATGGGACCCTATAAATACGAACCTAGGTCATTTCTATCTAGGTAAGAGCTTCCATTCAGAGATTCATTGAGATCAATAGAGATAGCCATTCTCACTCAAATCTAAAGCTCTCTTCCTCACAAGAAACCCATTCTCTCTCATTTCTAGATCTAGATTCCATCTAGAGAGAAGGTTGTTCTTGGTGAGCTCTTCAAGCTATTGCTTGATCCAAGTCTCCAAATCATCCCTAGGCATCGATTGCTGGTCATTTCCTTGGTGCTAGGTCTTGGTGACTTCATCTTCCTCAAATCCTTCATTTCACCATTTGGGTAAGAAAAACTCAAGGTATAGGATTTTGTGGTAAGATTGTTTATTTCATATTAAACTCTTTAATATCGCTTTGTGATTCTCTCGATTGTGAGAGAAGGTTGTGATCCCGGGTTGTGGGATTCACGTTTGCTATTGCATGTATGATTTGATCTTGTGAAGGTTTTTCACAAGATATTCATAGTGGAAATCTTGAGTTAGGGTTTCTAACTCAAGTATCCGGAGGGGATCCGGGTGGTTGGGACGTAGGATCACCGGGAACAAGTCGGGGAGACTTGGGTGGATCCGAACCCATTAACATCGTTTGTTACCATTGTTAATTTTGTGTTGTCATTCAATTTTAGCTTCCGCAAATTGATTTGGTAGTTGTTTGCAATTTAATTTGGAATTATACTCCTTATTATTTTAAAGTACTATTCACCCCCCCCCCCCCTCTAGTACTTGTGCAGTAGCTGGTAGGGCATTACATTTGGTATCGGAGCCAGATACTCAGCTATGTCTGCCAACGACAACAAGACCGTGCCTCCACCTTCGAACTATGACACCTTCAGGAATCGTGAAGGAGCGTCATCGGTGATGGAAGGACATTCCTCTACGAGGCCTCCATTCTTCAACGGTACCAACTATGAGTATTGGAAATGCCGGATGGAAACCTTCCTCCGGAGTGCATCCTTATGGAGGACTACAATGAAGGAATACATCGAACCCAAAGAAGAAGACTTTGAGAAATGGACTACCGCGGAGGTCGTCGCGGAGGTAAGCAATGCCAAGGCAATGAACGCCTTGCAATGCGCATTGGAGCCCGAGGATTTCAATAAGATATGCACATGTAAGAGTGCATATCAAATTTGGAACTCCCTCCTCATACTTCATGAAGGGACGAGTAGGGTAAGAGACTCTAAACTCGTAGTCGTAAACAAAGATTACGAAATGTTTCATATGCAACAGGGCGAGAAGATGAAAGAATATTACGCTCGTTTTGTTGACATAATAAACGAGTTAGAGGCCCTCGGCAAGTCCTACACTCAAAAGGAGAAGTGCTCAAAGCTTATTGAAGGACTTCCCTCTTCTTGGGAAAAACGTACCTTCGCCATCGAGGAAGGTAATGACATGAACAAATATACCGTAGTTCAACTAATGGGTACTTTGATGTCATAGGAGATACGCAAAGATAGCAAGGCGAAGTTACAAGAAAAGATGAAGTCCTATTTTAACCTAGATGCGCCTAAGAAAAAGGCGATTGCATTCAAGGCGGCTTCATCCACCTCTACCGATGATGAGGACTCGGAAGAAGAAATGGACATGGAATCCATTGCACTCATAGCAAAGAAGTTCAATCGCTTCTTCCGAAAGGGTAACTTCAAACAAAAATCTAAGTTTACTTCTACTAACGCATCTCCACCTTTGTGCTTTAAATGCAATAAGCCAGGACACATCAAAGCGGATTGTCCTCAAAACAAGCAAAAGGAGAAGTGGAAGACGCCGAAGTTCGACAAGTCAAAGAAGTACAAAAAGGGGTACAAAAAGGGACTTGTCGGAGCAACATTCACCGACTCCGAGGATTCCTCAAGCGGAGAGTCGGATGATGAGAAAGTGGAGCAAGCGCACATGTGCTTCATGGCAAGAGAGGAGCATGATCAAGGATCTTCCTCCTCCGATGATAGCGACGACGAAGGCGATGAGGTAACGATGGATGATCTTAGGGATGCTAACTCTCATTTATGGTCTAAATACACAAAATTAGTAAATCGATATACTAAAGTAAAAGATGACCTAGCTAGCATTCAAACCTCGCCTAAGACTATCATCACCAACAACGACACCGTTGTTGAAGAGTTAAGAAATGAGATTGTTAATCTCAAATCTAAACTTGAACATGTTAGCATTGATGATCCGGAAGAACATAGGATAGCGGATTTAACTTCTCAAAACTCTACTTTGAGTATTGAGAACGAGAATCTTAAATCTCGTGTTTATGTGCTCACATCGCAAGTATCCACGTTAGATACTTCTATGCGTTCTCTCAAAGAGAAATATGAGAACACATTAGGCCGAATCAATAGATTCAATAAGGGTAAGGACCATTTGGATAAAATCCTAAGTGACTTACTTCCGGCCAATCACCACATTGGTTTGGGGTATACGATGGGATGTCCATCCAAAGCGGCCACTACTTTTGTTAGGCCAACTTCCGGTGACTCTACGAGTGGTAGCAAACACTCTATTGGTAGTTCATCTACCAATGGTGCTTCCACCTCGTCCACACCCTCTTTTGGAAAGAAACCCACTTTGGGTGGACCTCCAAAGAAGGGGCATGCTTATATGTACACAAATACCATGCCACGTAGGAACACACGTCCTACTCCACCATCTCACACATATGATTATTTCTATGCTACACGTTCACGGGCACGTGCACACCATGTGAGACATCCTCACGCATGTGTTCCCACACATGCATATGTTCACCCACCTCATCGTATGAATAATTCTCGTCATGCACCATTCCATCATGTCCCGTATGCTTATCCACAACATACATCACGTAGAAATCAACGTCGCATGCATGCACCCAATAGGATGATGGCTCCCAAAATTTTCACTATTTGGAGCCTAAAGGACACAAGCATGGATGAAAAACAAGAATATATGAATGCTTATTTTTCGGATGTTGTGCATAGTAGAGATTATGTGGGGAAGTCAAAGTCCAATTGGACTTGGCTTCCAAAGGTCTAACTTTTGAGGACCCAATGACCTTGGGTACCATGATATGAAAGTTTCTATCTTTAGGTACTCAAGGAAAAGAAAAAGAAGAGGAGCAACAAATTTAAATTTAGCTCCAAAGGGAATTGGATACTCGATAGCGGGTGTTCAAAACACATGACGGGTGACGCTCAATTGCTCTCCGGAGTGGTTCCCATTGCAAATGGAAATCACGTCGTATTTGGAGGCAACGAGAGCGGAACCATCGTCGGTGTTGGTAAAGTGGGTAACCCTTCTAAACCCTTAATTAGTGATGTTTATCTAGTTGATGGTTTAAATCATAATCTTATTTCAATAAGCCAACTTTGTGACAAAGGTTACAAAGTTAGCTTTGCGAAAGGATTGTGTCATATTTCAAATGATAATAATAAATTATTATTTTCCGACACACGCCATAAAGATATTTATATTTTGGATCTTCCTAAGTCATATGAACAATGTCTCGTTGCCAACACAAGTGAACAACACTTATGGCATCGACGCTTTGGACATGTGAACTTTGGAACACTTTATAAACTTTCGAAATTAAATTCCATTAAAGGTTTTCCGAAGCTCGTTTTTGAAAAGAAAAGTTTTTGTGATTCTTGTCAACGTGGCAAGCTTCCTAAATCTTCATTTAAACCTAAGAAAAGCATTTCTACGAAACGGCCACTAGAGCTATTACATCTAGATTTATTTGGGCCAACTAGAGTTGCTTCCTTAGGAAATGCAAGATATGGACTAGTCATCGTTGATGATTATTCAAGATTTACATGGGTATTTTTCTTATGTAATAAAAATGAAGCTTTTGAAAACTTCACAATATTTGTGAAGAAAGTACAAAATCTCATCGGAACCACCATTGTCACTATTCGTAGTGATCATGGGGGTGAATTTGAGAATGAGTCTTTCTCAAATTTTTGTGATGATCTTGGAATTACTCACACGTTTTCTTTCCCTCGCGCACCTCCTCAAAATGGTGTTGTTGAGAGGAAGAATAGAACGCTTGTGGAGTGTGCTCGCACTATGCTCGAAGATAGTCAACTTGGTTATCAATTTTGGGCGGAAGCGGTACACACCGCTTGTTATGTGTTTAATAGAATACTTTTGAGGCCCGGCACCAAACAAACTTGCTATGAATTGTTGTTTGGTAGATTGCCTCAAGTTAAACATTTTCGTGTTTTCGGCGCAAAATGTTTTATTAAAAACACATATGATAATTTGGACAAGTTTGATCCGAGATCGGATGAGGGGATATTTGTTGGGTATTCCTCACGTAGCAAAGCCTACCGGATATACAACAAAAGATCCTCTACGATCGAGGAATCACTTCATGTCTCTTTTAATGAGAATTTTACTACTTCTAGAATTTCAAATGATAATGATTCTATGGATGTTTTATGTGATTTATTTGAAAATTCTAAGTCTATTGATTCAATTGATTCTATTGAGACTAACCCGACTAATGAAGTTGTTGAGAATGTGCCTAGTGATCAAGGTATTCCCAAGCAGCTTCATACCGTTCGCGACCATCCCCATGAGCAAGTTATTGGCAATATTAATGATAGTGTCAAGACGAGATCTCAAGTCCACCACTTCGCCAATTGTGCTTTTGCCTCATCGATAGAGCCAAAGAATATCGTTGAAGCGTGCGAAGATAGTGCTTGGATCCTTGCCATGGAGGAGGAACTCATTCAATTCGAGAGGAATGAGGTATGGGAGCTTGTTCCTTTGCCATCGAAGAACCACACCGTCATAGGGACAAAGTGGATCTTCAAGAACAAAACCGACGAAAACCAAGTCGTCGTCCGGAACAAAGCTCGGTTAGTAGCTCAAGGCTATCGTCAAGAGGAAGGTATCGATTTCGAAGAATCCTTCGCTCCGGTAGCTAGATTAGAATCTATTAGACTTTTATTGTCTTATGCATGCCATAAAAATTTTAAGTTATTTCAATTGGATGTTAAAAGTGCATTTTTAAACGGAGATGTTGTTGAGGAAGTTTACGTTTCTCAACCTCCGGGCTTCATAAATGAAAAATTTCCAAATCATGTTTTTAAACTAAAGAAAGCTCTTTATGGTTTGAGACAAGCTCCTCGAGCTTGGTATGATCGCCTAAAGAATTTTCTTTTGGATTTGAATTTTAAAATGGGCGAAGCCGATTCTACACTTTTTGTTAAGCATGCGAATGATGATATTTTATTAGTTCAAATTTATGTTGATGATATCATTTTCGGTGCTACTAACTTCACTCTTTGCGAAGAGTTTTCTAATGTTATGAAGGACCAATTTGAGATGAGCCACATGGGCGAACTCAAATATTTCTTAGGTCTCCAAATTCGCCAATTGAACGATGCAATCTTCATCCACCAAACGAAGTATACGGTGGAGTTGCTTAAGCGATTTGGAATGGAAAGTGCTTCCGGGAAAAAGACTCCAATGAGCACGACTACGCATCTTGACAAGGATACGGGCGGTAAGGATGTAGACATTCGTCTATATCAAGGTATGATAGGTAGTTTACTTTATCTTACCGCAAGTAGGCCCGATATTATGTTTGCCGTATGCGTATGTGCTCGTTATCAGTCTCAACCTAAGGAGTCTCACTTAGTAGCGGTAAAGCGTATTTTCCGTTATCTAAGTTACACTTTAGATTTTGGATTACTTTATCCGAAATCTAGCACGTATGAGTTAGTCTCATACAGTGATGCCGATTATGCGGGATGCAAATCCGACAGGAAAAGTACTAGTGGCACTTGCCATTTTCTAGGAAATTCTCTTGTCTCTTGGTTTTCCAAGAAGCAAAATTCCGTATCACTTTCAACCACCGAGGCGGAATATATTGCCGCCGGTGCCGCTTGTGCCCAGGTTCTTTGGATGAGACACACATTGAAGGATTTTGGTATTCATTGTGATACTAGCCCTATCATGGTGGATAACCAAAGTGCTATCTGTCTTTCAAAGAATCCGGTGCACCATTCCCGATTAAAACACATAGATGTCCGACACCATTTCTTAGATGATCATGTTGCTAAAAAGGACATCATTTTAGTGTACGTTGAAACCCAAAAGCAAATCGCCGATATTTTCACGAAACCCCTAAAGGAGGACTCCTTTGTGCGGTTGCGTCGAGAATTGGGGATTATGGGTGAATCCGAGATATAGGATTCATATTTGAACTCAATCATCTTGCATGCTAATATATTTCGCGATATTTCATTCATGCTAGATTTATTGAATTTTTGGGAAATTTATGTGATTTGTTTGAATTTATGATCGAATTCGTATTTCAATGTCGTATTTAAGATTTCGACGTTTTATGGGGTAATTTAGATGACTAATGAGAGTATTAAGATGTTTCATCCAAGTGGTTTGTGAAGAGAAATCAATTATCAATTTTTGGACTCTTCTAGTCGGTTTCAGTTCACTTGTCAACCGACTAGATGCTCATCTAGTCGGTCAGCAAATGAACTCAGATCGACTAGATCAAGCTTCTATCTCACTCTTATCTTTTTCATTCTTTAGTCGGTCACAGTACACTTACCGACCGACTAGATTGAAAACTAGTCGGTCAGTGAGTATACTGCGACCGACTAATTCTTGCCCTAAAATTCACTGTTTGCCTCTGTTTCGACTTAGTCGGTTCAAGCTCATTGACCGACCGACTAGATCGTAATCTAGTCGGTCAGTGCTTGAACTGTGACCGACTAAGTATGTTAGGGCAGTTGTGTCTTTTCCAGATCTCGACCGACTTAATCTCATTTCAGTCGACTAAAACTCTTTTTAGTCGGTCTCTTCCTCAGCTCAAGCCCGAAAACCCCAAACCCCCTCCGAGCCTCTTCACCTTCCCGTCGACTCCGGCCATATCTCCGGCCATCGCCGCCGTCCGCCGCCGTCGCCTCCTCCTCCTAGGTATCTCCCTCCTCCTCCTAGGTCGATTCCTACTCTAGGGTTTGTTTTACATCTCATCTAGGGTTCTTGCTCCTAGGGTTTCAAATTTTAATCTAGGGCTTGTGTTTCGGATTCTCTCTTCTAGGGTTTGTGCCAGGTTGTTTTTGATCTTATCATCGTTTGCTTGTGCTCGTCGTGCCACGACCATGGCAAAGACAAGAATTCCTATCGCCTCTTCTGGGGCTTCTCCTATGACCGTAGGGCCTTCCGACCCTAGGAATCCCCCTAAGCCTAAACGTCGTGCCAAATCAACCCAAGCTTCTCCGTCTTCGCCTCCTCTGAAGAAGCAGAGGACGGCGACCGTAAAACCCCGTAAATCTAAGACCAAGAAGGCCATACTCCACTCACCCTCTACTCCTCCCGATTCCGACACTGAATTTATCCCTGAGGATGAGCCTAGCACTAAGGAACCCACTCCTCCACTTCGTCCTAGGACTCGCCAGCCAAAGGGAAAGGGCCCAATGCCAGCGGGGGGTGTTGACATATCGTTGTGTCGCGACGACCCTATGTGTCTCGCGGCCTACAACCGTATTGAACACTGCCCGATGTTATTGGAGCACTACGTCCAGTTTTCTGATTTCCTTGGCTTAGCTGACCTACTCTCCTATAGTGGTCTCCTTGATTATCTCCGATTCGACCCCAAGGCCAATCCCAAACCATATCCTCGCCTAGTGAAATTGTTCTATGCCAATCGCGTTCGAGGCCAGTACGATGCCAGTCACTCCATTGAGACTACTGTCTTGGGAACTCCTATAGTTCTCACGGCAGAAATCTTGGGGGAGATTCTTGGATGTTCGTCGTGTGGTCTCCTTCCTTCGGACATTTCCGTCGATGACATTTCTTCCTTGGATCAGTCAGTTCTTTCAGATATCTTCCATGTTATCCCCTCCGCATTCATTGGTGTTCCATCGAAATCTTTCAAGCTGAATGCGTGGGTCCTTAACCTGATCTTGAAGTCTTGCATACTCCCTAAGTATGGATCATCTTCACTTCCATCCCAACCGTTCTTGAAATTGATCTACGCTCTTTTCTTGGGGTGCGAGATTAATTGGGCTCGCGTGATACTCGATAAGATGGACTCTTTCGAGTGTATACGCAAGACCAATAAATCTGCGCATATTCCATACCCTTGTCTGTTGACCCTCGTGTTTCGTCATTTCCGAGTCCCTCTCCCTCCTGACGATGAGCGTCCCTTGGGTACTCCTCTAAACGCGACGGCCGTGAAGAAATCTCTAGCGGCGCTTCGTCACGTGCAGAGGTCTACCGCATCTGCTTCCCAGGCTACTCCGTCAGCTGCTGCAGCCCCCGCTCCTCCTGCCACATTAGACGATGTCGTACGTCTACTTCGTCAGCACGACTCCCGTTTGGCTCATACTGAGGAGGTAGCCTGCCGTATGGCTCGCATGATGGGGATTGATCTTCCTCCTTCAGTTTCTGAGGCCGAGGAGATGGACGATGAGGAACTTGACGAGCTTGTCACTTCCTTAGCCCGTGGCGATGAGGCCACTGCTGCTGCTGCTGCTACCACTTCAGCTCCTGGAGATGGCACCACTTCCGGTGCTCCAGAGACTTCTGCTTCAGCTCTTCAGACTTCTGAGCCTGCTGCTGACCCTGTTGCCGTGCCTGCTGATATTCCTGTTGACACATCTGCCGTCGAGCCCGTCGTTGACGTCTCGACTCCTGCCCCGACGATTCCATCTGTTGAGACACCTCTTCTCCCTGCAGAGCCTGAGTCCACTCCGTCGACTGGACCCACGGACACTGCAGATCCAGCCACTTCCTCGTGATCGTTGTTCCGAGGACTCTCCACTACGCTTTGGATGATATATCTTAGTGAGAGTATTTTGGGTTAGGATAGAGTATGAGGGTTATGATATTTTGATGTATTTTGGAGTTTTCTGGATGTCGCTTGGATATTTTGATGTGTTGTATTTTGATGTACTCTGGATATTGATGATGATGTTCTATTTTGATGTAGACGATGATGTTGTATTTTTTGATGTTGATATAGATGATGTGTTGCATTTGATGTCATGTACATTTTCATATTTGATATCTTTTTGGAAGTACTCAACATGTTATCATTTCTATATATACATCGATGTTCATGTTGTGATATTTACTTCGTCGTGCACATTAATTCTCATTCAATGTCCTTGCAATGTGATTTCATCGCTCGATGCTTAAATGCTTGGTTAAATAGATGGAAATTCTATAATTATATTGAATTGTTTTCCATGCACAAATTTAACCAAGAATATTGAATATTGGAGAGTATGTTTCTTTATTCAAGAAATGAATAATTATTTTGTATTTTTGATGATTTTGATTATTTTTTTGATAATGGACATTTTGGCACACCTTGATTTGATTTCCACATTTTTCCCTTGGTGTCAATTTGGTCCATCGTTATTGTCTACGACTCCCGATGTTGGATTTTCCATTTCCTAGTTGTTGTCGTTGTATGCCCCCCATTTTTGGGATAATGCCAAAGGGGGAGAGATAATGATAATAAATAGCGCAAATGAAAATTTAACTCAATTTCCAAGAATCTAGTTTGATATGTTAGATTCAGGGGGAGTTAAGATATATATAAGGATTTTCAAAATTCGATATTTCAAAAATCGATTCTCTTTATTTATCTTACTCGTCTGCTTGATGCAATTCATATATATTCATTTTGGAATTAACGTGTCATCAATGCAGGGGGAGTAAGTATTTTACATTTGAATCATTATTTTTTATTATTATTTATGTTGGTTTGTCATCACCAAAAAGGGGGAGAATGTTGAATATTGGACTCCCCGGATTTGGTTTTGATGATGATCAAACATAAATAATCCATGAACTAACAATTTGTGAGCGCAGTATTGGAGATCGTCGCCAAATTCACGAGAACATTCAAAGCGACATCTCAACACTTCCCAAAGCTCGTATTCATGCCTAAAGCTTCGTTGAAGCTCAAGCGCCGTTTTGGAAGTTATGAAGATTCAATCGAAGCTCTCGAAGACCGTTTATTAAGGTTTTATTTATAGTCTTTTTAGCTTCGATATATAGAATGTTAAGCCTTGAGTATATCTTACGTTTCTATCTTCATTACGCTCATTTCGTAGCTCTAGGATCCTTGCACAAGTTCATTCTAACTTCCTCGAAGCATCGCGCTTCGATTCGGACTTTATTGTGCATGTTAGTTGGTACAAGAACAAGTACTGACCGACTAGATGGTGATCTAGTCGGTCAGTAACTCTTCTTGGACCGACTAGTTTGATTCCTTAATTTCTTGGACTTTACTGTTTACAGTTAGTCGGTCTACGTTGACTCACCGACCGACTAGTTTGTGAACTAGTCGGTCAGTGATGCTTCTTTGACCGACTAGTTGTGACTTACTGTTCATGCTAAAATTTTCCTAAGCTACTGTTTATCGTTAGTCGGTCTAAGAACGTTTGGTGACCGACTAGTTGACAATCTAGTCGGTCAACTTTTGTTCTTGGACCGACTAAGTCAACTTGTGTTCAGACTATTTCATTTTGCCTCTTAGTCGGTCTACGTTCATTGACTGACCGACTAGTTGTGAAACTAGTCGGTCAGAAAGTCTTCTTGGACCGACTAGATTTCTAGGTCTGAAATTCTATCTCTTCTCAGATCTTCACTTAGTCGGTCCATGCTGTTTGGCTGACCGACTAGTTGATGAACTAGTCGGTCAGTGATTGTTCTTTGACCGACTAATTCTCACAGATTTCTATCCGTTGGAGAATGACCTCACTTGTTTTTATGGGACCCTATAAATACGAACCTAGGTCATTTCTATCTAGGTAAGAGCTTCCATTCAGAGATTCATTGAGATCAATAGAGATAGCCATTCTCACTCAAATCTAAAGCTCTCTTCCTCACAAGAAACTCATTCTCTCTCATTTCTAGATCTAGATTCCATCTAGAGAGAAGGTTGTTCTTGGTGAGCTCTTCAAGCTATTGCTTGATCCAAGTCTCCAAATCATCCCTAGGCACCGATTGCTGGTCATTTCCTTGGTGCTAGGTCTTGGTGACTTCATCTTCCTCAAATCCTTCATTTCACCATTTGGGTAAGAAAAACTCAAGGTATAGGATTTTGTGGTAAGATTGTTTATTTCATATTAAACTCTTTAATATCGCTTTGTGATTCTCTCGGTTATGAGAGAAGGTTGTGATCCCGGGTTGTGGGATTCACGTTTGCTATTGCATGTATGATTTGATCTTGTGAAGGTTTTTCACAAGATATTCATAGTGGAAATCTTGAGTTAGGGTTTCTAACTCAAGTATCCAGAGGGGATCCGGGTGGTTGGGACGTAGGATCACCGGGAACAAGTCGGGGAGACTTGGGTGGATCCGAACCCATTAACATCGTTTGTTAGCATTGTTAATTTTGTGTTGTCATTCAATTTTAGCTTCCGCAAATTGATTTGGTAGTTGTTTGCAATTTAATTTGGAATTATACTCCTTATTATTTTAAAGTACTATTCACCCCCCCCCCCCCCCTCTAGTACTTGTGCAGTAGCTGGTAGGGCATTACAGATTATTCTATCCACGATAGTGGCATGAATCATTGCCGATCCTAATGCATGGATCACATGTGAGGCCATCCACGATAGTGGGGGTAAGCGTGCGATACGTTAGACGAATGACGTGTCGAGCCATTAGTTCAACATTCTTAAATGCGACAATCCTTAATAAAGCCAATGCGACATAAGAGTTCTAATCTAACATTGATATCCGACGATCCTAGTGGTGACTCCTAATGCCCTTGTCTTTTATATTTTCTTCCTTTCTTTATGTGGAATTCTTTGTTTACGATATTGAGTGACACGACCTTCGCATCCATCACCATCATGACACTCCATATTCCACATCCACCAATAAACTCGCAAGTCTAACTCAATCTAGGATTAGATAGGTAGTATAGCACCGCCTCTCTGTGTTCGATACCCGCTCGCTGCTATACTATGCGCTTGGGTAAAATGACATCGTTTCCGGAGTTAATTCCGGCCAGATCAAGTTTTTGGCTCCGTTGTTGGGGATTCATCTCCGTGTAATTCATGCCATAACGAGGTTTCTTTGGAGTTGCATTTTGGATAGATCACCTGGGTCATGTGATTTGAGCCCTGCAGCAATGCATCTCGGTGGAAACTCGGCGCCCAAGCTTGATATTTCCATCTCAAAGCGACAGTTGAATGGACACCGCAACGTTAGATGGGAGAGCTTATCAGCCGCTTCTAAGCTTGGACAGAGGTAGATCGGAGCTCGAAACTGGAGTGGGGTTGATCGAGCTCGGAGTAGATCCATTCGATTGATATGATCCAACTGAAAGTTAGAGCAGATTGGTCGATCTTGAAACTCGGATCTGCTCGATCTCGGAGATCAGGGCTCTGATCTTGATCGATCTAATCACCTAAGCGGAGTTAATTGAACTCGAGGTAGATTCGATCGATCGAGTAGCTTGGACGGTGACAATTTTTACCTCGGCGGCTCGGATGGAGAGCTGAAGCTCGGACTTGGTGAGGAGAGAAGATCGGTCATCAGCTCAGAGGTTTCTAGGGTCAGCAGTGCCCCCCAAGGAGCTCAGTTAGATCTGACGATGCTCGATGCTCGGCGCTCAGAGATCAGGCGAAGCTCTCTATACGAAGTTCGGATAGTTCGGAGGTTGGTCAGACCTCGAACCCAAAAGCTTGTCGTCGCCACTGATCACCGCACAAATTGCAGCCGACCGACTGGAGCTGGGTCGCCATCATTGTAGCTGCTGGGACCCATTGAGCCGGGTAAGGGAGTTACAGTATGCAACAGACTTGAATGTTGCTGAGGGGATTAACTTCAAAGAGAGCTTCTTTATTCGGTTTAAGGGTTAGAATCTAAGATAGAGAGAGGCCCTTTGATTTGGATCTGTTGAGCAGTTTGCGGTGTGATCACGATCCCCTTGCCCCCCACAGATCGACGAAGTAGTGTGGATGACGCCATAGGTGTAACCTCGATTCCCACAGACAATGCCTATTGTTGATGGGAAAATCCACCAAACAATATATTTATATTACTGAGATCATATTTAAAATGATCTTGGGTGATGACAATGACTGAAGGAAGTTTTGTGAAGCTTCGCCTTCGTTATGAGGATGATGATCCGAGCTTTAGAGATGCTGCCCGAGATATCTCCTGGATGATGAGCTTTGATCTTAGCTATGGAGTCCGGATCGAGCTTTCCTTAATCTTATGATGAGTTCGCCAGTGATTTGGACGATGAGGATGAAGGTAAGCCAAGCTTGAGCCGAGCCTATGTATCCCCGTCCGAGTTATCCTTTGATGGCGGCGACATATTTGCCAGTCTGCAGCATGAATAGCTCGTCAGGGGGTCAGGCTTGGATCCGACCTGTACCCCATCTGATGCTTAAATTAGCCTCTAGGACCAAAATAATATTTAGCATAATAAAGTATTGGTGTTTTTGAGTTACCTAACTCTCACTTCTCACTTGGAGAGTCTCTCCTTTTATAGGATTTGAAGGAGTAAAGGATGATTGATGATGTCCCTTCGTCTTCTAAATAGTTGGCCATTATGTAGAATACCAAGGGTTTAGCCATTCAAATAGAAGCTTAAGGGTTTGGTCATTTGATGTAGAATGCTAAGAGTTGCATTTATGTAGCACGATGTAACTTCCACCTCTTGGTTTTCTCATCTCTAGATCTTCTTAAATTCATGCGAGAAGTCCAATAGCCCATGTACGAATAATATGAATTTATACACGTAACAATAGTGTTAGCGAATTATTCATTACAATTCGAAAATTATTTGCTAACTTAACAATTTTTTCAAAATAACTAATAAGTTTTAATTTAAAAATAAAATTTTGTTATGAGCGAGCTTTTGTAGGCCCATTAATGTATTGGATATCCACCCATTATGTAACCCTAGTTCTATAAATACAATGCTCCGGGGTTTCGTAGCTGCCAAGCTTACAATACGTTATCAGCACGCTCACAGCTAAGCCGAACCTCTGCCGACGGACGAATCGCGACGCGAAAGGGCTTCCTTCATCAAACGGCGCAAGATTCGAAGGGTAGGATCTAGATGTAATTTTCACCCCTAGATCTAAACTTTTATGCGTATATGATTAGATCCATGTTAGTTCAATCAGACCTAGATTTTTATCTTAGATCTATATGATTGGATCAATATTTGGTTAGATTAGATCGGATTTTTATCTCAGATATACATGCTAAATCAAATTTTGGATTATAACTCGACGTTTTTATCACTAAAAATCAGATTTTTACGATTAAAACGCTGTTTTAAAGACTAAAATAGTTTTTTAAATAAAAATCCTGTTTTTATGATCTTCTTCCAAAATTTTCAAACCCTAAAGGGGCTTCTTCTTCGCAACGCGGCCGGCAGCCACACGCGCGCACGAAACCCCCACCCATTGCGATCTACTAGCCGCCAGAAGCGGTGACACGCTGCCACTCCGATGGCAGACGCCGCTGCCGCCTGGAGTGGTGGCAGCCGCTGCCTACCACCAGAAGCGGCGACGGCGGCGGAACCCCCGCCGCCCCACGCGTGAGGCCAAACCCTAGCCGCCAGAAGCAGCAGCCCACACGACGCAAACCCTAGCAGGTTACATGGGATCGCACGACAGATCGCCTACAAAACCCCTAACTAGGGTTTTTTCCCCAAAAATTTTGTTTTTACAGATTCTTTTTCAGATTTAATCAAGATTTTTCTTCTTTAAATCCTGATTAATTACATGTTTTATAAATCATCGCATCTTTGGATTATTTGATTACTAAACGTTTAATAATTAGGAAGATCCTGCGACCGCTCTGTCGTTAGTTAACTAACCTAATGGTGTATGACGTTGCCCAGTGGTCTAATAATTATTAAACGAAAAGTTTTCATTTCCATTATAAAATTGCCTGTGATGATTAAATGCATGTGATAATTAATTTCCTGTGATGATTAATTGCCTGCGATAAAATAAATGCATGCTGCATTTTTCTGCGACGTATGTTTATATTTGTTGTAGTTTTGGATCGGCCAGTTGTCACCATTATTTTCCTCGCATCTTTTTTCATTTTAAGAGAAATTGTAGTGATAATAAAATTGTATAAACTCCAAGACTGACACACGTCCCATGAAGATGAAGATCTATCTCCAGAAGAATAGAGGCCCCACGAGAGTTCCCGAGTTATATTTTCTATTTTATGGGACTGTATGGACTTTATTTCTTTTAAAATGGTAACTAGCCAATCCACACAACAAATATCTGTGTCTGAAATGCATAATTACTTGTTTTATTTTAAAATATCTAATTATTGCTCATTTTTAACATGCTTAGATAATGACAAAAATTGCGAGCGTCGACTTTGACGTATTGGATGCTACAGGCAAAAGTCATTTGACCTGGCAGTTGGATATCAAATTCCACCTGCGCTCATAGGGACTGAGTCATGACATTGCTGTAGGCGATACAGTTTCTGACATAGATAAAGCGAAAGCAATTATCTATATCAGACGCCATATCGATCGGACCCTAAAGGCGAGTACCTCACAGTGGAAGACTCTTACGAGTAATGGACCGCTCTTGAGGATAGATACAAACTTCAAAAAGATGTTATCCTTTCTTGAGCGCGATATGAATGGGAGAACCTCCGTCTTCAGGACTTTAAGTCCATTGCCGAATACAACTTGGCACTTTTCAGTATCACCTCATGCCTGAAGTTGTGTGGTGAGAAAGTGACGGAGGAGCGCATGTTGGAGAAGACGTATACATCCTTACACAAGAAGGATGTCATACTCATGCAACAGTATCGTAAACAAAAGTTCATAAAATATTCGGAGCTTCTCTCATGCCTTTTGATAGCAGAACAGAATAGAGACCTCCTGCTGGCCACCCATAACTTGCGCCCTGCTGGCACTGCACCTACGCCTGAAGCGCACCACATCTCTCCTAGAAGAAGAAGACCAACTTCAGAGGCAACCCCCAGAAGGGAAAGGCAATGAAGAAGCAGGCTAGAGGACCCCCTCCAAAGACCTATAATGAGGGAAAGAGGAAAACTGTGTGGAAGAAGAAAGACAATGGCCAGACATCTTCCCCCAGAAAAGACTGGGAAGACAACTTCCACAGGTGTGGCATGACTAGACACTGGTCCAGAAATTGTCGGACTCCACGCCACCTCCAGGACTTATACAAAGCTAGCCAGAAGCCAGCCGAAACAAACCTGGTGGAACACACAGACCTGGCACCAATCAGGTTCATCGCTGAGGACTTCTCAAACGATGACCTGCTCGACTGAAGCCTTATCTATTTTTCTGCACTGCATTGTAGTTGAAACAATCTCCAGTTATTTGTTTTTCAGCATGTTAGTTAACTTTCGAACTTTGAATGAAATTTAGTTATGTTTGTGCCTTATACGGCTATGCTTTTCTCTCTTACTCTAGATGGATTATAAATACCTAGTGGACAGTGCTTCTAAGCACACGATCCTTCAAGATATTTGCTTTTTCCAAAGCATACACAAATATGATGGAACCATGAATACTATTTCTGGTCCATCAGGAATGATAGAAGGATCAGGGGAAGCACATTTTCTGCTCCCCAATAAAACACAACTATTAATAAAAGATGCTCTTTTCTCTCCAAGCTCACATAGAAACTTGCTAAATTTCAAAGATATCCGTCTAAACAGATACCACCTAGTAAAGGTGAACAAACAAAACAAAGAATTCTTGTATGTAACGACTCTTAAAAACGGTGCTAAAACCACGTTGAGCGTTTCGAGGGACTCCTGTCGGGTCTCTACCATACAAAGATACGAGCAATGGAAGCTAACACAATTGAGCACCAAAAGTGCAAGAATCAACCAGAATTCCAACTCTGGCACAATAGACTCGGACAACCTGGATCGGCAATGATGCACCGCATCATATCCCAATCCCGTGGAATTAACTTGAAGAGCCTGAAGCTACTTCAAAAGGGCGGGTTTCCTTGTCCCCTTGTCACAAAGGGAAATTGATTACGAGACCATCTCCACTTAAGGTGGACTCAAACTCTCCCAGCTTCCTAAAGAGAATACATGTAGAAATTTGCGGGCCTATACACCCCGCAGTGGTCCATTTCGGTACTATATGGTACTGATAGACGCATCTTCCAAATGGTCGTACGTGTGCCTCCTGTCCACCCGCAACGTAGCCTTCGCAAAGCTACTGGCACAAATAATTAAGTTGCGGGCACATTTTCCAGACAACCAGATCAAGAAATTACGTCTGGATAACTCTGGGAAATTCACATCACAAGTCTTTCTAGACTACTGCCAAGCAACTGGCATTGAAGTTGAACATCATGTAACTCATGTTCACACCCAGAACGGGTTAGCTGAATCTCTTATAAAGAGACTACAATGGATCACTCGTCTATTGTTGATGCAATACCAGTTGACTGTGACTACATGGGGATATGCCATCTTGCATGCTGCATCTCTAATAAGACTACGACCGTCACGTAGTCAATCTTATTATTCGATGCAACTCGCATATGGAACTTCACCGGATATCTCTCACTTGAGGACATTCGGATGCGCAGTTTATGTCCCCATAACACCACCGCAGAGGACCAAGATGGGTCCCCAATATCGCTTGGGTATCTATATATGATTCGACTCACCATCGATCATTAGATACTTGGAACCCCCTAACGGGGGGACGCTTTTAAGGCACGTCTAGCAGACTGTGAGTTTGACGAAAGTACCTTTCCCAAACTAGGCATAAACACAGAGAAGCTGGAAGCTTCAAAGACCATTTCATGTGATACCAAAACTTTATCCCATTTTGATCCGCGTACAAACCAATGTGAAGACGAGATCCTGAAGATACTCCAAATACAAAATACAGCTCACATTTTACCGGACAAATTTACTGACAACCAGAAGATTGTCAGATCACACGTCCCTGCTGCAAACATGCCAGCTAGGATTGACATACCCAAAGATGGATACAATCCACCTGCAGCAGAAGCGACAGTACCTTAACAAAAGAGAGGACGACCCCCTGGCTCCAAGGATAAATTCCCTCGAAAGAGGAAAACTCATGGAGAAATGATAAGATACCACCACATGAAGCTGAGCTCAGCCCAGATACCTTTCCCCTCCTAAAAACCCCTAAAGAGGAAAACATAGGAGAAATATCATTAAACTATGTACGTACTGGGGAGGTACTTGACAGAAAAAGCACAATCATCGATGATAACTTTGCGTTCATTATTGCCAATCACGTAACTGAATATGACGATGAAATCGATCCACGCTCTTTAGCAGAATGTAAACGTGGAGAGGATTGGCCAAAGTGGAACGATGCAATAGGAGTAGAGCTAGACTTACTCTCGAAATGTAAAGTTTTTGGACCTGTAGTCCAAACACCGAAGGGTGTTAAACCTGTGGGATATAAATGGGTATTCGTTAGAAAAAGAAATGAAAATAATGAGATCGTACGCTTCAAAGCGCGGATTGTTGCACAAGGCTTTTCCCAACGACCAGAAATAGAATATGGTGATACATATTCTCCGTTCATGGATGTGATCACTTTCCGATTCATTATTAGCCCAACTTTAACGAAAGGCCTGGATATGCAATTCATGGACGTTGTGACTGCATACCTATATGGCAATATGGATAAGGATATCTATATGAGACTTTCGGACGGATATAAACTACCGATGAAAATGACAGAAAGACCTCGGGACATCGACTCTATCAAACTCCAAAGATCACTGTATGGTCTAAAACAGTCGGGGAGAATGTGGTTTAACAGACTCAGTGAATTCCTAGTGCAACAAGGATTCACAACTAATGAAGTCTGATATTGCATCTTTATAAGAGCAAAGGGAACATGATTTGTATTTATTGTCGTCTATGTAGACAACTTAAACCTCATCGGATCTCCTGAAGAGATAGCTGAGATATCCAAGAGACTTACACAGACTTTTAATATGAAAGACCTTGGCAAAATAAATTTCTGCGGAGGCTTACAAATCGAACACCTAAGCGGAGGAATCCTGTTGCATCAATCCACCTACACAAGAAAGTTGCTGAAAAACTTCATTATGGACAAATGTCATCTGCTTAGTATACCAATGGTCATCAGATCATTGGATGTAAATACAGACCTCGTCCGGCCGCTGGAAGAGGGGGAGGAAGCACTGGGTCCCAAGTACCCTACTTGAGTGCAATTGGAGCACTCCTTTATCTGGAAAACTGCACGCGTCCCGATATAGCGTTCGCAGTTAACTTACTAGCCAGATACAGTTCGATGCCCTCAAAGCGCCACTGGAACGGAGTGAAGCATCTTCTGCGCAACCTCCAAGGGTCAGTTGACCTGGGACTATACTTCAAGAAAGGCGTATCCTCCAACTTAGTTGGTTATGCAGATGCAGGATACAGATCTGACCCTCACACCGTAAAGTCCCAGACCGGCTTCGTATTCACCTATGGTGGAACAACCATCTTATGGAGATCTGTGAAGCAGACATCAACAGCATTCTCATCCAATCACTCCAAACTCATTGCGATTCACGAAGCTAGCAGAGAATGCTTATGGCTTTGTTCAGTCATCCATCACATCCTTGTGACAATCGGCCTGAAGACGGTAGATCTTGAACCAACCACCATGTACGAAGACAATGCTGCCCGCATAGCTCAACTACGAGGTGGCTACATCAAAGGTGACAGGACGAAGCACATTTCCCTCAAACTCTTCTGGACGCATGAACAACAAGTAGACAACCAGATCGACATCCAGCAGATCCAGTCTTGTAACAACCTGGCAGATCTATTTACTAAAGCTTTACCTCGCTGTACCTTTAGAAAACTTGTAATAGGATTTAGGATGAGACAGTTGAAAGATCTAAAGCCTGAAGCTTGTACGCAACATGGGGATTTAATGTTGCGTTGTACTCTTTTTCCCTTAACTATTGGTTTTTTCCACTGGGTTTTCCATAGCCAAAAGTTTTAACGAGGCAACCACATCAACTCTGGATCCAGAAGTATCCACCTCTGATGATATCCATCGATCATGAGAAGTTAAAGAGACTTGTACTCTTTTCCCTTAGCCATTGGTTTTTCCTACTGGGTTTTCCATGGCAAAGGTTTTAACGAGGCAAGAACTCTTAACGTAGGATCCAGAAGTATCCATACCTCCATGGCCAGATAAACTCTATGAACCATGAAGCGCTCATATGTCTAGCTTACAACAATGGATGGATAAAAAGTGTTAATAGCGGGCTTTTGTAGGCCCATTAGTGTATTGGGTATCCACAAATTATGTAACCATAGTTCTATAAATACAAGGCTACGGGGTTTCTTAGCCGCCAAGCTTACAACAAATTTTAATTTGTTATGCTGGTAGAAGGATTTGAATCATATCGTAAACGGTTAAATTATTTTTTATTCATTTTCAATAAGCAACCTAATAAAAGTAATTTTCACATTTTCCTTTTAACTTTCTTCCCAATTTTCTTTGATAACAAAACATGAGAAAGAATTTGATTCCTTTTTCCTTTTCCTTCTATTTCTATTTCTTTTTCATTTCACTTTTCTTTCTCAATTTCTCTCAAACCGTAATTGAAAATTTTAAGCCCGTCATTTGCGCTGCATGATTTATTCTTGGTTTAAGAAATTCTGAAGTTCCCGGCCAAGCTTCACTTCATGTTCTTCATGTGTTTATTTTGTTAGAAAATGAGGTTGAAAGAGTTTTCAATAAATAGTATATGGATCTAAAGTTGCACCTGTTGCATTAGACCATCTCAGTATTTGCTTGTAAAGACAAAATGTTCGAAAATTACAGATAAAGATGAAACATAGATTTATTTTTGATATATCTCACATGGGTCGTATGTGCACGTTAGTATATGCGATATTTATCGTCCAAAATAATATTTTTCTGAAGATTTTGAGATCGTACGATCATTAAAGGTAGACTTAATTAGTTTAATTAACTCTGGTAGATTTAATTAAAGGCAGAATTAGTTGATCAACTTTATTTTATGGCCAGCGGGCATCGTATCAATCAACTAGAAATTATTGGCAGTGGGCCCCCACAAAATTGGAATGGCCGAACACAATTCGACGGTACAAATGATTACTTGTCTCCTCAAAAAAGGACAAGGGTCCCGCACACACATCATCCCCAATCAATTACTGACACGTCAACGTCCGACGTGCTGCCCCCAATGGGAAACGAGCTTGCACCCGTCGTCACGTGATTCGGCTGCAAGTGGGCCCCGCGATGACCCCCCGGGACCTCGAAGTTTATCTTGCGGGAAGAAATAACACAAAATACCATAAAAGGAGGAATATCGAAAAAAAATTTGTTAAATTATACAAAAGAATTTATTAAAACCTAGACAAAATGTTTTTGCATGTTCGAATCATTTAAAATTATTCTGAAAAATAAAGTTTAGAATAATTTTGGCTAATGTTTAAGTCTGTAATTGCTCATACTAAAGATACTCTGAGTAATTTGGAAATTAATGATTTAGTTTTCGCTATTGTACTTAGACATCACATACGGCTAATTCTATACACACATGCACACGTATGTCATTATTGTACACACAGCACATCCCAAAAAAACATGTAAATGTCGAATGGTAAACTTGTAAATAAATGGTCTATGAATTCAACAATTCGGTCTGTGCGTATAGCAACCTCCGCACTTACGACTCCAGGCCACCGTTATAGATTCTCAAAATCACAAGGTTTCGATGAGACTGGGGGTATTGATTCTGTAATAATTATACAATCTACGCCAAAAGATTTCGTTATTAATATCTTACTTAATGGCACACAGGCTGGGGGACTGGACGACGTGACCACTGACCTCGTGTATCGTACGCATAGGAGGCGCATTGCAGCAAAGCTTCATACTTTTAGTACCTACGTACGTACCGCATGCGTACAATAATACCGTGTAGTCCTTAGGTTTCTAGCTTCATTGAAGAAGACGATCGTATGCTTGTCCCCCCCCTCCCTCTCTCTCTCTCTCTCTCATCTTGTTAGCTTCTTCGGCCTATTTGATATGTGAAGTCATGTGCATGTCATTGATCTCACCATGACTTCAATTATTGCAATGATCACAATCGCATGATATCTGCGACTCTGTGGGATCAAAACAGTGATATTTCAGGCTCATTTTCTGTTACAACCCTATACAATCTTACAATTACGATGCAACATCTGTTAGATTTAACAATGACAACAGCATTATTTTTCCTCGTCCTAAAGTTCTAAACACGACCGTCGCCAAATTCCATTAATTTGAGGGGCTTCCAGGTAAAAATAATAGCATAGGAGAGCGAAGGGCCCTCAATTTGCTCCAAATCTTATTTTTGAAAAAGGAGCGAATTTTTCAGTCAGCCCCCCGACAAAATCTGCAGCGATTCGCGCATGACTGAACGGGCCCCATCGCACGTGTCAGTGAAAGCTCTGGCTAGAAACTCGGGTTGGAAAAGAAAACCATTGACCCAGCGGCCGATGACAAATTGATAGCACCCGCAATACATATCTTTTTATTATTTACATTTCCTGCCCGCGTAGTCACAAAAATTGTAATTTGGAAATGTACAGGGGGGTGGGAGCGAAATAGGGAGGGACAGCCCATGGGTAATAAAAGCTTGCGTGGGGAGCTGCAAATCGAGGGGAACGAAATTCTTCAGAATGGAATAAATGGGGGTCACACGGTTCCGACGGTCCAACATTAAATGAGACGCGGCCATTTATGACATGTGACATGTCACGTGACCACCCTCGTTCAGTAACTTCGTGTGTACATGTACTCTTCGTGATGCGTGGAGTATATTAGTATCGGACCATTGCAACTGATATTTATACGCTAAAAAAACAAACAGACTATATATCTAAACTGATTGATTTAAGATAATTCATGAAAATGATCGAACACATGTTCTGTTGATAATGAAGACATGCTCAGTCTCTCGATGCCTCCGATACGATCAAATACCATTGCAACGAACCGCCAGCTGATACCGAGACCCAACAGCGGAATGATGGTTCATGATCATATTCGAGGGAATGATATTCCTCGGTGACAAAATGAAATGCAATGATCAACTCTTGAAATATGTCCTGCATCAGTATGTCGTGAGGCATGGAGCCATGAATTATTTGTTGGCATGTTAAGATTGAGAAAAAGTGTGCATTCATCCCAATCATGATTTGATGCAAAAAAAAAAAAATCCTAACATGATCAGTGAAGCTCGCATGATGTTTGCTTTGCCACGACGACCAAGGCATTACTCAAAGAGCAAGCAACGGCAAAAACAAGCATTCGAAATTGTAATTCAGTACTAAGATGATAATCAAATGAAGATGTAGCAATATGAATAAATCCACGAAAAGACATGCAAAACTTGGTAACACAGTTCGGTGCGCACACCTACATCTGCGGGGCCACGCCCAGAAAATCAGATAACTCCACTATAATAAAAATGAATACAATCACTAATATCGGATTTATATTAGGATGAACATGACCCCCCTCAATACAACCCGCAGTGGGTGGTCTCAACCAACCCCATGGAGTAATCTATGCAAGCTCCCCTTGCATGCAAGCTCCTCCTTGCAAAACTAACTTGAATCAACTCCCTTGATCTCTATCTCAGGTAGCCGTCAGCCTCCCTCCTGGAGTATTACAATCACGATCTTCAGAATCGATAAACCCTAGAGACAATCCGCATGCCTTTTAAATAAGCCGACTCCCTACTATCTCGGGGTAGTTACGGAAGGCTGTTCAAGAGAATCACATGCAGATTGACAACCCGCAAATCAAGTAATCACTTAGGGCACAAGTGATCCCGCAATATCTTCAGCATATCTCGCAAGCAACAATTGCGGTAAGTAATGTCAAATATATCTTCAGCAGATCTTGCAACAATATTTGCGGGTTAACAACTTCCTATTGTATCTTTAACCAATCTCATTCGTAGCAGCATACAACTGAACATATTAGAGATAATCTATAAGATCTGGAATAGTAAATCATCAATCCGCTGAAGTCTGTCTGTCTTTCTAATCAGTCAGAATAGCATGTTGCAGCTCATGTTGTAACATGACATACAACATGACTAATAAACATGACTATTATTAAGATCTCCCAGATCAAGATAATTAAGGCCCACTGAAATACCCAAGTGCTACTAATGACAATATAGTCGCACCACGTATGACCCAACAAACTCCCTCTTTGGCATTTAGTGGCACAATCATCATAAGACAAGTCATGTAGGAAAAAGAACAAGAAAGACAATAAGCAAGTCCATTTTCATATCTGAATGAGAAAACCAACAATACTGAGACCCACATCACAGCACATCATATCAGTAGTATTAGCAAAGGAGTTTACTTACAGGACCCAGCCATATAACAGATGCAGCTTAACAACAAGAATAACAACAACCTCAACCAAATTCTCTCCCTTTGTGCCACCAAATTCAAAAGGGTATCTCAAGAAGATCCTCCAACAGCAGCTGCACCATCAGATTCCACAGTAGAGGAGGAGGACAGCTTGCTCTTCAGAAAGAGAATCATGCTCTCAAACAAGGCTTTCTGAGTCTAGAGAGCCCTAATGTGAGAATCCAAATCCTTGACTACATCCTCAAATATAGATATGTCTTCAAGAATGAGAGAGGCTAGGTCAGCTGTGAACTTAGAAACTGTAGGAGGGGAGCAGAAGAAGGGTAACTAACATGAGAGACTGGAGATGCGAGGATAGCTCCAGTGTCAGGAGATGATATAGACCCAGAGGAGATGTCACCGGTCTTCCCAGCAACTGATCTAATAGTGTATCCAATACTCTCAGAAAGAATATTCAGTTCATTCGTAGAGGGCAAAATATTTTGAGAGTGCAGCAACAAGGAAATGAGACAAGGATGAGGTAAAGAGGGAGCGCTAAAGAAGATTCTGCCTGAGATAAGATAGAATCAAAGATGATTCTTCCCAAATTGAAGGGCTGCTTAGTACCAGCACAATATAACAATCTGCACATATCTTTGGTGACTACTGACACATTAGAGGTGGGTAGCCAGTTTCTTGTTGCAAGTTTGTAGAGCAGAAAATATTTTGTAACAAGGAGGAGGAAGGAAAAGAGGTACTCTTGGGCCAGCACACTAATTTTCCAACAGTGACTACCTTAATGAAGGTGTCATGATCAGTACCAACAGAGTCCATAAAGGAGGAAAGAGAGGTATGACATGTCCATTTTAGCAGCTTGTTAATCACAGAGTGAAAAAAGATACAATTTTCGCCCTGACATATGAGTAGAAAGACCATCTGGACAGAGCTACTCCTGCTGATCTAGATAGATTGCAATAGAATTCCTTAACAAGCATAGGGTTGTAAGATTTGAAACAGATGGCTGAGTGAAATAACTTGATGTCCTTCAGGACAGACACAAACTGGGTCTTAGAAAAGGAGTTAACAGCCAGGTGTTTTCAGCATGAAATGACCTGTCAGAATAATGGGACCACCTTTTCTTGCATGCTTGCTCAAAGAATTGTTTGCTCATAACATCAGATACTGTAAATAAGGTGGAAGAGACAGAACCTGCTTCAGCTGAGATTTTAGCCTTCTTGGAAGGAGATGAAGAGGTAGAGCAGGAAAGAACAGATCTTTTCTTGGAGGAGGTCCTTTGTTTATGGATAGAAGGAGGGACATCAGCAGCAGGCATAGGCTGGACAAGAGAGGATCCAGTTAAAACAGCAGGGTCAGCAGGGGTGCATGTTGCATCCTGTGTTGCAACATCAACCAAAATCTCTTCATCAACATGAGGTGATGTTGCAACATCAGGTGCAACATCAGATGTAACATCAGTCTGTGTTGCAACATTTGAAGGGTCAGTTTCACCTACAGTTGGTCCATCCTCAGTGTCAGTAGGATCAGGGGTAGCAAATTGGATACTAGAGTCATCAGTAGCAACAATATCCTCCATGCGATAGTCATCTACCAAGTCAGCAAGGGCCGTGGCCCAAATCTTGATCTTCATCAGAGATAGGAGGGTTGGGTGGACCAAAAGATTCCTCAGCCCCAGCATTGTTGAGAGATATATGCCCTCGAGGCAATTTATCTATGTTAACATCTTGTTCATAAATGAAAGTATGCCTTTTGGTATCAATTATCTGAGTAATTCTCTTTTATATATTGCTTAGATAATTTCCTTAGACTCGTAGTAAGGTCATACATGTTTCGAGATAGAGATCGCGATTATGAGAAATGTTTGACTATTAGGAGCTTGAGTTTTAAAGCGTTCGTGGTCATAGATGCGTCGAGATAGAGATATCGACACATCAGACAGACCATTGTGTCTTTGTCTTATTAGTCTCATAATCATACGACTTGGTGAAGTCGGAGACAAGACACATTGCTTATTAGAGAATGAGTCCACTGAACGACCCACACCAAGAGTTATTAAATGGTTAAACATTAACTAACTGTCATTAATAACTCTTAGTGATGATATGCAAGTTGGTCCTTAGGACTTGAGATCATTGTACGAAGCTATACGTTAACAGTGTTGCTTAGATCTATGATCTAGCTTCGAGGCAAGGCCTGCTGTAAGGTCTTAGGTTGGGTGACACTTGAAGCATACGAGGTGAGTAGTGATCTAGAAAGGATTCGTCTCTTCTGTTAATGGGAAGTTAGTGTCACAGGCTCAGTACGGCTCTTGGTAAAACCTTGGCCAATGTATGTTGTAGGATGTACAACATGAATGTACCAGAGACTGAAGGATACTGGCCAGTGCTAGCTAGTAGGGTTGACAGTATGCCATACCGTAGGCTAGGCAAGTGACATAGTTAAGATGAAAGAACTAAAACTGTGGTGTTCATCAGGGACACAGTCAGAGTGATCCCGAAGACACTTTGTCGACGAAGTCTATCACGTAATTATGATGTTGAAACAGGGACGACACCTGCTGCACATGGTTACAGTTGTCTAGGGATTTCGAGTCCCAACATGTAGTATGGTCAGGCTGTAGGGTCTCACACCGAGTAGTATTCACATCATAGTAATATGAAGAACGTCAAAGAGGTATGCATTCGATGCAATGGAATGATTAAGCTTACAAGTCAGTTGTGAGATGAAAAGCTAAAAATTTTAGCATTTGGGATTGAAGAGGACTTTCTGAGGAATCCACAGGAAGAAACTGCGTTGGAATCAGAGCTCAAACGAGCCCATAAAGTGGAAAACAGTGATAAGGGGCAAAATGGGTCTGACCCACTTGGGGGCAAGAGGGCCTAACCCGCAAGACAAGCGGGTCCCACCCTCTAAGTAGGCAGGCGGACCCGCTGACTCAAGCGGGCGCCACCCGCTGAGCTAGCGGGTGCCACCCGCTGAGCCAGCGGGCGGCCCGCCCGCTGAACAGTCTCGTTGTAACAGTTTGAACCCGCTGCAAACGAAAATAATCATCCCGCCAATTCGTTTCTTCTTCCCGTGGTTTCTGAGTCGAGAATTTTTTTGTCACAGCGGGTCATAACTGTTAAAAACAATTTCGAACCGCTAGAAACATATTATTTTAGGAGCGGTTCCGAACCGTTACTAAAATACCCGCTATAAACAGTCCTGTCTTTTGTAGTGCCAGCGGGTGTGGCCCACTGGGCAGGCAAGGGCGCTCGCTCTTCATTGCGGGCACCCTCCTGTAATGGAAGCGGGCGCGCCCACTGGCCTAGCGAGCGCACTCGCGGGTTAGGGCCCCCCTTTGACTTATTTCCTAGGGTTTTTGAAACCCAATACGACGGCTATGATGAGTGACTTTTCCCCAACTTTGGGCAAGTGTTTGAGGGGTCAAAAAAATTCGGAATTCATCACTGTTTGTTCCTACGCGTTCACCATTCGAAGCTCTTTAATGTGATAGGTGGTATCGTCTTTGAAGCTCAATGGTGAGGGAGATTTAATTGGTTGAAGTTAGGGCTTTAAGAAAGGCTTACTAACTTAAATTAAATCCCTCTTTAATTAATTAGTCCCACATTGCTCGTGAGACGAGCAAGGGGTCTAGCCCCCTATATAAATAGCGGTGGGCACCTAAAAGAAAATTGCACCAAGTCTACAATTCGTGACTTTCCTAATTTTTGAGCACGCATGATCTAGACTTAAATCATTCTTCCTCTTTAGTTCTTTCTATTCTCCAATAGGGTCTTAGCAAGATAGTGAGGAGGTTTGGATCTGATCTAGAAATCTATGGCGTGGGTCTGCTCAAGTAAAACTTTCTTCGACGAGTGATTGGCTCGGAGGCGCGGTGCGGCTCGGGAGGCAGTTCAGCTTGAGGCGATGCACAGCGCGGTGCAGTTCGGAAAGCGGCTCAGCTCGAGGCACGGTGCGGGAAACGGTTTGGAACACTTTGCCGGTTCAAGCAAAGTTCCAGGTAAGTCAGTTTATTTTATGCCTTTCATATTTATGTAGTAGATTAGATCTTTCTGGGTTGGTCGGACCCAACCCGAGTCAGTAGATTATCCTGGATAGGGTTTATGTTTCCTTTGGGTTGTATATTATTAAAGAGTTTAATAATGCTTCCGTTGCTTTTCTTTCTTTTTTAATGTTCGTCCGACTTAGGACGGGCTTCAAAATGCCCTAAGGGTCCTTGAAAAACCCAACATTGGTATCAGAGCCATATCTACTTTGATCTAATGATGCATGTTGAATATGATTTGCATGTTATGTTTCGTTAGAAACATAAGATTAATTATGAGACAATTAAAGTACTTAATTCATGTGATGCTTTTAAGTAGTTTTAATGGCTATGTTTTAATTCTTGTTTGTATGATAAACTGAAGAATACCTTGTTAGGTTAGCCATTAAAAGACATCTAATTTTTATAAGATAAATTTTAGATTTCCCTGCTATAATTTAAAAATGTTTAAATGCTTAATGGATGATTAGGGTAGCAGCATATTGACTCAATCCTTATAGTTGATAAGGACCTAATAAAAGTCATTAAATAAATCAATAAAATTCTGAATTTTAACGATCCACTAGTTGATAAGGATTAACTAGTATTAATAAAAGCCAGAAGTTGATAGTTACGCATATAAATGACAAGCAACCTTCAATGGACCATGATACCGGTCAATGTGCTTGGCTAGTTTGCTGGGTCACCCTAGCTTGAATAGGGATAAGTGATCCTGGCTTAGTCAATTCCCTGGCCGTGTCCACTGATTGAACCGGAGGACACGCAAAAGCACGCCTTCCACTCCCAAGCGTAGGAGCGTCAATGCAATAATAAATAACTGGTGAGTACCGGGTCGAATCACAGGGACAAGTCGTTCTATATTCACAAAATTTATCGATAAAGAAAGGAAATAGTGTGATACAACAATCTCAATTAACGGTGGATGAGTGGGAAAAAGTGTGGTAAATCAACAAATCCTATCCTAAGTGGGTAGGGTTAGAGAACCAAAAGTTGAGTTAGGATAGCAAGGCGAGAGAGCATGGGTTGTGGGTTCATTAAGATTAGTGTTAATCAAGCTCTAATTACCCGTATATAAATCAATTGACCATTCGGCTAAGGACACTCAATCGGAATATTTAACGTTAAAGAACACAAAAATTAGCAATAGGCATGGATGCATCATCATAGCACTAATCAATCTATGAACATGGATTTTTCTCAAACTGCCCTCTCGGGACTTAACCAATTAAAGTGTGCCCTAACAATTCATCCAAGATTAGCAAGATAATAGGCAAGAGGAAATTAGAACTAAAATTAACAACCAATCTAGATGAATCACAACCCAAGCCAATCAATACTACTCAATCATACTAAACAAGATGATATTCATAAGCAAATTCATCTCAAGTTCAATACAAAGAGAGATATCAAATTACAAAAGGGGGAGGAAGATATCACCCAAGCTTTCACCCTAAATGAAGCCTTCCTTCAACCAATTTGCTCCTCCTCCAAGCTTCTCTAAGCTCCAATAGCCTCCAACCCTATCCCTAGCTTTGGGGAAGAGGAAGAGCCCCAAAAAACCCTAAAATCTGTAAAAAAACCAAGCAGCCGAATAGAGTTCCCCTGAAATTTCGCCCCAGGCAAAAAATAACACAGAAAACGGGCTTGCAGGTCGGATCTGGGTCGGATCCGACCCGCCAAGCTCGCCCACACCCGCCAGCATCAGCGGGCGGGCCGCTGCCTCGCTTTTGCGGGGCGGGTCGGCCGCTGGGCCGGCCCGAGCGTGCGCTGCTGTTGTTTTTTTTTTAATTTTAATTTTTTTAAATTACTAAACCACCCGGACGGCTCGCTCCAAGAGCGGGCCGCAAGAAATGGGCCCAGTTTTTTTTATTTTCTGTTTTTTTAAAAACCAGTAGCGGCCTGCTTTGGCGCCACATGGCACCGCGCGATCGCGCCACGTGGTGCCCCCTTTAAACTCATTTTTCCTGCTTTTAAACCCCTAGTTCTCCTCCATTAAATCCACGAAAAATACCTAAAAATCCCAGAAAAATCCCAGAAAATTCTGGAAAATCTCCCAGACTCCCAGGAGTACCTGAAAAATATAAGAAGGAGAAATTAGTCCATATGATGAGAAAATTAATATAATGACTATTATTAATTAGTATTGACCTCTCAAAATTCATATAAAATAATCCATTGCTCAAATAATTCTCAAAAATTGACAATATGATCACAATAATACCAGGAGAATATGAAAAATATCAGGAAGCCAATAAAGACGATAAAATCCATATTTTGTGCCAAGAATGAGAGTAAGATCCTAAAATGACATGAAATGAAAATATACCCAAAAAGAGCAAGTTTAAGCCTAATCTTTAGCACAAAATGGGGGTAGTTAGGCGGTATAAATATACACTTTTCACTCCGAATCATCCGCTGGACCGCAAGGACGCGAATCATTATTATGCAATGCCGTCAACTATATCTAGTCAAATACGTTAATAAATCTTTTACAAGATAATTCGTAGCACACCTTGTTTTAGATTTTGGCAACCATAGGTTCTGTGTCATAGTTGTTGAGCTACACTCAAGCTATGGCATGAAAATTTTATGGAAACCAATTTCTTATTACATATGATGTAGTCTAGACTTGACCCAAATCGTCGCGTCGTGAATACATCGAGCGCCGGTGCAAGTTAAGGTAGACACGAAAACAAGGGTCTGAATAGACTAGTTATTGCGATTTTGATGAGCCACACTCATGATCGCAAATAACTAGGGGTAAAAATCACATAGGGAATCATATACGATATGATTGACTAAGAGTTCGTCTACTAACAGTAAAGTCAAACAACTTGTTGAGCTACACTCAAGGTTGGACGACTCAGAGTTGTTGGATCCCTCTCCCACTAAAATTTTAATTATGTTATGGCTTTTAATGATCTTTAAAATAGTGGGAGGATATAATTGGATAAAAACCAATCTAATTATATTTAAAATATTAATGAACGCATGCTAACTATAAGAGTTCTATTCTTTGCAGCATGACGAGTAAAATTAAATATATCCAAGATAAGAATATATTAACTGGTGATAATAATAATAATGACTGGCTAAGGGAAACAATAGTAGTACATGAACAAAAGAAGAAAATGCATATTGACGCCTCAACTTTAATAATGCAAAGTGTAATTCTTTCCTTGAATTCTATTGGATGGGTATTAGATACCGGTGCAGGCTCTCACATCTCTAACCAATTACATGGAATGAGAATTATTAGAAGGCTCGAAAAGAATGAAGTCGTTCTCCAAGTCGGCAACACAGCAAATGTTGATGTTGTAACCGTGAGAGATCTAAAACGCACATTGGCTAGTGGAACTAACTTTCTTTCGAAGTAATGTTACTATATCCTAAATTTCCAATGCAATATTATCTCCGTCTCGGCTTTGGCTAGAGAAGATTATAATTTTGCTATCAACAGAAATGTTATGAACATTTTCTTTGATGGTAAGTTGCTAGTTTTTGGGATACTAAACAATGGTGTATACACTTTAAGTAATGAAGTTGTATTAAATGTTAATACAAGAAAACGTAAGGAATCGGGTTTTAATGAAACCTATCTTTGGCACTGTAGACTAGGCCATATCGGAGAGAAGAGACTTAGCAAGTTACATAAAGAGAGGCTCTTGGGCCTCTCGAATTATGAGTCATTCGACACTTGCGAGTCTTGCCTTAAAGGTAAGATGGACAAAACTCCTTTTGAAAGTCAAGGGGAGAGAATTATTGAACTCTTGGGTCTAGTACATTCTGATATATGTGGACCCATGTCTACATTAGCCAAAGTAGGATTTTCATATTTCATTACATTTACTGATGATCACTCTAGGTTTGGACATGTTTTCTTGATGAAACACAAGTCCGAAACTTTTGAGCGATTCAAAGAGTATCGTAACGAAGTTGAAAAACAGACTGGCAAAAGTATTAAGATCCTTCGATCAGATCGAGGAGAAGAATACTTGAGCTATGAATTCCTTGCATATTTAAAAGAGAATGGGATTCTCTCTCAGGTCACGCCTCCTTACACACCTCAACATAACTGTGTGTCAGAGAGGAGGAACCACCCTTTGTTAGACATGGTGCGATCCATGATAAGTGAAGCTGAGTTAACCACTTCCCTCTGGGGCTATGCCCTAGAAACTGCTATATATATATATTCTCAATAAGGTTCCAACAAGGTCTGTGCCGACGACACCATATCATATATATACATGCAAGAAACCCAGCCTTAATCACTTAAGGGTGTGGGGTTGTCCTGCATATGTCAAAAGGCATAATCCAAAAAAACTGGAAGACAGATCTATTCTATGTAAATTCATTGGGTACCCGAGACATTCGTTAGGATACATCTTTTACCACCCAGACCAACAAAAGATTGTTGTCTCTAGACATGCCACCTTTTTAGAAAAGGAGTTCCTTGTGAAGGAATCAATTGACAAGGTGATTGATTTGGACAAATGTTCGGAAGAAGAATTAACACAAGAACAAGTGTTGGAACCAGTGGGAGGATCAGAACATGATGTCTCCCAGCCAGTCGTTAGGAGGTCTGATAGGATTCCTCGAGTCCCTGACAGGTACTACGGTTTTCTCGTAGACAGAGGGGTTGATGATATCATCATATTAGATGATGATCCTATTAGCTTCCAGGATGCCATTAAGAGTAGAGACTCTAATAAATGGATAGATGCTATGAGATCTGAATTAGATTCCATGCATGTAAATGAGGTATGGATCTTAGAGAACATGCCCAAGGCAACTGTTCCCATTGGCTGTAAATGGATCTTCAAGAAGAAGATTGGTACAGATGGAAAGATAGAAGCTTCAAGGCTAGGCTGGTTGCGAAAGGTTATCGTCAGATTCTAGGAATAGATTATGACGAGACTTTCTCACCAGTCACCGTGCACAAGTCTATCCGGATCGTACTCGCTATTGCTCACCACTATGACTACGAAATCTGGTAAATGGATGTAAAGACTACTTTTTTAAAATGATGATTTAGAGGAGCAGATTTACATGTCTCAGCTAGAAGGTTTCAAAGTCAGTGAGAGTGAAGGAAAAGCATGTAGGCTGCATAGGTCCATCTACGGACTTAAGCAGGCTTCAAGAAGTTGGAACATCCGTTTTGACAAGACAGTCAAAGAGTTTGGTTTTGTCAGAAATGAGGATGATCCATGCATCCATAAGAAAACCAGTAATAATTCTTTAGTCATCCTCGTATTGTACGTGGATGACATTTTTATAATAGGCAACAACATAGACATGTTGAAGTCTGTAAAAGAATGGCTATCAACTAACTTCTCTATGAAGGACTTGGAAGAAGCATCCTACATATTAGGTGTAAAGATCTATAGAGATAGATCTAAACGGATGCAAGGACTCTCCCAAACCAGGTACATTGACTCCGTGCTAAAACGGTCTAGCATGGAAGAAATTAAGGGCGGTTTAATACCAGCCAATCATGGAATAAACCTTTCCAAGAAGATGTCTCCAAAAACTGACTTGGAAAAGGATCGCATGAGTAAAATCCCATATGCTTCTGCTGTGGGATCTATCATGTATTCCATGATCTGTACCAGACCTGATGTCGCTTTTGCACTAGGTGCAGTAAGTCGATATCAGTCTAACCCTGGAGAAGAACACTAGAGAGCCATTAAGACAATTCTTAAGTACATACGAAGGACTAAGTACTTGATCATGATTTATGGAAGTGTAGATCTCAAAGTTGAAGGCTTCACAGATTACAGCTTTCAGAGTGATATAGATGCTAGCAAATTGATCTCTGGATATGTGTTCACTCTCAACGGAGGAGCAGTCAGTTGGAGAAGTTACAAACAAGACACTGTTACAGACTCCACGATAGAGGCCAAGTATATAGCGGCCAACGATACAACAAAGGAAGCAGTCTGGATGAGTAAGTTCATAAACCAATTGGGGATGGTGCCTGCCGTTAAAGATCCAATACCTCTGTATTGTGACAATAATGCAACCATAAGTCTGGTTCAAGGACCAAGATTCCACAATAGATCCAGACACATTCTTCAGAAGTATCACTTGATATGGGATATTGAGAAGAGGAAAGATATAGAACTCCTTAGAGTCTATTCAGAAGACAATAGCAGATCCATTCACAAAGACGCTGGCACGCGATCATCTGGAGAGACTAGTGTGTAAAAGTGGTATGAGATACCATTATAAATGGCCCTGAGTGCAAGTGGGAGATGTTGAGAGATGTATGACCTCGAGGCAATTTATATATGTAAACATCTTGTTCATAAATGAAAGTATGCTTTCTAGTATCAATTATCTAAGTAATTATATTTTATATATTGCTTAGCTAATTTCCTTAGACTCGTAGAAAGGTCATACATGTTTCGAGATAGAGATCGCGATTATGAGAAATGTCTAACCAATAGGAGCTTGTGTCTTAAAGCGTTCGTGATCATAGATGCGTCGAGATAGGGATATCGGCACATCAGACAGACCATTGTGTCTTTGTCTTATTGGTCCCATAATCATGCGACTTGGTGAAGTCGGAGACAAGACACACATTAGAGAATGAGTCCACTAAACGACCCAAACCAAGAGTTATCAAATGGTTAAACATTAACTAACAGTCATTAGTAACTCTTAGTGATGATATGCAAGTTGGTCCTTAGGACTTGAGATCATTGTACGAAGCTGTGCGTGAACAATGTTGCTTAGATCTATGATCTAGCTTCGAGGCAAGGCCTGCTGTAAGGTATTAGGTTGGGTGACACTTGAAGCGTACGAGGTGAGTAGTGATCTAGAAAGATTCGTCTCTTCCGTTAATGGGAAGTTAGTGTCGCAAGCTCAGTACGGCTCTTGGTAAAACCTTGGCCAAGGTATGTTGTAGGATGTACAACATGAATGTACCAGAGACCGAAGGATACTGGCCAGTGCTAGCTAGTAGGGTTGACAGCGTTCCATGCCCTAGGCTAGGCAAATGACATAGTTAAGACGAAAGGACTAAAACTGTGGTGTTCATCACGGACACAGTCAGAGTGATCCCGACGAAACTTTGTCGACGAAGTCTATCACGTAATTATGATGTTGAAACAGGGACGACACCTGCTGCTCGTGGTTAGTGTTGTCTAGGGATTTTGAGTCCCAATATGTAGTAGGGTCAGACTGTAGGGTCTCACACCGAGTAGTATTCACGTCTTAGTAATAGGAAGAACGTTAAAGAGGTACGCATTCGATGCAATGGAATGATTAAGCTCACAATTCAGTTGTGAGATGAAAAGATAAAAGGTTTAGCATTTGGGTTTGAAGAGGACTTCCTGAGGAATCCATAGGAAGAAACTGCGTTGGAATCGGAGCTCAAACGAGCCCAGAAAGTGACAAACAGTGATAAGGGCAAAATGGGTCAGACCCACTTTGGGGGCAAGAGGGCCCAACCTGCAAGACAAGCGGGGCCCGCCCGCTAAGTGGGTTGGCAGACCCACTGACTCAAGCTGGCACCACCCGCTGAGCAGCGGGGGCCAGCCTGCTTAGCGGGCCTGGCGCCCGCGGCGGCCAAGCGGGCGCGCCCGCCCGCTGAGCGGGCAGGTGCGCCCGCCCGGCCCAGGGGTGCAGCCCGCTGGGTGGGCAGGGGCACCTGCTCTTCATTACAGGCGCCCGCCTGCAATGGAAGCGGGCGCGCCCGCTGGCTTAGCGGGCGTGCCCGCTGGTTAGGGGCCCACCTTTGACTTATTTCCTAGGGTTTTTGGAACCCAAAACAGCGGCTACGATGAGTGAATTTTGCCTAACTTTGGGCAATTGTTTGAGGGGTCAAATAAAGTCAGAATTCGTCGCCATTTGTTCCTACGCGTTCACCATTTGAAGCTCTTCAATATAATAGGTGGTATCGTATTTGAAGCTCAATGTTGAGGGAGATTTAATTGGTTGAAGTTAGGCCTTTGAGAAAGGCTTACTAACTTAAATTAAATCCCTCTTTGATTAATTAGTCCCACATTGCTCGTGAGACGAGCAAGGGGTCTAGCTCCCTATATAAATAGGGGTGGGCACCCAAGAGAAAATTGCATCAAGCCTACAATTCGTGAAGCTCCTAATTTTTGAGCACGCGTGATCTAGACTTAAATCATTCTTCATCTTTAGTTCTTTCTATCCTCCAATCGGGTTTTAGCAAGACAGCGACGAGGTTTGGATCTGATCCAGAAATCTCTGGCGTGGGTCTGCTCAAGTGAAACTTTCTTCGACGAGGGATTGCTCGGAGGCGCGGTGTGGCTCGGGAGGCGGTTCAGCTCGAGACGAGGCACATCGCGGTGCGGTTCGAAAAGCGACTCAGCCCGAGGCGCTGTGCGGGAAACGGTTCGGAACACTTTGCCGGTTCAAGCAAGTTCCGGGTAAGTCAGTTTATTTTATGCCTTTCATATTTATGCAGTAGATTAGATCTTTCTCGGGTTGGTCGGACCCAACCCGAGTCAGTAGATTATCCTGGCTAGGGTTTATGTTTCCTTAGGGTAGTATATTATTAAAGAGTTTAATAAGGCTTCCGCTGCTTTTATTTCGTTTTTAATGCTCGTCTGACTTAGGACTGGCTTAAAAATTCCCTAAGGGTCCTTGAAAAACCCAACTAGCATCACCACCCATAACCTCCGTAGATATGGACATGGAGGAATATGAATATTCCTAAACGACAATCTCTGTCAATTTGACAGAAGAGCGTCAGTGCAGATAAGTGACCAAGATAATAGATTCGTCATCAACCATTTGGACACATTTCAACTTCCCACCGAATTTGTCCAAACGATAGGGACCAAGATGCACACCAGTAAAATCAATATATGACAAATCGAGTCGCTTTCCAGTCTTTCGAAGATGCCAGAACCATTCATTAATGGTAACAGGAACAAACAAATCCTCAGAAGAGATGGGTACCTCCCGCTGAACAGAAATTGGGGCAAAGGGCACAACTTCCAAATTGGTCGTGGCAGGGCAATGCATGTGGGCAGAAGACACCAGAGAGAAAGAGTGAGAGGGAGAATCATGAGAAGAACCTCGATCTGATCTATATACCACCCTTTTCGCTTCAATTGAGGAGGCGAGGAGGAAGACACTGCCGCTTTCGCTGAGGAGGAGCGCCGAGAGTAACGACGAGGCGTTTGTTCCGTTTTTCGATCTTGATCACGGGCCATATCAGTGGAGACGAAGAAGAAATTTCTCAGAGAGCCACAGGGAAACTAGAGAACTGATTTTCTCTAAAATTTGGAAAGTGGAAATGAGCGCGGAAATAGAGATCCGAAACTAAAAAGCACTTTTAAATTAAAACTCACCCCGTGTTGCAACATGAGATATAACAAGGAAGAAAATTAAATTCAACAAACTCCAAGAGCTTGTCGTAACTCTTCAAATCTGACTGAGTCAAGTGGTTTAGTAAATATGTCTGCCAGTTGACATGATGTTGCAACATAGTCCATAACAAGCACAAACTTCTCTACCAATTCTCTGATGAAGTGGTGGCGTATGTCTATGTGCTTTGTTCTCGGGTGTTGCACTGGATTCTTCGAAATGTTGATAGCGCTTTGGTTGTCACATAGAGTAGTTAACACGGCTTGTTCTACTCCATAATCAGTTAACATATGCTTTATCCATAATAGTTGTGTACAACAACTTCCATCTTCTATATACTCAGCTTCTGCCGTGGATAAGGAGATATAGCTCTACTTCTTGCTGTACCATGAAACAAGATTGTTTCCAACATAAAAACACCCACATGTAGTACTCTTCATATCATCAGCATTACTTGCCCAATCAGCATCACTGTAACCTGACAGAAGAGTGTTAGTATCTTTGGTATACCAAATATCATAATCAGCCGTACCACTTATGTATCTGATAATTCTTTTTACTGCCGTAATGTGGGACTCCTTGGGAGATGCTTGATAACGAGTACACACTCCCACACTGAAACTGATGTTAGGTCTGCTAGCAGTGAGATAAAGAAGACTCCCTATCATGCTTTTATACATCGTAACCTCCACAGACTTACCACTATCATCTTTAGTGAGTTTTTCACTTGTAGACATAGGAGTACGAACCTGTCTAGCATTCTCTATCCCAAACATCTTCACCAGATTCATTGCATACTTACTTTGAGATATAAATAACCCCCTATTGGATTGCTTCACTTGAAAACCCAGAAACATATTAAGTTCTCCCACATGCTCATTTCAAACTCCTTCTGCATAAGATTAATAACTTCATTCACTAACTTCTGAGAGGTAGAGCCAAACACTATATCATCAACATAGATCTGAGCCACTATCAGTGCGGCCTTGGTTTTCTGAACAAATAGTGTCTTGTCAGCTCCCCCTCTAACGTAGCTTTACTGAAGTAAATATTTGGTTAGCATCTCATACCAGACTCTCGGAGCTGCTCCACATAGACCTCTTCATTTAGAATACCATTGAGGAAGGCACTCTTCATAACCATCTGATGTAGTTTTAATTTGAAACTGCATGCTACTGCTAGTAGGACTCTGATGGATTCGAGACGTGCTAAATGAGCAAATGTCTCATCAAAATCAACACCTTCAACTTGAGTATAACCTTGAGCCACCAAACGAGCTTTGTTGCGAGTTATGTTTCCCTTCTCATCAGTCTTGTTCTTAAAGATCCATTTGGTACCAATAACATTTATACCATTTGGTCTTTCAACCAGAGTCTAGACATCATTCCTTTGAAACTGATTCAGTTCTTCTTGCATGGCTGACACCCAGAATTTATCAAGAAGAGCTTCCTTCACATTCTTAGGTTCAACAAGAGAGATAAAACAAACATACCCTGCAGGGTCTCGGTAGTTGACATGGCTTGTGCCTCTTGTACGACGTTCTTCAAATACATCCCCTATAACCAGCTCTGGAGGGTGATCCCTGATAAGTTTGGTGATCCCATCATGAGTGTGAGTAACAGCTTGACCACCTTCAGGTTCTTCGGCTAATGTTGTCTCTTGAGTTGCAACATCAGTTGCGACATGATCATGTGTTGTATCTAGTGTTGCAACAACAGTTACAACATGCTCTTCTTCTTCTATGCAGTTCTCCTATGATGACACCCCTTCAGCTGTGGCAGTCTCTATTTGCTGATCAAAATCATCCACAACAACATTAATGGACTCCATCATGGTATTAGTACATTTATTATAGACTCTATACGCACGCCTGGATGTAGAATAACCCAAAAATATTCCTTCATCACTTTTAACATCAAACTTCCCTCTTGGAATACGGTCATTTAAAAATATAGCACTTACTTCCAAAGATGTGAAAGTAGGAGATATGGGTGGCAAAATGAGCCCGACCCGACCCGACTCGACTCGAACCGGGCATCCTTAACCGGGTATGGGTAGTGACCAATCCGGGTCAAGTAGGAAATGGGTTGACCCGACCCGACCCGGATTTTATCCGGGTCGGGTATGTGTTTGGCATGTCTACCCAGATGACCCAAATTCACCCGGTTTACTTTTTCTATATATAAAAAAATTTATATAATAACTTCACTACACATTTGCAAGGGGAGCTGTGCTTATACGATTTGAATTGTTGTCCACTTCTTTAAGATGTATTAGATTCAATTCCCTTTACATACAACTTTTTAGTTAATTTTGTTAATAAAATGGTAACATTAATTATACTTTCTTACTGTCATCATTTTGCGATTTAAACGACGAGTTACTGGAAATTATGCAACACTTAATAAATTATCGGTGGCTATTAATAAATAGCTAAATATCGAAAAAGGAATATTAGTGTATAAGTCAAATCTTAACCCGACGGGTTAACCCGAACCCGACCCGAAAATTTTCCGGGTCACCCGAACCAGACCCGGATTCAATCTGGGTCGGGTTAGGGTTTACCCCGATCCAGGTCGGGTCAAATCAGACCCGACCCGAACCCGAACCCACCCGACCCATTTGCCACCCCTAGTAGGAGACATCTGACTTTCTTCCTTTCTAGATTTCATACGGAGTTTTCTCTGTTTCTACGAAGAAGATAAACTCTGTTAATAGTATAGCATGCCGTATTGATAGCTTCAGCCCACCACCTTACACTAACCTCTCTAGCATTCAACATAACACGAGCCATCTCTTGGAAGGTTCGGTTCTTCCTCTCAACAACTCTATTTTGTTGAGGTGGGGCCGAAAATTTGTGAGTAATACCTCGGGACTTATAAAAATCAGTAAATGATCGGTTTTCAAGCTCCTTTCCATGATCACTTCTGATTCTACCAATCTTGCAGATAATACTTCCTTTCTCAATTTGCAGACGAACACATAATTTCTTAAATGCTTCAAAAGTATCTGATTTTTCCTTGAGGAAATCTACCCAGGTAAACCTAGAAAAATCATCAACACAGACAAAAATGTATTTCTTACCTCCGACACTAGTTTTAGATGTCGGTCCAATCAGATCCATATGTAGAAGTTTCAGAATCTTGGACGTAGTAATGATCTGCAGTTGCTTGTGGCTGGTCTTCTGCTGCTTGCCCAGTTGACATGGACCATAAACACCTTCCTTCTTCTTGTTTAACATAGGTATTCCTCTAACAACACCCACCTTAGAGATTTTCATGAGAGTTTTAAAGATCAGATGCCCGAGTTTTTTATGCCACTGTTCATACATGTCAGCAGGAGTATGAAGACAAGTAGTAGTCTCTTGTAGGAGATAGCATTTGTCGGCAGATCTTTTCCCACTAAGAATGCATTCTTGACTAGAATTAAACACAAGACATTTCTCCTTAGTAAACCTCACCAATAGACATTGGCCACACAGCTGACTGATGCTAATAAGGTTTGCTTTAAGATCTTCGACATGTAGGACGTTCTTAAGTTTAGGAAACCCGACCACATTCAGATCTCCTTTTCCTACAACCTTGCTTTTCCGACTATCACCAAATGTCACACGACCTCCAGCGCATGTCCTGTAATTATCTAGCACTTTCTTGTTACCAGTCATATGACGTGAGCATCCACTATCAAAATACCATATATTATCAGAGGATGTGATCAATGATGTGTAAGCCACCAAGCAGTATAGTTCAGACTTCCTTCCACATTGCTTCTTCATCTTCATATCAGTGTGTCTGACATTTCTTCCTTCTGACCAATGTCGCATGCAACTGAAGCAGTTTTTCTCAGTATGGCCTATGAAATTGCAGTAACTGCACACAAGACGACCACCTTTTACGCCTCTAGTCAGCTTCTTCTTCTGATCATGTCCATTGTGCTGACCCATTCTTTCAAGTTCTTTGGTAACAAGAATTCGTCTATCCGTAGGCACATGATAATAGGCTCCTCTATTGTACCCCACACCAGTGCAATCTCTTGACGTCATTCCCATAATCAGAATGTCATCCAGTTATGACTTCCTGGAGTTCCACTTGCTTAGAATACTCTCAGCCATTTCAGCGCTGAGTAGAGTTTTTTTGACGGTACCTTCTAGATTCCTGAAACTGTGCTCAACTTCCAAGAGTCTTGCTTTGGCTTCTTCCTTTTTCCCTTTAATATGACATTCTCATCATTCAACATTTTTTTATTTCACAGATCTACATCCATTTATCATACATCATTTGGTAGGCTGTTCGAATATCCTCGTCACTCACATCCTCATCACTTTCAGCTTCAGAATCTGATTCACTGTTATATGTTGTAGTTGATGTTGCAACACTGTGATTGACATTGTCTAACTTATTGCTAGATGTCATAACTGATGTTTCAACATCAGATCCAACATGACTGTGAGTGTTGCAGTCAGATTGTCTTTTCAAGGATGCTGTGAAAGCAACATAGTTGATGTCCTCATCTCCAGCACTTCCCTCAGACTCATCATCGCTCCAAGTACTAGCTAAAGACTTCCCTTTTTGCTTCTTTAAGGTGTTGGCACACTCAGCTTGTATGTGTCCAAAGCCTTCACATTCTCTACACTGTATCCATTTTCCTTTATTTTTCTGGCCATATCTTTGAGTAGGGCGACTGACACTTTTACCTGCAGTGGGATTACTTGGTCGTGGCACATTGTTTCCTAATCTGAAGTTATGCCCTTTGTTGCCGATCTTTTTCAGCATTCTGCTGAAGTTCTTGGTCAACATGACAATGTCATCATCAAGTTCCGACTCATCATCAGCCTTAGAGACCTCTCTAGCTTCTACTTTCAGGGCCACTCCTTTGTCCCTTTTATTCTGCTTCAGATTCATTCCATAGGTCTGAGTGACCCCATAAGTTCATCCAGCCTCATGGTGGAGGTGTTCCTAGCTTCCTCAATGGCAGCAACTTTGGCAGAGAATCTGTCTGGAAGAGAACGTAAGGTTTTTCGAACCAACTTCACTTGTGAGTACTTTTTACCAAGTTGAAAAGCCTGATTAGCTATGTCTCTCAACTTCCCATTAAATTCAGTAATGGTTTCATCATCATTCATCTTTAGTTCTTCAAACTGAGATGAAAGCATTTGAAGTTTAGACATTTTTACCGCATTGGTTCCTTCATGAACGTTTTGAAGTAGGTCCCATGCTTCTTTAGCATACTTATATGTAGATACGAGTTTGAACTGTTCTTCATCAACAGCTGTGAAAATGGCATTCACTGCTTTAGAATTCCCTAGAGCCGCACGATCTTCCTCTTGACTCCAATCTCTTGCCAGCTTCAGGTGTTCTTTACCATCTTTGTCAACTTAAATCGACGGTGTCCATCCTTCAATGACAGCGATCCATGCCTTCTTATCAAGGGACTTAATGAATGCATGCATCCGAGAATTCCAATAAGTGTAGTTTGTACCAATGAGCAATGGAGGAAGAGTAACGTAAGCACCTTCTTTGGTATTCATGATTCAAGTACTAAAAATCCAAGATCTCACCCGCTTTGACAATACAAAGTAGCACGGATGACCTATTTTGATACCAATTGTAATTCAGTACTAAGAATATAATCAAATGAACATATATCAATATGAATAAATCCAAGAGAAGACACACAAAACTTGGTAACGTAGTTCGATGCGCACACCTACGTCTGTGGGGCCACGCCTAGAAAATTAGATAACTCCACTATAATAAAAATGAATACAATCACTAATATCAGATTTCTATTAGGAGGACCATGCTTCCCCTCAATACAAACTACAGTGGGTGGTCTCAACCAACCCCATGGAGTAATCTATGCAAGCTCCCCTTGCAAGCAAGATCCCCTTGCACAACTGACTTGAATCAACTCCCTTGATCCCTACCTCAGGTAGCCTTCAGCCTCCCTCCCGGAGTATTACAATCACGATCTTCAGAATCGATAAACCAAATAGACAATCCGTATGCCTTTTAAATAAGCCAACTCCCTACAATCTCGGGGTAGTTACGGAAGGCTGTTCAAGAGAATCACATGCAGATTGACAACCCACAAATCAAGGAATCACTTTGGGCAAGTGATCCCACAATATCTTCAGCATATCTCGCAAGCAACAATTACGGTAAATAATGTCAAATATATCTTCAGCAGATCTTGCAACAATATTTACGGGTTAACAACTTCCTATTGTATCTTTCACCAATCTCATTCGTAACAGCATACAACTGAACATCTTAGAGAGAATCTATAATATCTGGAATAGTAAATCATCAATCCGCTGAAGTCTGCATGTCTTTCTAATCAGCCAGAATAGCATGTTGCAGCTCATGTTGCAACATGACATACAACATGACTAATAAACATGACTATTAATAAGATCTCACATATCAAGATAATTAAGGCCCACTAAAATACCCAAGTGCCACTAATGACATTACAGTCGCACCACGTATGACCCAACAGAAATCTTTGTATTGGGGACAATCCGAATTATTGTACTATTGGTCTATTTCAACTCTATTTCAATGCATCTTTATTTACATTACTTTCAGCAAATATGCACTTGATAACACTCAATATTCAAAGACATGTCTTCATATATAAATAATTGGTAGTTAATAAATATCAATTTTATTGCAAATCATTATAATGAATCAAAGTAACTACAACATTGTGTGAAATCATGTTTTTACATGGGTAATAGATTTAATATAGGGTAAAGCCATTGTATATCCTTCTTGTAACCCGTGTCTCTAGGCGATTCTGAAAACGATGATTTTGTGCACATTTGATGTATGTGGAAAAAAAATGTTCAAATCATTCGAAATTTTAGTTGTAAGTAGTTTAGACATATTAGATCACATACACTGGAATAGATTTTTCATTTATGTTGTCTAATTTTAAATTTAATTTGGATGGATCCGCATGTTTTGTCCATCTGAACGGAGCCCAACCATCATTTAAACACGTGTGAATGTGTGATGGTAAGTAATTTTTAAATTTATAAAATAACATGATTGCTATTAAATAATTCAAGTATAAATACTAATAAATGATTTAAGTGAAAAATAGAAATAACTTGGCTTTTTTGACTAAAGAAAAATAGAAATTACTCAACATCTTTGCTTTTTAATCGCATGCGAACTAGTAAAGTTGTAAATGAGAGGGATAATCGACCACATTGATTAAAAACATTAAAAATCTTATGGTTAAAAATGGATCCATGATAACTTATGGCATGACGGGTCTCTATGAGTAAAAATAGTATTCCATTGGTAAATATGGACCTAACCCCATCCAGTATAACGCTATCGAGATGATTTTTGGGCCACACACATGATCCTATCTGTTGGATATTGGATTCCCTAATACATCTTTTGATGATGAGCAACTATTATTATTTGGTCTAATGAATTTCTTTAGTATGGAAGGAACAAGAAGACCAAGTATATATTGCTCAAGCTTAGAGGACAACAAAGCATGATAAAAAATTCAAGCTTGACATAGTGGTGTGACTTTAAGGCATCAAAAGGAGTTAATGAATGCTATGACAAGAAGATGAAGAATGAAAGGTTACATCAAGGGAGGAACAAGATATATTATATAATTGATGTAATATTTTATTTTTGTTTATATTTCATGTTAAGATTTTAAAGATGTCACACACACATGAAACCTTATGAAAATAACTTACAAATAATAGGAATTAATTCATAACAAAACCCCTTGGAGTCATAGGCCAAACTATGCATTTATATCATAATTTGTCGACCAATATGATACACCAGTCGACTAAGAGAAGACTAGTTTATCAAAAATTCAATACTCAAATTTTGGCCTATTAAATTATTCATTATGGACTAGTTAGTTTACAAATTGCCTAGTAAAGACTTACTAGTAGACTAGCCAGCCGACTAGTAATTGAACTCTAGTCGACTAATTCCTGACAAAAAATGGATCTGACTCTGGAAATTGTCTAGTCAACTAGTGTTTATCTCCTAGCCAACTAGAAGCTCCTACTCGACTAATTAATGTACTCTAGTTGACTAGCAACTAGCCGTTGCAAAAAAATGTTTTTCCACAAATAGCTATTTTCTAGCCATTGGCTTGGATATTTTGAGAATTTTCTTATGTAGTTTCTCAACTCTTTATATTGGGATCATTTCTGGTTTATCCTACATGATTCTTAGATGATTTAGGTAATAAAGACAAAGAAAAAGAAAAAGAAAAAAAATACATCCCCCTAAAAGCTCTAGCTCTTAACCTCCTTTCTATTGGGCTTAGTTTCCACTCTTCCAAAGATCCATCCTATAGTGTAAAATCCAATTACATTAGCCACACTCACTTATATGTGCATTATCTTCAAGGCTTAGGGAAGTTGTAAGTCTTTGCTAACACAGCTATACCTTAGTGTGAGGGTTGGCCTCAAGTGTGAGGTGCTGGTGTTGCTCCAGGTGAAGAAGTTATACGCTCATGTTTGATCGATGGATCTCTATACACCATCTTATGGTGTAGCGGAGTTGGTTGTATTACTCTGTTGAATTGTGGAAAGCTCTAGTGGGACCTGTGGACAAGATGTAGGTTAAGGATTGGCTGAACCAGGGTAAGTATCTTGTCTTTGCGATTGTTTTCATATGCTTGCTTTGTTCTTGCAAATACTTTAGCTTCCGTGATTTACCTTGTTATTATTATTTGCAAGATTAGTTGACTAAGATTCCAATACTAATTGAAATCTTAGGCAGAAAGCTAGAGATTTTAATTAAGTTTTATAAAATACTATTCGTCTCCATCTAGTGTTTTTGATTGCCATCCACATGATCCATATAGTTTTATTAGAGCTTGGTTCTGGTAGGCATCAAACAAGCTTCGCATTCCACGAAGGACACTCCATTATTAGTCCTCCAATGTTCGATAATTTTCCCTACAGTGAATGGAAAGTGAGAATGAAAATCTACAACAAACCCATTGATTTTGATTTATAGGGCCTCATTTAGATTTCATATCACAAACCTACAATAACCACCTCAAAATGGACAAATGAGGAAAAAAGAATTGTAACCCTCAATGAAGAGGTAAGGAAAATTTTGTTTTCGTCCTTAAATACCTATGTTTTAAGCTATGTATCATGAGCAACTTGTGAAAATCAATTATGGCACATGCTTGAAGAATATGAAATATCAACCTCCAATGCCTCAACTTCAAAAGACGGATGATAAATAACTAGAAGAAAGGGCCCATATGTGTCTTATGGCATAAGACGACGATGAGGTAAACTTTACCTCTAAAATGATGATAATGAATTAATCGATGATTACAATGATTTAGTTAAGCATTATAAATTGTTGTAAATAAAATTTAAATCACTGAAGCATGAGCAGAAATCTTTGAAAAATGATCATAATGCTTTGATCAATGCTAATGAAAATTTTAAACATGAACATAGTGTTGTTTTATCTAATTTAAATGATGTGATTTTAAGAAATAAAAAATTAAGTTTTAAGAATGAAAATTTATGTTTTGAAAATACTAAATTAAAAGAAGAAGATTCAGTAATTAAAAAATGAAAGTCATAAGTTGAATGTTATATTAGAAAAAGTTGATAATGACATTTAATTAAGTAACTTAAAGCTTGAAGAATTTGTTCATATGTTTGATAATTTTAAGGGCAAAAAGAACTTAAGCACAATTCCTTCATGTAGACATGATTCAAAATCTAAATTTGATTTTGTACCTAAAAATGAAGAGAATTATGTTAAAAAAATAATTTGCATGATAATCATGGTACCAAGAAAAATCATGTTTTTATGTATAAAAAGTTTGCATGCAAAAATGATATTAAATTCAATGCTTATAATTAGGGGTGGCAAACGGGTGGGGTGAGTTCAGGTTCGGGTCGGGTCAGATTTGACCCGACCCGGATAGGGGTAAACCCGAACCCGACCCGGATTGAGTTCGAGTCGGGTTCGGGTTAACCTGTCGGGTTAAGATTTGACTTATACACAATTGCTCCTTTTTCGATATCCAGCTATTTATTAAGAGCCACCGACAATTTATTAAGTGTTGCATAATTTCCAGCAGCTCGTCGCTTAAACCGCACAGATGACAGCAAGGAAGTATAATTAAGGTTACCATTTGATTAACGAAATTAATAAAATTAACTAAAAAGTTGTATGTAAAGGGAATTGAATCCAAGACCTCTTAAAGAAGATGACAACAATTCAAATCGTATAAGGACAACTCCCTTTGCAACTGTGTATTGAAGTTATTATATATATATATATATATATATATATATATATATATATATATATATATATATATATATATATATATAGGTAAATCTTCATGTGAGAACATTTCGCACGGTGCGAAAATGTTTTTATCTTTTTTTTGAAATTTTTTTTTTCAAAAATTCTTTTTTCCACCCTCATTATATGTTGTTTTACCCCCCTCAAAAAATAATGGTTGAGAAATAATGTCATTTGGCCTTCGATCAAGGCATTTCATCAAATTCGCACGTTTTGAGACCGTTAAATTTGTAACGGGTGGATGGGTGCTCTAATCCCCAACGGGTTCACCCATTATTTTCCCTGGGGTATATAATTGTATGGATTAAACATCAAAAAAAGAATTTTTGAAAAAAAAAATTTCAAAAAAATAAAAAAAATGTTTTCGCACGGCTTTCGCACGGGTTTTTTCGCACCCGAAGATTGCCCTATATATATATATATATATATATATATATATATATATATATATATGGGTAAAGGGATCCTAAGGTGCCTCCTTAGATTCAATCTAAGGAGGCGCCCTCATTTCCCCCCATCTCACACATGTTTTTTGAAAAAAAATTTCTTGGGTTTATTGTTCACCTTATGGATGATCAACATACCAAATTTCAAGGGATTCCAATACTTTTTGAGCCACCATCTACCCCTTGCAACTTCGTGGGTTTTTCAGCACGTTTTTAGACCGTTGAAATTGTAAGGGGTAGATGGTGGCTCAAAAGTATTGGAATCCCTTGAAATTTGGTATGTTGATCATCCATGATGTGAACAACAACCCCATGAAAAAAAAATTCCAAATAAATTGTAGGAGATGGGGGGAAATGGGGGCGCCTCCTTAGATTTTCATCTAAAGAGGCACCTTAGATCCCCTTTTTCATATATATATATATACTAGTCATAACCCGTGCCCGCGGGCACGGTTCAATTAAGATTTTCACCCGTGAAATCTTTATTCCCCAAAAAAGTATTTCCACGGCCAAAATTTAAAAGAATAACAAATTAGCGTAAAAATATTTAGCGGCAAGGACGATTTCGTTGTGGGCAACTTCGGCGCGAAACAACAAATTTAGTGCATGCACCTTCGCCACAAAACAAATTCGACGCAGGCGCCTTTGACGCGGAACATCAAATAAGCGTAAAAAATTTATCGAGCGCATGCGCCTTCAGCGCGGAATAACAAATTAGCATTGACTTTATTGGTTTACATTGGATCAAGAAGATTCAATAGCAAGCACCTTGGTTTATAGAAATCTTATGTAGAAGAAATCTTAATTTGATCTTTAGCTCAATTGTAATGAGATGATGAGTGCAAAGCCTACTAACTTCTCAAAATAAAATGAAGGTAATGCTAAGACATATGGTCCACATAAATGAGCAATTTCTTTCTTATAGATTTCATTGGTAGAAACTGTTGTTAGTCATGGTTTGTATCAAACAATTTTTTGTTTTCTTTGACTTAATTGCTAACCTTTTATATGAAAGCATCGAACAGCCTTATTTTTTGCTGCAATTATAAAAAAGTTTTCTCAATGTGGTTGGTCGTACAAAAGGAACTGTAAACATATGACATGTTCAACATTTTTTCCAGCATCATAATTGTACAAACAAATCCCAACACTCAAAATCTAAACCATTGGCATCCTAATAATACAAAACAAAATCCATTGAGCTGGCATCCAAATCTTTCGGCAATATCAATCAAGAAAAACCATTAGTAGTCGGTATATTTACAAAACAAATCCATTAATCAAGTTCACCACAATATTCATCCATCCTAATCTTTTAGAAAATTAATTTAACAAATACAGAGTAAATTAATCCAAGTCCACCTCAATCTCCTGTAAAAACAAATTAGCATCCTAATTTTACAAAACAAATTCATTAAGCAAATTAACATCAAACACTCCAGAGCATTGCCCCTAGAATCAACTGTGGTAACTATTAAGACAGAAGAATAATAACAATAATCAATACCAAAAGATGGATACTTCTCAATTTGGTTCATCAATCAAAATAGCATGAAAATATGAATTTTTACCTCAAAAGGCATGAGGCAGTGGGAATGATCCTGCATAAAAAAAACTAATGCTATTTCATACATCAAAAGTAATTTGAACCTCATATATATAAACTAATGACATCAAATCAAAAATCAAAAATCAAAATCTGAGAGGCCATCGTCAAATGGATTTGTGAACCTCCCCATTCTCCTTTGTTTCCCTCTTAACCAGTCAAATGGTTTTCTGAATACAGTTTTCAAAAATTTTCAAATGGGTTTCTAACAGAAAATCACTTAATATAGTTTTCAAAACTTTTCAAATGGTTTTCAAACGGGTTTCAAACAGAAAATCCCTGAGTTTTCAACTGTTTGTTGCTAGTTATCAAATGGTTTTTAAAAGTTGGCAAAAATTTTCAAAAGGATAAAACAAATCTTTTTATCAGAACTAAAGAAATCACCAACATGGACAACAGATAATTCATCACTATTCAACTCTTCCAAGGTATCAAAATATGTCTTACTCAGGAAATTTTTATTTAACAAATTGCTTATTATATTGAATTCTTCTCTGATTGTGTTTGGATTTCTATGACACTTAACAGTAAATCTTAGACATTTATTTTTTGAAAACTTTTCTCTTCCCTTGTATCCAATGCTCTCTTACATCCTTAAATTCTGGAATGTGGCTGCTTGATGGGGTTCACTTTCTTAAATTTATATAACTCTTTTCAGCTCATGGATGATCTTTGAAGGTACAGAGAATTTGTTAATTAAGTTTCTTATAGCTGTCTGCACTCCGTAACTTCTATGAGCTTTATAGTTCATTTAATAATTAATAATCCTATTAAGTTGTTCGTTTTTATTTATATTTATGTACTTCTCTGAGCCTTTCACTTACAATTAAAATCATATTAGAATAACCTGGATTTTCTGAACATATGCTGAGATCCCCACACCAAAAGTTTGGATTTTCCTCGGGTCCTCGATTTGGAATTAAGTTTCTCTACTGATGTAATATTAAAAAAATACATATATACTTGATAACAATGCAGAATTACATGTGGAATTAAGTTTCTCCAGTGATGTATATACAAAATTCTCAACATTTTATTTTCATTTCTGGGAGTAAGTGTTTCTAGAGATACACTTGGGTATTGTTTGTAGAACAGAGAGTTGGCTTCTGATACGTGACCAATCAGATGCATTCTTTCAAGAAGAAGCATCCCTCCATAGAGATTAGAAGAGATCATCGTTACATTTAGAATCTTAAGAAAGTATATGACAACAATGTAAAGGGCACATCTCCTTGTCAAAAAAGAAAGAAAAGAAAAAACCATGGAAATGGCTCAATTTCATTCAGAATGAGTGCAATGGAATGTGTTATGAAGTGAATGCAAACAGGAAATTATGCCATTCAAAAGTTTAACCTGTAAACCTTAATAAAGGTACACACATTTGTATGCATAACTATTTTTACAGGTTTTCACCTATCTTCCCGAGCTTAATTGCATGCCGGTGTTAGCTTAATTGTATGCTTCCCATCCATCATTATGTAATATAAGTACCGAAAAATTTATGTTCTTGAGTGTGGATGTTTAGTGAATCTGTGATCCCCATTGGTGTTATATGGACCTTCCATTTATTTTAGGTTGTATGTTCCATTGGGATTTTCCTTTTTCAAAGGTAGCTGTGAACTCAATGGCATCATACACAGTTTACCTGAAAACCATTGAACCACAGGCTTGTGGCAAGGTGGGCATACTAAAGACGGATGGAACAATCAGTTAAAAATATTATTGCTTGGAGAGAGGCTACCTTTCTATGTGATAATATCCAACTTATGACTTACATTTTGCATCACTATGAGAGCCTCAGGATCCCTCGGAGGCCATAACACTTCTTCAGTTTCATCGACTACTGGATTAAGGATTTCCTTAAGTATATCTGTTGTAGATTCTATCTTCTCCTACAAAAAAGAATGTATAACTTGAGCCACATCAACATGTATTTGAAAAATGAAAGATAAAAAATAAAACACCAGAACCCCAAATAAAGGGATATTTCCATGTATAAATTCATTAGTTTATTATGAATTGATGTTAAAGACACTGCTAACTATCATGTGTATGTCATATTCCCAAGGATAATCATAGAAGAGTATAAAACTGTAGTTCAACATTCAACCGGTATTTTCATAAGTTAACAACCATACACAACATGGTTTTCCAGGAAAAATATAAGGATACAGAACTACCAAGACATATCCAGTGCTGTCTAACTCATCAAACCTCCAAATAGAATAATATTTTGAAGAACACAGTGTACATGACATGATTTTGAATCCCATTTCACTTGGCCTACCTGGATTTTGATGTTGAATCCCAAAATACAATTCAAGCTTCTACACCGCAAGCTTCTACACCTGTGAATGCCAAATACAATTCTCATATAATTTAAGAAATCGGGCTTCTGTAATGTCTTTGCCACCGCCTACACCGTCTCCTTCGACACATTTGTCGCCTTCACATCATCAAATCTGAGATGGGATTTCATCTGAGCAAATGAACAAATCAACGCCAAGCTCACCACAAATAACCCACCCAACAAAAAAAGATAAAAGTCAAACTTTACACAAAAAACTAAAATAAAAAGATTTTAACAATAAAATCAGAACCCGATCTCGCTCTCTTGACTGTTTTCTTCAAGATATTGTCGCTAGGAATATTGTTGTCGCTGAAATATAACTCCACCTGTGAAAAAATGTGTTTAAAACCCATCAAAATGAAATCTTTTTCTCGAAAAAATTGAAACAATGTTCATGGATTCGATTGTTTTTGACCTTGCCAATGACTTTCTCCTACAATTGAAAAAGTTGGCTGAGGGATTCAATTGTTATTGACCCGGCAGATGACTTTTTGAGCCTGAGTCTTGACCATGGCAAGCCAAGATGGGATCTCATCTGAGCAAATGAACAAATCAAAGCCAAGCTCACCACTTATAATTGCCCCAACAAAAAAAGATAAAAAATCAAAATTTTATCAATAAAATAAAATAATTTTTTTAAAAAATGTAAATAACACATACGCTGGATATAGAGGCACCCAATGACGAATCGTGTCTGGCCATTAATGTAGCATTATCCCAACATGTTCATGCTTTGTAGCATACCACCCATTTAACACAAAAAACCATAGAAGAATTGCATGGAGATAGGATTGGCACTGGCCACTGCCACCTTCTCCTCCACCAATACAACCTGCGAAAATGAGTTTAAGCGTCAATAAAAACATGAAGTCCATTGCCATATCTATGAACAAAGTATGCATTAAGCATTTTCTGAGAGGAAGCTTTAAAAGATAGTTTAAGGAATTCTTTTAATCCTTCGGTGTGATCTAAACAGAAAGGTATATAGTGTCTATGATTCATGGGATAATATATAGTAGTTTCTGTGTGACAAAGATGTGAAGCTTCAAGTTCTAGGAAGTTACATGCAACAAACAATGGTAAAGCAAGGATGTCTATGTTTATTGAGTAAAAAAAGGAACTTATACAATGTAAAGCAAGGATGTCTATGTTTATTGAGCAGAAAATTTGATGTGTGGGGGGAAAGTTCATGGTTTCTCAATTAGATGGTTAAATTAGGCTCAAAAATGATAAGCAAGCTAAGAAAAGAGTTTCAGAATATACATATATCATACTAAGTGAAAAAGTATCAAATCATCAAATTTGACCTAATAGAACCTAATTTTGATGGAGTAACATATTCACAAATATAAAATACCAACGATTAAAAGGCACATGACCAAATATTGGATTACTTAATTTGGACACAAAAGTCGTAATCTCTTAAACAACCTATAGGTTTTTAGTCATCAAAGATTCGACAGAGTTACATGTAACCTCTGGATTTAGAAAGAGAACAAAAATCAGTCATATACTCCCATGAGAATTTAAAGCTTGTTTTGTTATAACTCATCAATATCCATAAGCGAAGTTTTGAACCTACCTCTTTAGTTTCATCTTCAGTTGCATTCTCCTTGTTATCCTTGTCCCCCTCTACAGGTTTGACATCTTCTTTCTCAGTCTCGCATCAGCATGCACATTTTCCTCGTTTTTATGTTCATTTAGGAAAATCATGTATAAACAATCAAACTAATAGCAGAAAATTGAAGAAACAAAGATCAATAAGCATGAACCCTTTTAATTTGGGCAATGATCATTTTTTATAGTATGTGTCCTACAGAGGTCATGTGAAATAAATCCAAATTATTGGTCATGATCTCTGTAAGACCTGAGCACACTGCTTGAAGAATTTGATTCATATGTGTATATACACCATGATTTCAGATTGTTTGAATTTTAATTTGCCATTTGATTTCTTTCTTTCCAACTGCAATTGGGATTTATACCAAATCCATACTGTTATTCAATTTGCAGCTTAACAATAAAGAAAAATCAAGATGTTACATATCAGAAGCATGTGCTCATATAAATGAAGCACTAATACAATAATATCATGTGATCAGCGTCACACCTTTATACTTGCATATTCACCCAAAGAATCTGTAGGTAACAAAATACATGCAACACCTATTCCAATGTGAAAAGCAATAAACAGTATTCACCAAAGCATTCGAAGCAATTGAATACTAACTAAACCCACACCCAAGACTAAGCAAATCAATGGTGATGAAGATTCATAAACAATTACCATCACTTTAACTCATAAGTGCATCAGGTTCCCTCCAACCTAAAATCATCACAATTTTTACCAAAACTAATAAGAAATCTAGCTGTTTTTTAGGTTCAGCTCTATTTGTACCTTATGTATACTCAAACAAATGCATCTTATTAACATATTAGAACAACATGTAAAAGGCCATACACCCCCACTGAATTTATCCAAAAAATTCACAAAAAATAAAGAAAAAAGTAAAAAGAAGAGGATCTATCATACCCACTAAGAGAATCCACAATAGATTGTCTAGTTTCACATGAACCAATTACCTACAGCAAAGCTTTTTGAAAGAGCAAAGCTTTTTGAAAGAAAACTAATATTAATAAATAAAAATGATAGAAGAATCATAAGAAGGATAATAGTTTCAAAAGAATAGTAAGAAGGATGGTACCATTCTAGGATGCTTCACATTTGGGTGAAACAATAAATTGTAAGATGAATCATAAGAATGATAAAAATGAAAAAATGATAAATAAATCTGTTACTTTCAAAAATAAAGTTCTGGAAATGTGAAGAAGGATATACCATTCTGTTACTTTCTTCATTAACAAATCTGTTTCTTTTCGGAAATTTGGATAATACCATTAACAATCCATTAACAAATCTGTTACGTTCTACATTCTGTTACTTTATCCATTAGCAAATCCATTAACAAATTTGTTACTTTCTACGTTAAAAATAGTGATGATACTATTCTGTTACTTTTCTCCATTAAAATCCATTAAGAAATTTGATGCAAATGCTATATCATTTGAAAACTGGATATCCTGTAGCAATACTCATTTGAATTTGATACAAATTCAAGTTCAAGTTTAAGTTAATAATGGACAGGATATGCACTCAAATTTCATTCACATAATATTTTAAGTTGAGAGAACAACTCAATTCTCAAGTGTAATAACGTTTGAATTTGGAGAGAACAACTCAATATCCTGTCAATTATCCGGAGCTGTAAGAACACTCAATTCTCAAGTTTAAATCCTTACACTTGAGAATCAAAAATTTATCTTTTACACTCAAATTCGAAATAGCTGTAATAACACTCAAAATTGATTCAAAACTTCATTCACAGAATTCATTCAAAAATTATGGAGATGGAGGAATCCTGATGTTGAAATTTTTGAATTTTTGATTAAGTTTAAACTGAAATATCCTGATGTTGAAATTGATACTTCATTCAAAAATTCATTGAGATATCCAGAGAATTCATTCAAAAATTATCAACTCATTCAAAATTATGTGAACTCAAAATTTGATATACCTTATCAAATGCTACAGAATATCCAATCAGAAATTCAATGACGTTTGATATTCTGTAGCATTTGATATTCTATGCGGTTTGATATTCAATGAAGTTTGATATTCTGTAGCATTTGATATTCAATGAAGTTTGAGTACAAAATTCAATGAAGTTTGATATTCTTTAGCATTTGAAATTCAATGAACAAAAATTTGATATGTTGTAGCATTCTGTACTCAATGTGAAATCCTGTAAGTTACAGTTGAATTTTGTACTTAATGAATGTGAATTTGAAATGTGAATGTGAATGAATGTAGTATCAAACTTCTATAAGTTACGTTTGAAGAAATTACAGGATTTCAAATTCATTCAAGATGAGGGATTTCAAGAATTTCAAATTTGAAGATGAGGGATTTCAAATTCATTCAAATTCATTCACATTCAAATTCATTCAATTTTTGAATTTGAAGATGAGGGATTTCAGAAATTTCTGAATGTGAATGAATGTAATTTGAATGTGAATGTGAATGTGAATGACACCTCATCTTCAAATTCAGAATTTCTGAAATTTCTGAAATCTTCACATTTTGAAGATGATGTATCATTCACATTTTTCACATTCACATTTTTGAAAAATGTGAATTTCAGAAATTGCTGAATGTGAATGTTACCGCATCTTCACATTTCAGAATGATACCTCATCATCACATTAAATTTCTGAAATCTTCAAAATGTGAATGTGAATGATACCTCATCTTCAAATTTCTGAATGTGAATGAATTTGATACTTCATTCATTCACATTCAAAAAAATTCTTCAAATGTAACTTACAGGATTTCAAATTCATTCACATTCAGAAATTACAGGATTTCAAATTCATTCACATTCACATTCAGAAATTCAAATGAGTTCAGTTGATATTACAAATTCATTCAACAATGTGAACTTCATTCACAGGATTTCAAATTTGATGTAAACTGAAATTCATTCAAAATTTACAGGATGATATTACAACTGAATGAATTTCAACTGATATTACAACTGAATGATATTACAACTGATATTAAAATTCAAAATTACTATTCAAGATTCAAAATTCATTACAACTGAATGATATTAAATTTTCATTACAACTACTCAATGTGAAATCCTGTAAGTTACAGTTGAATTTTGTACTCAATGAATGTGAATTTGAAATGTGAATGTGAATGAATGAAGTATCAAATTTCTGTAAGTTACATTTAAAGAAATTACAGGATTTCAAATTCATTTAAGATGAGGGATTTCAAGAATTTCAAATTTGAAGATGAGGGATTTCAAATTCATTCACATTCAAATTCATTCATTTTCTGAATTTGAAGATGAGGGATTTCTGAAATTTCTTAATGTGAATGAATGTAATTTGAATGTGAATGTGAATGTGAATGTCAATGATACCCCATCTTCAAATTCAGAATTTCAGAAATTTCTGAAATCTTCATATTTTGAAGATGAGGTATCATTCACATTTTTCACATTCACATTTTTGAAAAATGTGAATTTCAGAAATTTCTGAATGTGAATGATACCTCATCTTCACATTTCAGAATGATACCTCATCTTCACATTAAATTTCTGAAATCTTCAAAATGTGAATGTGAATGATACCTCATCTTCAAATTTCTGAATGTGAATGAATTTGATACTTCATTCATTCACATCCAAAAAAATTCTTCAAATGTAACTTACAGGATTTCAAATTCATTCACATTCAGAAATTACAGGATTTCAAATTCATTCACATTCACATTCAGAAATTCAAATGAGTTCAGTTGATATTACAAATTCATTCAACAATGTGAACTTCATTCACAGGATTTCAAATTTGATGTAAACTGAAATTCATTCAAAATTTACAGGATGATATTACAACTGAATGAATTTCAACTGATATTACAACTGAATGATATTACAACTGATATTAAAATTCAAAATTACTATTCAAGATTCAAAATTCATTACAACTGAATGATATTAAATTTCCATTACAACTTATAAGTTGTAATTACTATTCAAAATTCATTACTATTCAAATTTTCATTCAAAATTTACATTGTTGAAATTCAAATGAGTTCAGTTGTAATATCCTGTAAATTTTGATAGTAAATTTCAACTGATATTACAACTGAGATATCAACTGAAATTCATTCAACAATGTAAATTTTGATGTAGAGTGAAAATTTGATATAAAGTGACATTCAAGTATCAACTGAGATATCCTGTGAAAATTTCAAAATCCTGTGAATGAAATTTCAAAATTCACCCTACATTCACCTTTCAAATTTTCAGGGAATGAAGTATATCAGGTGAAAATCCTGTGAATGAAGCATTCACCTTTCAAATTTTCTGATACATTCACCTTTCAAATTTCAAATTTTGATATAATTCAACTGATGAATTCAAGAGTTCTTTCTGAATACTTGCAATACCCGTAATTAAAGCTTTAGAAAATTGTTAACGGCAAGAAGAAACATTCATATAAAGTTCATATCTTCTGAAAAATCCCAAAATGTTAATGTGTCTACTGTTTCAAAAATCTGAAAAATCCCAAAAAAACTCACCTGCTGCTGTGCGTGGAGGAGGGCTATAAGGTTGCAGATGAGGGCATTGCGTGGAGCAATACCCTGCAAAAGAGCAAGATTTAATAACATAAAAAAAACTTGCAATGCCCCGTAATAAAAGCTTTAGAAAAATTGTTAATGGCAAGATGAAACATTGATATAAAGTTCATATCATCTGAAAAATCCCAAAATTTTAATGTAAGTTCATATCATCTGAAAAATCCCAAAATTTTAATGTTTCAACTGTTTCAAAAATCTGAAAAATCCCAAAAGAACTCACCTGCTGCTGTGCGTGGAGGAGGGCTATGACATTGCAGATGATGGCTTTGCGTGGATGAAATTTATCAAAATTTTATCTAATGTTTCAAAAATCAAAATTTTATCAATCACAGTAGCAATGTATCAAAAATAAAAAAAATCCCAAAATAACTCACCTACTGATGTGCGTGGAGGATGAGGTTGAAGATGAGGGCTTTGCGTGGTGAGGTTGAAGATGAGGGCTTTGCGATGAGGATGGAAGATGAGGGATTGCCGTGGAGGATTGAAGATGATGGAAACATGAATAAAAGCTCCCTCTGATTTTTTGCAGGAGGCCGTCTCTGATGAGGCCTTCACTGATGTGATCAAATCTTTTGATCACATCACTAAATCCCGCGTCTAATTCCCTCCAAGATTTCCCGCATCCATTTTCCCTCCAATTTCCAACAGGGATGTCATCGTGAGAATTTTATGCGTTGAGTTCAAAGGCTAATGATGACAAATGTGAGTTCAAATTTTCAAAAGACAAACATCTTTATCCAACTCAGCATATGACTGGGACAAAGCAATATGACTGGACTGATGACTGGGACAAAATTCAAAAAAGGTCCTCTTTTATAGAATAGATATATATATATATATATATATATATATATATATATATATAGCCCATATATATAATAAAAAAATGAGTGATTTACGGAGGGGAGCATCAGGCGATTCTGTAAGCCCATCTAGGGTTGCAAAGACGGCGGCTTCTTCCGGTATCGACTCCACTGAGGACGGCGCATGGCAAGTTGTAAGGCGGAGAAAGAACACTGGTGGCCGGGCTTCTAGCATCGGTATTCGAGCACGGGGGTTCAAGGACCGGAGATGGCTACAGGAGCATGATCGCCCTCAGGCGCTCAAGCATCTGCAATCAAAGATGGGCTATGGGCAATCAAAGATAGGTAAATCTCTTCCTCGAGCATTGACAGATGCTGTGAACTCAGGGGTTGGAACTAGATCTGTGACCCAAAGTAGGGGAGGTGCTGCCAAGGTATTTGATGGAATGCCTGTGAAGCCTCCGTCCTCTGCTATCTCTTTTAATCCTGCCGCAACTAAGATGAGTTGGGCTGACATTTGCACTAATAAAAGAACTTATGGTGAAGAAGTTGGTATGAAATTTGTTCAGCCGAAAATTAGAGAAGATGGGGTTTGCGTTGCTCGAATCACCAATGATCTCTTTATTAAAGGGGCGGAGCAGTGGAAATCCACACTAGTGGGATATGTCATTGGTGACACCCCTATGTATGGACAAATTCTAGCTTGGATGGAGAGGCTTTGGAAGCCTAAGAAGAGGGTTCAGATTTATAGCAAGGAAAATGGCTTCTTCTATTTCAGGTTTGAGTCCAATGAAGAATGTGATCGGATACTGCATGGGGGGCCCTGGCTATTTGATGGGCGTCTGGTCGTGCTTAAACTTTGGAGCACGGGCTTGCGCCATGATCGAGACATCCTTTCAACTATCCCTGTTTGGATGCAAATGCATGGGGTGCCTGTTAATTTGTGGAATATGGAGGCGCTAAATATTTTAGCCTCTGTAATTGGCAATCCATTATGCTTGGATCGTGCCACGGCGAAAATGGAACGCATATCCTACGCGAGATGTTTGGTGGAGGTAGATGCAAAAAATGAGCTACCATCAACTGTTGTTGCGGAGCTTGATGATGGGTCTCTTCTAACTTTTGAGGCAAAGTATGAAGTGTTACCCCCCCGTTGCAGCCTGTGTGTCTGTTTCGGACATTCAGACTTGCAATGCCCAAACCAGAGGCAGAAGAAAACTTTGGATAAAGGCAAGGGTAAGCTGCACATTCTTCCTCGCACTGATGTGGCACAGTCAGCTTCTATGCGGAAGGGAGAAGGATCAATTTCTGCGGATAGAATGGACATCCTCCAGAGCATAACTAGAGAGAAAGCCTCATCCTCAACTGCTGGGAGAGGGCCGCTGCAAATTCTTCGAAGCTTGGTCCATGCTGTGCGTTGTATACGCATACTGAAATCTGAGCCTTCGACCGACATTTCTTCTCCTGTGAATGTCCTCGCGGCATGCGATGCTCCTGAAGCTGAGGGCATCTCACGGCAAGACAAGGCCCCTGAAGTTGAGGGCATCATTCTGGATCTCGCAGCTGATCCGGTCACTGAAGCGCCCCCCATTCTTCCAATTGATCCTGTGTTTGCCAATCCGGAATGGGATGAGGAACACCAGGCTATACTGAATGAAGTTGAACTCATTAAAAACAGGAAACTTGGCACTCTCAGTGCAGGCCCGGTAACGCGACGGAGCAGCAGGTTGAAATAAGGGGTTGAGCAGCCCTCCTCACTAATCCATATTATGTCGATGCTAATCTGGAATACCCGCGGCTTGAATAATGTTGTGAGGCGTAGGGATCTACGAGATCGTATCAAGAAGCTCAATCCTTCTATATTAGTCCTCTTGGAGACTAAATTACGGGATGACAATATCTACACTAAGTCTTGCATACCAAAAACCTGGACAAATGTTAATAACAACCAGATCCATGGAGGTGGCCGGATCTTAATGGGTTTTAATCCCTTGGTTTGGCAAATCACTGTTATAGCTATGTCCATGCAACACATTACTGTTCGATGCACCAATATGGGGGGCTTCACCTTTGCTCTATCTGCTATTTATGGAAGTAACTTATCTTATGAGCGGCAACTTCTATGGCAACTTCTAAAAGAAGATGCGGCTACATTGAAAAATGAGGCGTGGCTAGTAGGCGGAGATTTTAATTGCATTTTGGGCACCAAAGATAAAATGGGAGGCCGTAGGGTGGAGGCTTGCAAGCTCTTTGATTTCAACAACTGCCTTTCTGCTTGCCATCTGCAGAACCTTAAACATACCGGATCACGGATGAGTTGGTGCAATAAACGTCTGGGATCAGGACGTATTGTGGCCCAACTGGATCGAGTCCTTTGCAACGACGTTTGGATTAATAAGCTCCCTGACTCTTATTTTGATTATTTGGACCCGCACACCAGTGATCACGCTCCTATGGTAGTCAATATGCATTCTCAGGTACTCACTGACCCTAAGCCTTTCAAATTCTTCAATCATTGGATTAATTTGTCAGGATTCTATGAGACTATGGAATCTGCTTGGGCCCATATTGGACATGGCACTCCCATGTATCGTCTTATTTGTAAATTACGGAAGGCAAAATTGGATCTCAAATTCTGGGCAAAAAATCATCAAATCAGCAACCATATCCTCTCTTGCCGTAAGCAACTGGAGAGCATCAGGAGTGATTTTGCACTTCACTCTGATTTTGATCTTCAAAAGAAGGAGCTATTTTTTTCCAATAAACTCTCTTCCCTTCTAGGCCTGGAAGAGGAAATGTACCGTCAAAGAAGTAGACAGGATTGGTTGGATCTGGGGGACAGAAATACAAGTTTCTTCTATACTGCGATGAAATCAAGGCAAGGCCGAAATAACTTAAGCCACATGGTAGATGTGAATGGGGCTCAGGTCAGAACATATGCTGAACTTAAATCTCAGGCTACAAGCTACTATGAGGTCCTTTACAGTCAAAGTAATTACTGGAATGTCTTTCCCAAACTTGTACCGAAGAAGAAAATTAAGCATGAAACTGCTATTTGGTTGGAAAGAAATGTGAGTGCTGAAGAGATCAGATTGGCGGTTTTCAGTATTGGCGCCTCCAAAGCTCCCGGACCTGATGGTTTCAACGGGTTCTTCTTTCAAAACAATTGGAATCTTATTGAGCCGGATGTGATTGCTGCGGTTCAGTCCTTCTTTAGATCGGGCTCCTTACTTCGCCAGGTTAATCACACATTTCTTACTCTAGCGCCAAAAAATATTAATGCCTCTTCTCTTGGAGACTACAGGCCGATTGCATGCTGCAATGTTATCTACAAGATTATTAGCAAAGTCCTCTGCAACAGGCTTCAGAGCTTCATTCATGAACTTGTTTCTCCGAATCAATCTGCCTTTTTGCAGGGTAGGCTGATATCTGATTGTGCGCTCCTGGCCCACGAGCAAATCAGAGACTTCAGCAACCCTATGGGATCCAGGGCGTGTTTAAAGCTAGATTTAAGGAAGGCGTTTGACTGTGTCAACAGAGAATTTGTGTATTTCATCTTACATCAAATGGGTTTTGTTTGCTGATGATACAACCTATGCGACGGGTGGGAACGATCTCTCACCTTCTGTTTGCTGATGATTTACTGGTTTTCTGTCGTGCTAACCAGAAATCATTCAGAGGCCTTAAGATCCTACTTGAAGATTTCAGGAATTTTACTGGGCTGGAAATAAATTGGGACAAGAGTTCTTCCATGTTTAGTAAAGGAGTAAAAAATAAAGGAGAGCTTGCAAATTTTCTGGGAGTCAAACAGGCTCAGGCTATCACCACATATTTGGGGCTTCCTTTGTCACCCAAATACCCCAAGACTCAAATGTATAACAGGCTCATTGACAAGTGCAGGAAGAGAATGAGTGGATGGGCTTCTGCTACATTATCAATTGCCGGAAGACTGGAGTTGGTAAGAACTATAATTTACGGCATGATTATGTTTTGGGTGCAAGTTTACAAATTCCCTACATCTGTTTTGCGTACATTGACCTCAATGTGTAGAAAGTTCATTTGGGGCACTGCAAAATCTTGGGCCTGGAAGGACTCCTGTAGGCCTAAGGAGGAAGGAGGGGTTGGATTAAGGCTATTGACAGATCTTAACCTCGCTGCCGGTATTAAGCTAACATGGAGATTACTCAAATCTAACGGGCTGTGGGCGGAATTTATGAGGGGGAAATACAAAGACTCGGCAACTTTTTATGAAGCTAAGGGAACTGCTTCTCAATCTGGCACATGGAAATTTATCCTTCATTGCAGAAGCCTATCGCAGAGAATAATTGTCAGAAAAGTTAGAAACGGTAATGACACTTTATTCTGGCATGACAACTGGCTCCCGTGTGGGCCATTAAAAGGACATGGGACTATACCGAATGGTGCTAGCAGTAAGAAAGTCTCTGACTATTGGAGCGGAACTACGTGGAATTATTGTGCGGATATCCAACCTCTCAAATCTCTACTCCAGTCTTTTAAGCTCACTACTGGCTCGGATCAGTGGGCTTGGAAAAGTGGCTCTGAATTGCGCTTTAAGGATGCCTGGGAAGCTGTCCGAAGCAAATCTCCTCCCTTCCCATTCTTTAAGCTTGTTTGGTACCGGAAGCATATCCCTAAGTTTGCGGTTACACTGTTGCGGGCCCTCATTGGCAAGCTGCAAACCAAAGACCGCATGAGGGAATGGGCGGAACTGGCATCCTATCACTGTGAGCTGTGCGGATTAAATGAGCCGGAAACAACTTCGCACCTATTCTTTCAGTGCCCATATTCCAACTACATTATCTCTAGAGCGTTATTGAAGCTTGGCGCCATGATTCCAGATGACACAAGTATTATTGGTGTGGGGAAGTTTTTGCTTGACCGGTTTAATAATAAGGGTCCTATAAGCTTACTAGCTAAAACTGTGCTCTCGGCTACGGTATGGAATATTTGGCGGGAACGTAACAGGCGTATTTTTCAGAATGAAAGTAAGCCCAAGACTGCTGTTTTTGAAGACATCTCGGCTGATGTACGTACTGCACTCCGCAATACCGATAACATTGATGATGCATCCGCAAATGCATTTGAGAACTGGGATATCATGGGTATTGGTTGAAAATGACAATTCTGTTTGAGGTTGAGTATCAAGGCTGTATCTTGTATTGTATTCTATTGGTTTTGGGAATGGACACTTGACCATGTGGCCTAGGGTGACGACGCTTGTGTCCTCTCCCCTAGTCACTTGCTTGAATGTTCTAGTACCTTGCCATTTTGTATTTGCTGTATATTCTAATAAAACTAACCTTGCAAAAAATATATATATATATATATATAGCCCATGAGAGGGTGTCCTAGTGGTAAGTCATTCCGCTCCAAAGCCAAGGGGTGCGGGGTTCGAGGCATATGGCCGCCGTGACTTGGTAATTGTTGTGGAATTATTTACACTGGGGCTACATCTCCCCTCTCGGACTAACCCAGGGGCCGTTGGGGGCACGGCGGTCACCCCCCCAGTTTGCATAGTCTCGACCGGGTTTTCGCCTTACCCTCCTTAAAAAAGCCGAAGGCGAGGGGAGGGGGTTGGGGATTTTTCTGGGTTTTCAAAAAAAAAACAAAACAAAAAAACATATATATATATATATATATATATATATATATATATATATATATATATATATATATATATATATATATATATATATATATATATAAAGTAAACCGTGTCGAATTCGGGTCATCCGGTTTGACATGCCAAACCCATACCCGACCCGGATTTTATTCGGGTCAGGTCGGGTTAACCCGGATCCTACTTGACTCAGATTGGTCCTACCTATACCTGGTTAAGGATGCCGGGTTCGGGTCAGGTCGGGCTCATTTTGCCACTCCTACTTATAATGAAATACATCATAGGTTTTGAAAAATCTTAAAAGATTCATTATAAACACTTTGTGATACCACATAGAGTGCACCATGCTAGATATCATATGATATATATGTGGATTCCAAAGAATGCATGTAATTTACGAAAAATGCATATATTGAAAATTTTGTGAATAATGTGCATCATTCTTTAAACTACATGCATTCTAGAAAATCTAATTCAACCTGGATTTGAGTTCCTATCAAATGATTAATGTTGAACCCAATAATTTTTAAGTATTGATGCTTAATGCTTATTTTAGAAGATACTCAAGCGTAATGTAAGAGAATTTGGATAGGCTTGATAAGATTAAGTTTGAAAACCCCATTGACTAATCATAAGGACCCAAGATTTAAAAGGGTACCAAGGTTTTATGTCTTATTTTCAGGTTTTCTATTTAATATGAGGACCCTACATGTTTTGATGCAATTTCTCAAAATAAAATATGGAGAGATGCCATTATCACTTGGACTCCCATCTTTTTGTTGATGACAAAAGGGGAGAAGAAATTCAAAGGGCATTATCAAAATCAAAGGAGAATGCATCGATTCATGTAGAGTATGCATGTAGTCAGGGTAGTAAGAATTTAAAATTGTTTAAATTTAGTTAATTTTTTATTTTGATTTATATGTTTGTTCTCATCAAAAAGAGAGATACTGTTAGGTATTGGATTATTTGTTCTCCAGTACATAGTTTGATGATGAGCAAACGTTGTTATTTGGTCTAATGAATTTCTTTAGTGTGAAAAGAACAAAATTACCAAGTATATATTGCTCAAGCTTGGAGGACAACAAAGCATGATCACAAATTCAAGCTTGACATAGTGGTGTAATTGCAAGATATCAAGGGGAGTTGAAGAATTCTATGAAAAGTAGATGAATAATCAAAGGCTACATCAAGGGAGATACAAGACATATTATATACTTGATGTAATATTCTATTTCTTGTCTTAGATTTCAGGCTAAGGCCGTGAAAATGTCTGATATGTTCATATTTTACACTTTATTTCTATATTTTTTCATGCCATAACGATTGCTCATATCGCGAATTTAACGCTTAAACGACGATTTCACATTGAATTTCAATATTTCTATGTTTCGTTGGATTTTTATGAAATATGGAGCAAGCGGGAGTAATTTGGAGATATGAGCACATACATACGTGCCAGAGTGTCAATGACGATGATATCAAAGAGCTCATGGTGCTTGAAGATGAGAAGAAGTGGAAGGAAGACGAGAGAAAGAGGAAGAAAGCGAGAATAAGGAGAAACGATGAAACATCAGCCTGCTCGGCCAAGTGACACAGCTCACTTGATCGAGTGAGGCTGATACAGCTCCAATCTAGCCAAAGCAGCACATCAAATGTACTCGGTCGAGTGGAATTTCCACTCGACCGAGTGGAGAGAGGAAAAACAACTGGCAGAACACTGTTTCTAGAGGAGTCTGCAGAAGACCCCACTCGATCGAGTAAGAAGCTCACTCGACCGAGTGAGCCGTCCACTCGACCGAGTGGCCCGAAGAAGACAAAAGGCTGATTTTTACGATTTCTCTGTAGAATTGCCACTCGACCGAGTGACAGTTTCACTCGTCCAAGCGCGGCTAGGTTTAGAAATTAGGGTTTGCCTCCTCCTAGGGGTATTTTTGTCAGCTTTTTCTGGACTTTTTGAGTGAGTATAAATAGCTAGTTTTGAGAGCCGTCAAAGAGAGAGACGAGACGGCTAGAGTTCTTAGGAGAAGTTTCGTTTCATCTTGTTTTTGCTTAAGGATTGGAGTACAATGATATTAATTCTCTTGTTATTTGAAGCCTTGAACATCACTGGTTTGTCTAAATTCTTACTATTTCTAATTTTTATGATAAATTTCTGTTTAGATCTATCTTTTGTGATGAATTCTTTTGCATATCCCAATTCTATTGTTTCGATTATGATGAATTGTGAATAGCCTCTGTGCTCTAGGGTAAAGGGATGACCCCTATGGATTCAAAGCTTGATATGTGAAATCTATTGAAAACTCATGTTGCTAAACTTGTTAAAGGGTTAGATTATGATTAATTTACTACAGATAGCTAGGTTTTTCTATTGGATCTGGAGAGCTCGAGAGAGGATCTTGATCTATGGGAAGCCCTAGTTATTTGATTTAGATCTATATTCGAGATTTCCTAGAGTTGGTACGCGAGAGCGACCAAAGCTAGTATCTTTATTATATTTCTATAACTATATTCGTTTGTACGACGGTAAAACGAATACGAACCATCATGATCTAGATTCGAACTCACGTTGCGCGAGAGCGAACTTGATTTGGAGTTGAATTATATTGTCGAGCTTAATGCTAGTAGTTTGAACTAGGCTTGCGAGAGAGCGATGCTCTAGTTTAGATTACTATAGACTTGTGTAGCGCGGAAGTGTGCGTTGGTTCACAACATAGTTGCGACAATTTCACCCTAAACCAAGAGTAGTGATATGGAATAATATAATTTCACATTGATGCTTGAGATCTATAGTGGGGATTCCCTATCCCTAAGCACTTTTATTAATTGAATTTACAAACGATATTTTATACGCTTGTGACACCAAACATACCTCAATCATTATTCCATCTTCACTTAGTAATAAATAAAATATCAACAGTTCCTCCCCGTGATTTGATACTCGTTCACCACTTAACCATGTGCTTGCTGTAAAACTACATTATTTCCAGGTGCATATCCGGAGCCGGTCAAGTTTTTGGTGCCGTCGCCGGGGAGGCGACAAAATTTTAGTTTTTACTTAGTTATTCTTTTTCTATTCTTCTATTGTGCCGACACTTTTTTGCATATTCTATTTCTCTGTGCATGAACTCACGATCAAGGGGTACTGACAGAACAATATTATTTGATCCCGATATTGAGCGCACCCCAAGGAAGCTTAGAGTAGAGAAGAGACATATTCTAGAGAAAGATAAAATGGCGACCGAACATAATCAACCTAGGAACATCAGACTTTTTTCTATCAGAGACAGACTTACTCCAAACAACTCTACCAATTCATCCATCCTTATGCCAGAGTTGTCGTCAGATAAAAACTTCGAGCTAAAGACAGGGTTAGTTGTGCCAATGCAATATGATCCTTTGCATGGAAATGCGCATGAGAACCCACATTACCACATTCAGGTGTTCTTGGCAAAGTGCGCCACTTTTTAGGTCCCTAGTGTATCAGAGGACGCCATCCGCTTGCGGCTCTTTCCTTTCACACTTAAAGACAAAGCATTGTATTGGCTGAGGACGCAAGTAATTGGTACTTTCATTACATGGGACGATCTTGCAAGTGCCTTCGTCAACAAGTTCTATCCACAATCAAAGAATGTCAGGCTACGGAATTCTTCGATGTCATTCAGGCAAGGACCCCAGGAATCTGTATAGGCTTTAAAGATCTTCAACATCAATGCCCCCACCACAGTATCGACGATTGGGAGTTGGTGCATATCATCTATAATGGTTTGAAACTGGACACTAAAATGATTATAGATGCCACTGCCAATGGGGCAATACTATCAAAGACTCCCGAAGAGGCCACGACACTACTTGAGGAGATGGCTTCTAATAATCAGCAGTGGGCCGACGAGAGAGGCCAATCATCGTCATCCTTGAAGGCAGCTAGCATATATGAGGAGAAAGCAGTGGCAGACTTGACTGTGAGATTTAATGCTCTATCATGAGTGGTAAAGAGGATTGAGAAGAAGCTGAGTGAGCCATCTAGCGCTAAAGGTACGTCAACATCCGGTGGGAGCATGAATGATTGGTAAGACCAAGGCCAAGTCATGTTTGTTGGAGCAGACACAAATGAGGAACCTGTGGAGCAGGTTCAATATGTTTCAGACTATAACCCCGGTGGTGGAAATAATGGGACTTAGGCAAATCCAGGTTGGAAAACTCACCCTGGATTATCATATGCGAACAATAATGGATCCTTAACCCCTCCTCAACAACCACCACCACAACAATAACAAGCTCACCCACCACCTCAGCAGCAACAATACCAGCCAAGGCCACCACAGCAGCAGCCATTTCAGCAAAGGCAACAAGCAGGGCCTTATAGACCCCCGGATATAATCAAAGTTGGAGGCCACAAAACGCACTGTCGGCATCGCAGAGATCCAAGCATGAGACAAGGGTTGAGGAGTTCATGGCCGAACAAAAGAAGATAAATGCTAAATTATCGGCGGTCCAAGATAGCCTCAATAGTGGCGCAGCTGGCAGAGAAAATTACATTGTTGAATAGAGCCCGAAACCAATTGTTGGCTCAATCGGAGGTGAACCCAAGAAGCAACACCGGCCACATCAATGCAGTGGTGGAGGTGACTACTAGAAGCGGGAATGACATTACACCCATCGTGGTTCAAACCCAAAGCCCAAAGCATGACACTCCGGTTAAAATAGATGGGAACAAGGAAGAAGAGAGGCCCACGGTGATCATTAATGAAGAAGGAAAATCTGAAGTTGACGAGCCCCAGAAGGAGAGAGTATATATGCCACCGATACCATTCCCACAAAGGTTGGCAAAGGCTAAATTGGAGAAGAAATTCGCTCGATTTCTGGAGTACTTAAGAGACATAATCCTAAATATTCCGTTCCTAGATACTATCATCGAGATCCTGACCTATGCAAAGTTCCTCAAAGACTTGATTATGGGAAGGGAAATGGACGGAGAAGATTATGCTCGCCGACCAAGGAACGTGGTTCGTCAAGGAAGACAATGTGCCAAAGAATCTGAAAGACCCCGGAAGCTTTAAAATTCCATGGACACTTGGTGGAGTCCTCCTTCAAAAAGCTTTATTTGATTTGGGTGCGAGAGTGAGTCTCATGTCTCTCACAATGTTCAAGAAGTCAAATACGGGGACCGATCTTAAGCCCACCAATATAAAGATTCAACTCACCGATGGACGTATCACTAGGCCTGTTGGGATCGCTGAAAATGTGCCATTACAAATACCGGGAGGACTTTACGTATCATGTGACTTTGTCGTCATGGACGTGAAGGAAGTAGGAGACACATCGCTTATTCTTGGGCGCCCATTCTTAGTCACCGCTGGAGTCATCATGGACGTGCGAGAAGGAATGTTATCACTCAATGTTGGAAATATTGAGGTCAAATTCCATCTTCCTTGTGCCATAAAGAATAGATCCTCACTTGAGGAGAATGATTACATTGACCTACTTGAAGAGGTCATCGAGGAAGCCACGTCGTATACCATCAATGCCTTGCACATGGATTGTTTAGATGGGGAGCCAAATTCTGAAAATAGTCCCCAACTTGGAGACACCCCGGTCCCTCTCACCAAAGAAGAGGAGAACGACGCTGATGTCGTGAGGATAAGAGAGCTCTACAAGCTCTCTTTTGGGAAGCAACAAAAGCACGCGCCACCAGGAAAGACTTCAACACCACCGGGAAAGAACATGGAGCCTTCGAAGGCCAAGAACAAAAGTTGGGGAGTCATATCCCACCATTATAAAAAAGGAGGCATCAAACGAGGATGCCAAACAAGAAGATATGGAGCGTCCAAATCCTTCCTGTCTCCTCACCAAATTCGACACGCGCATCTCCTATGCACTGAATATCACGTGCTTAACGTAAAATCATGAGAGGTCGAGTTCAAGACCTTAAACGAGCGCTTATCAGGAGGCAACCTGACATTTATATCTTAGTTTTAGTTGATTTTTATTTTTCATTTTGTTTTACACTTTTATTGATTTAATAGATCAAGAGTTAGGAAAATAACTTACACTGGGCAACATTTTTAATTGTAGGAAGAAAATACGATGGTACCATTCTAATGGAGAGTACCCATGGTAATGGAGAGCCGAGCTATGGACATGCTTAAATGAGAAAAGAAGGATGAAACTGAAGATTGAAGAAGAGACAGAAGATGGAGAAAAACAGAGAACAGAAAGCTTAAAAAACAGGCTCACTCGGCCGAGTGAAATTTTCACTCGACCAAGTGAAGAGCTCACTCGACCGAGTGACACACTGATCAGGAAAGCACTCAAAACTTACCCTGTAAAATAATACCACTCGATGAAGTGACTATGTCACTCAAACGAGTAGACCCTGTTGCAGAAACCTAAATTTTAATGCTCTATAAGGCCTCTCCACTCGACCGAGTCATTAGTTCACTCGATCAAGTGACTAATTCCACTCGATCGAGTGGGAGATTGTAGTAGAAGACTCAAAAATTCACACTCTGTCCCATCTTCTCACTCGACCAAGTGATTCTTCTCACTCGACAAAGCTGGTATGCCAAAAATTCAAATTTCAACCGCATCGGGCTACTCGACCACTCAGCCGAGTGACTTAGGCGGCACATCCTCCTACTTACCAAATCTCATTCAATTGAGGGCATCGCCCCCAAATCAAGCAGTGCCCTCCGTCCTCCTCTCAATCCATCCACTCGCCTAAGCATCTTGAGCCACTCGACTGTGGTGACACCCCTAGCCACCACCGGCCGACCACCCTCCGATCGAGTCCGGCCACCCTCCTCCCTATTAAGCCTTATTTCATCCTCTTTCTTCTCCTTTCCATCACGTAAGCCCTAATTCAACCCCTAATCCAATTTAGCCCTATTAATCTCAATTTTATCTCGATCAACCCCAATTATTTCTAATTCTTAACGCTAATCATCATTTTTGTGCAACATGAAAGCTTTGGGGAGATCATTCGTGACGACTAAAGAGACGAAGCTTGGGGGAGCTACCATACACTCAGATATTTGCTTGGGGTCACATCATTCACTCGGTACACACATTCTCTATTATTTTTGAGCATTACACTTGCATTTCTCGTAGTGTGCGTCACATTCACGGCATTCATCGATGCCTCGACGCACCCGTTCTAGTAGTAAGTAGCCCGCTTCCAAGAGAAAGAAAACTGGCGACCCCGGTCCTTCTTCCTATAGGACTGTGACTCCCCCACCACATAGCGACCATATCCCAGTTCTGCCATTACCTCCTGCACCACCAGCACATTCTCCCACTCCCATCAAGACATATGGGATCACCTTCAGAGATGGCGCACACCATGCCAAATTTGATAGGATCTCCAGACGTCAGATCATCTCCACTAGGTTCGCTCACATTTAGACACTTGAGCGCCTAGGGGTATTCCAGAGGCTGCACCAGCTATACGATAACGTCTGTTGGGGTGATTTATTATCCGTGTCAGCGAGCACTTACATTCACTCGACAATCGATGTCTTTAGTTATATTTGTAGGACTCCTAGAGGCAACTCTTTTTGACTCATAGACCGGGAGTGTGAGATATTGCACGTTATGGTCTGTACGTACTTTCACTAGCCCACTATCCCAGACCCCGATAGAGCTTATGGTCCTTCACACCACAACCCTTCCGTATTTTCTGCTGATGCATTTTTGGAGCAGAACACAAGCATACCACACTTCGACCCTAGCATGTCGAAGGCTTCTTCCATAGTCCACCCCTGCATGAGTCTTGCACAGTGCCTCTTGGCGACCACCATCTTAGCCAGACCAGAGGTAGGGGATATGTCCATGCCCGAGATGTTCATGCTCTGGTCGATGGTACGGGAAAGAGCCTATGAGGCTGGTGGGGACGTCTTAGTCCCTGCCATATCCATTGTTATTGTCAGTTGGTATTTTGACCGCATCTATTCCACGCTCACCTCTACCAAGGTGATTTGTTGTAGCGGTCTGATCACACTCCTGGCCCATATTTTCGACATTAAATTTCCTGCTGACTTGCACCGTGCTAGGACTACCTTATCTGACTATGTTTTGGCCTGCATGCACATGATCCGTCTTCACGGACATCGTCATTGGGTCTGTCTACATGGTCCTTTTTCCTCAGATTATATCATGCTTCGAATCCTGTTTGGATCCACGTAGGACTAGCATGTGCAGAGTGGAGGTTTCACATGGACCTTCTCATCCCACTTGTATATGTGCTAAAGCCCGATGACAAGCAACAAGAGCAAACCGTCGAGCCTCACCACCCTGTGATCCTTATTATACAGGTTGTCTCTGATCCACTCCCTGGACATAGCACTTCTATCTTCACTTCTGCTCGTGCTGAGAGTTTTACACCCATCACTGAGAGTACCTTAGCTGTATCTGACCATGCCCTTACCATTCCGGAGAGCGTTGAGCCAGTTTAGGGGTGGTAATTTCCGGCCCGGTACGATAAGACCGTGTCTGGGCCAACAATTTTGGCCCGAAATCAGTATTGGACCGGGCCGGCCTGGCCCGGTTCATTTTCGGACCGGACCCGGGCCAAGCTTTTCAGCCCATGGGCGGCACGACACGGCATGATAGCATTTGATCGCCCCACTTCAATTTGACCACACACTAATTTAAAGCGGATTTCAGTAACATACATTTATTTATGGTGTTGAGTCCAATGTCATGAATCTTATCAGATCAAGGTACAAATATCATAAATTATAACAACTTTCCGCCAGCGCCGACTTTGATGTGTTCGGATCTTTGGGGTCGATCTTAGTTTCCTAGAAGAGACAAAGAACCACCAAACATGTTACTTCATCTTGCCAAATAAATGAAAACAATGTAGGACACATCACCTTATGCAATCCACTTAATCCTCTTCTTTCGTGCTCCATTTCGATGCATCTTTAAGCATATGAGACAAGTTTGTGTTTAAAAATATGATAAAATATTGTCACAATACATAATTCATTCAACCCTATCGGACCGGACCGGGCTGGGCGGCCCGAATTTTTATCGGACCGTGCCCGGGCCTTCCGGAATGGCCCAAAGTCTTATCGGGACGGGTCGGCCCGGTCCTTTAAGAAAACCGGACCGGGCCGGCACGGCCCGATAAGACCGGGCCGGCCCGAATTGCCACCTCTAAGCCAGTTACACATATCACTTCTAAGAGTGTTCCCCCATTCATTCCTGAGAGTGCCGATCCTTCCTCCTCCACAAATGTAGACACCCTCACAACATCTGTTACCACGACATCTGCACCTTCCTCCACTTCTGCTGATATTCCGATCACTACCTCTGTTGCACCGATTTCTGAGAGCATTCTTGTGTCTCAGCCTCACCTGGAGGCTGCGTGTTCAGCCATGAGCTCTGCTCCACACACACACACACACACACACACACACACACTCTCTCTCTCTCTCTCTCTCTCTCTCTCTCTCTCTCTCTCTCTCTCTAGCAGCCACATTAGTTTTTGGAGGCCATGGGAGTCCAGCTCGTACACGTACACGTCCCTCTACCTCCACTCGCGACGACAGAGAATTGCGCCTGCGTGCGGTTGAGTCGGTGTTGTCTGGACTTAGAGTCGATTTTCGAGCTCTCACATAGGCCCTTGCTGCACAGCATGCCCATATAGCCCTTAACCCTAGTATTCAGCTGATGCTGAACCAGATCCTGCAGCATCTATAGCAGCAGCAGCCAGGCCCTTGATTGAATCGGAAAACACGCAAAGGAAGCGTGCCTTCCACTCCCAAGTGTATGTCACGCCCCGCTTCCCAAAAACGTGGAGGCGAAGCGTGAGAAGGTCCGCTCAGACTTGAAGCTACAAAGCTGCAAGTCCGATAAGCGTCAATCAAATTTAAAACTGCAGGTCCTTGCAACGCGAGACGAAACAAAGATAATAATAACGAAAGAGACAAAAGAAACATCTCAGAATATCCATAATAATAAATCTCAACATCGCAGAAAAAGCCACCAGGCTGAAATAAAAGAGTCTAAAAGAGGCCCAGCATGGCCAACAAAAGTACAAAGTACAGAACAAAGTAATGGTGCAAGCACCGACATCTAACAGCAACCTAAAGCAAAAGCAACGCCAACAGTCTCTAAAACTGGTCTTCGGTGTCCACGAACTCCTCGACGAACGTAGGCTCAGTGTCAGCAACTACCTCGTCCGCTACAACTATCTCTGGCTCAGGGTCTAACATGCGACACCCAAAGAGAAAGGGGCACATGTCAGCAAGTCTGGAAGACTTGTGCAAGTGAAACTGAAAGTACAAGTAAGAGCAACCTAGCAGTTCTAGCATGATGCAATGACATGGCAGTTAACGTATGAGTGCAGCAGGTAAAGTAAAGTAAAGTACGAGCATGGCATGGCATTGATGACAAGTATTACATGAATCATTCACAAGACAAGTACAAGACAAGGAAAGTAAGCACCTAGTGCACAGAGATTCCGTCTTTTGGCTAGAGGGCGGATCAGGCCACTCCTAAGCTCAAGTAAACATTTATCCCTACCCCTCCACGTGTGTCGAGCCAGGGCCTTACCCCCGAACGGTAATGCTCGCTTCTGGATCACGAGCCAGGAAGTGTTTTACCTTGCTGGTCTAGGGGTGCACCTAGCCAGTCAAGGGAGTACAAGTACAAGTATTGTAGCGTGTGCTACGAATGCGACATTCAATGCATGGATGACATGTAAGATGCAATGCATGGCAGTTAAAATTGCGTACAGGTAAGGAAAGTAAACGTGACAGTTTAGTATGCATGAACAACAGGTTTAAAGGGTTGGATCTGGCTTCGTTGTCAAGCTAGATCAATTAGGTGACGGATCTTGTTTCGTTGTCAAACTAGATCAAGTAGGCGTCTAGCCAGCTATCATTTCACCGACTAGTCTCTTTTACGCTAGGAACAAGGAAGTGGCCTAAAAACATGGCCCTAAGCAAGATTTGGCAAGTTTCACTTGCCTGCAATTACGACGTCTGAGCACACCGTCCAATGAGTCCAAAAATCACAGTTATCCTACGTGCACAAGTCCACCGGCCTAAAGTCCATATTATTAATCTTGATTAGTGAATTTAAAACATTTAAAATACTTTAAAAATACTGATTTTAGTCTTGATTAGCATGCATTGGGTTGGGGGTCCTAGGGGTGCAAAACGTTACCTCAACACGACGCGAAAGCTACACCGGCGTCGGGTAGCGACGCCGGGGGTTGGAATAAAAGATCGCGCTCCAAGTCCAGATTCCAATTAGATTCCTCGCTGGAAATTTCAGAGCAATCGACCGGGCGACGATTCCAGATTCCAAAGCTCGCACGTGCGACGACGGGCTACGACGTGCGACGACGTCGTACGCGACGAATCCTCAAAGAGCAAGCACCTAGGTGGGGCCCACAGTAGTCATAGGGGCCTTTGGGGGACCCACAATAACTCTGGAGAACTTGGGGGGCCCACGGTGGCAAGCGATGCGACGGATGCGGGGTTGCGACGAGTGGCTCTCGGTCGTACACAGCCAATGCGGGGAGATCCATCGGTCGTGCGCTCAAAATGCGGGGCTGCGACGTTTGGGCTGTGCAGCGGCTACGGTGCAGTGCTTGGTGCGGGGTTTCTTCTCGGTCAGATCGATGGGAAGCCTCGGTCAGGCGCTTGGATGCGGGGCGGGGCAGCGTTGCAACGTTGCAGCGCTTGGGCGCTCGGTCACAGCGGGCGGGGCGACCGGTCATATGCGGAGCGATGCGGGGGAACGAGGCGGGGGTCGGTGCGGAGCGTGGTGCGGAGCGGGGCCTCGGTCTGACCGAGAGCCTCTCTCGGTCGGAGCGGGGGACGGGCGTGGGCGGCTGCTGCAGCGTGCGGACGGCGATGGATGCGGGGGCGGCTATCGGTCGGAGCGGGGGAACGGCTTGGTTTTCCTCGGTCAGATCGATGGCTGAACGTCGCAACATTGCGACGAATCGTCGCAACGTCCAATTTGAGTTTTGGAAGAGGCTAGGGTTAATTTCTTGCGAAAATGGGTCTTCCTAGGGGTTGTTTATATAGTGTAGATGGGTTGACTTGGTCTAGGGCTAAATCTAATAAGATTAGAAGTTTAAAATAATTTAAAATTTGAAATTCAACTTCTCCAATTCACCCTAGGATTTGACTTGGTCCAAATGAGCTGGAAATTGGCTCAAAAATTCTTTAAAACGTTTTAAACTCAAATAAATTTTATTTGGCCGAATATAATTTATAAATTAATTATTAAAAATAATATAAAACTTTTAAAAATTATAAAAGTGGTCAAATAAACTCCAAAAATTATAAAATAAATATCGTGGTGATCGTGATGACGAAAGTGAGCTAACTAAGAAGACGGAACTCAATTTCGACGTCGGACGACGAGACTAAAAATAGAAACGTCTCCCGTCAAGAGTGAGAATCGTCACGTCTCATTGAGTAAGTTTAAATTGTGGAAAAACGACTCGAGAAACGTCGTTCCAAATTAGTGCCACTATTTAATACTCTCAGAGACGTTCACAACGGCATATCACACAAAAGTGTTCACAAACAACCAAAGTCTAAAACAAACACGTGCACGGACAAAAGCACGTGCACGAACAACGTACAACGAAAAGTGGTCGTTACATCCTCCCCGCCTTAGAATAAAGTCCGTCCTCGGACTTTCTAATATAGCTAAGCGCTCTAGTAACTACCCCAATCAAGTCATATTATAATTCAGCCAGGTATAGTCATTACAAGTGCTTATATATGCACTAGGTAGTCAAACATTATTACTACCAACACGTATATATCTACATTCACGTACGTTATACATTAATACCTATTATAGTCCGTCAACTTCATACATGTATTTCAATCAGGTATATATAAACATACATCCCTTATATAACTACTACCTAGTATAAAACAATAGTTCAGATACTCACATAAGGATAGTCTCACACTTAGCCAATACAATCATGCTCTACCTTTATGTAGCTACCTATGCACAAACATCAAGGGTATACTACCCTCTGATAATCCCTAGTATTCATCCAAAACTAAACACATCAACACATGTAATCACACCATACCATAATTAATCAAGTTTCACTACATATATATATATATATATATATATATATATATATATATATATATATATATATATATATATATATATATTCACCACTACTATAGTTTCACAATATATAGTCATTCAAATACATGCAAATAGTTCACCATATATTCACATCACGTACGGTCCTATAACTGTATTTACGACACGCCACATATATCATAGTCATCAATACTTATAACTAAGCACATACTTACCCGTGCATGGTGCACACCCATACACGCTAACATTTCATTTACATACACCGATCATACCATTATATAACTAGCACACATACACACCTAGTTTTAGCTAGTACACATACGTTCACACGAGCAAGTCCTTAGTAATTGGCTATACCACTAGACCAACTCCTATAACTATATACTGGCGTAGCGACCCACAATCATGTGCGTAGCACAACCAGGCACAAACACTCCTATCACTATACATACATCAAGCATTGCTATATTCAAACTACAAACATACATTCAATATACTTAGAGTATACCCACTCAAGCTTGAGTGAGACTCGGTACATATATCAGAATATTCTATATACGTAACACGACATTCATACATATACCAATACCACTTCAACATGTATATATATGTGTGTGTGTATATATATATATATATATATATATATATATATATATATATATATATATATATATATATCTACCAATACAACCATATGCATAACATAGGTCAATCACACTTAATATTTAGTCAGATAACACCCACATAGTTCAATCTAATTATATACCATAATAATAACATTACAGACATCAGCACCCACATATTTATAATACACTCTCTAATACATGCATACGTATTCATCGTATAGTCACACACATGTAACACATATATTCATACCATAGCCTACTACCTATAGTTAGTATACTAACACATTCACACATACATAATTTAAGATGTGCAATAGTCGTGTATACCTCACGGTATGCACGCATGCAACATCCCGCAAGAGCAAGCAATGCCAATCAAAATTATACTCCTACTACCATATGTATATCACATATATAGTCAGGCAACAAAACATAACTACTTACGTCTAAACGCAATACATACCCACATATGAGCACACACTCATACGTGCTAACATATAGATCACATAATAGGCCTACCCTCTTAACCATACGTACTCTTATTATTATCACTACTATCATACACATAGCTTTACCAATCATTTTATTTCAACCATTATAAGTATCTCTTACTACATACACAACTTAGATATTTCAACGCTAACTCTTATATACACAGGCATCCCTAGTATAGTATAGATATCCACACAAAAATCTATAACTACTAACACTCAACAACTTTATACTATCACGAATAACTCCGAGTATATATATATATATACCACACAATAGGCAAGCATCAATATACTATGGGGGGTACACTCATTCAAGCCCACGTACACAACTTAGGTGCGTGCACTACGACTACCTCACAAGGTCCAAGGGCCCACTAACAATTAAGGGTTGACACAGACATTGACGGACCCTAAGGCCTAAGTAATAGAGGGAGGTCAAAAGTGTGACGAGAGAAGGATCAATAAGCACGAGTTCAGATAGGACGAATACAAGGAGACGGCTTGGTTAGACGAGCATTGGCTCAATGGTGATGTTTAGGTTGAGGGTAAAGGAGGTGTAGTGATACATACATAGGATATAGGAAAGAAGATAGGGTAGGTAGCACATGCTAAAATTCGTGAAATCTGAAAACTGTTGTACTTCAAAATTAAAATCCTCGTCTGGAAAGAAATATTTGGAGATCGATAAAACGTGGTGTTCAAAATAAGTTTGAGTCAAACATTCATAATAAGAGAAAATGGTATATTGGTTTTAAAAAAAAATCATTATAAAAGGAAGCAAAATCATTTACACGAATATTAAGGACATGGTTTAGAAAATTCTATCCGTTAGTAATTTAATATAATGTTGCCAAAAGTTTTTGAAAGTCAAAGAATGAAATCAAGTAACGGAAGAATTTAAACTCATGTTAAATGCTTCAAAACTTTAGGCTATGGAAAATTTTAAAATAACCAACATTGAAACTACTTTTAGAGAACCAGGGTTTGCAAAAAAAAATGAAAAAAAACTGATTTACGCAGGGTTCTTAATATACGAGCACCACAAGTCTGGCACGGATATAAAAATAATTGAAATTCAATTTGGTTTAGAAATTTTTCCAAAAGCGTGTATGGTGAGCGGAAGAAAATAATAGTAATTTAGCATAAGAATTATCAAGGTCGAATAGCAAATCTTTAAAATCAAGTCAGGGGGTCTAAAGAAGGAAGAGGTTATGAAAATGGCGATTTTGCAAAAATCTGAAGTAGCGAAAACGACGAGCAAAAGCCAACTTGCTGAAATCTGAAATTCCATGTGTCTTGAAAGTATATTAAAGTAAACGCGACGTTTCATTCGTATAAGAAGGAAAATTATAAATCGTATTGGGAAAAATAAAAGTACGGTTCTATATAAAATTAATATATGAAGGGCAACACAATTACATAAGTACGGAAATTATAGGCTGGAAAAATATTATAACTAGTGTTCAAAAATTTCGACAAAAGTTTTTAAAAAAAATTTAAATCAATGAAGGAGTATGAAGTATAAGTATATTAAAATTTTGAACAAGGTTAAACTTAGGGAAAGAGGAAATCGACAAATACTTTCAGAAGATTCAGGATTTGTAATGGAGATGTTCGAAGAGTGACGACGATCGTCATGAGGCGATCTCATGAATCGAGGCAAGGAAATTTGGACAGGTGATCAGAACACACATACGCCTAGGATATGATTCTGAAGGATCTACGGGGAGACTCCTACGGTCGACCAACTAAAGATTTGGAACTAGGCACTAAGACCTTCTAAGGGGCTGGACGGTAATGAAATGCGTTCAGCTTGGTCCGAAATCGATGAACCCAAAAGCGAACGACCGAAGGAAATCCTAGAAGTCTAATATGGTCAGGGGTAGACAATAACCACTAAGGTAACTCCTACGACGATTAAATCAATTGCTGGCAGGGGGTCTAACTAACAAACAGAGGCCTCTATCTAACAAGCACAGACGTCTAACTAAGCCTTCTTATCACCTAGGGTCCTAAGAAAACAACTAGACTCAGGGCTTATTACTCGGATGTTGCAATTTATTTAATGGACATTCCGTTATTATCGTTGTTCCGTTAATTCGCAATCGCAAGACCGGACCTGCATGGGCCACCAACAAAACCTGTCACGCCCCGCTTCCCAAAAACGTGGAGGCGAAGCGTGAGAAGGTCCGCTCAGACTTGAAGCTACAAAGCTGCAAGTCCGATAAGCGTTAATCAAATTTAAAACTGCAGGTCCTTGCAACGCGAGACGAAACAAAGATAATAATAACGAAAGAGACAAAAGAAACATCTCAGAATATCCATAATAATAAATCTCAACATCGCAGAAAAAGCCACCAGGCTGAAATAAAAGAGTCTAAAAGAGGCCCAGCATGGCCAACAAAAGTACAAAGTACAGAACAAAGTAATGGTGCAAGCACCGACATCTAACAGCAACCTAAAGCAAAAGCAACGCCAACAGTCTCTAAAACTGGTCTTCGGTGTCCACGAACTCCTCGACGAACGTAGGCTCAGTGTCAGCAACTACCTCGTCCGCTACAACTATCTCTGGCTCAGGGTCTAACATGTGACACCCAAAGAGAAAGGGGCACATGTCAGCAAGTCTGGAAGACTTGTGCAAGTGAAACTGAAAGTACAAGTAAGAGCAACCTAGCAGTTCTAGCATGATGCAATGACATGGCAGTTAACGTATGAGTGCAGCAGGTAAAGTAAAGTAAAGTACGAGCATGGCATGGCATGGATGACAAGTATTACATGAATCATTCACAAGACAAGTACAAGACAAGGAAAGTAAGCACCTAGTGCACAGAGATTCCGTCTTTTGGCTAGAGGGCGGATCAGGCCACTCCTAAGCTCAAGTATACATTTATCCCTACCCCTCCACGTGTGTCGAGCCAGGGCCTTACCCCCGAACGGTAATGCTCGCTTCTGGATCACGAGCCAGGAAGTGTTTTACCTTGCTGGTCTAGGGGTGCACCTAGCCAGTCAAGGGAGTACAAGTACAAGTATTGTAGCGTGTGCTACGAATGCGACATTCAATGCATGGATGACATGTAAGATGCAATGCATGGCAGTTAAAAGTGCGTACAGGTAAGGAAAGTAAACGTGACAGTTTAGTATGCATGAACAACAGGTTTAAAGGGTTGGATCTGGCTTCGTTGTCAAGCTAGATCAATTAGGTGACGGATCTAGTTTCGTTGTCAAACTAGATCAAGTAGGCGTCTAGCCAGCTATCATTTCACCGACTAGTCTCTTTTACGCTAGGAACAAGGAAGTGGCCTAAAAACATGGCCCTAAGCAAGATTTGGCAAGTTTCACTTGCCTGCAATTACGACGTCTGAGCACACCATCCAATGAGTCCAAAAATCACAGTTATCCTACGTGCACAAGTCCACCGGCCTAAAGTCCATATTATTAATCTTGATTAGTGAATTTAAAACATTTAAAATACTTTAAAAATACTGATTTTAGTCTTGATTAGCATGCATTGGGTTGGGGGTCCTAGGGGTGCAAAACGTTACCTCAACACGACGCGAAAGCTACACCGGCGTCGGGTAGCGACGCCGGGGGTTGGAATAAAAGATCGCGCTCCAAGTCCAGATTCCAATTAGATTCCTCGCTGGAAATTTCAGAGCAATCGACCGGGCGACGATTCCAGATTCCAAAGCTCGCACGTGCGATGACGGGCTACGACGTGCGACGACGTCGTACGTGACGAATCCTCAAAGAGCAAGCACCTAGGTGGGGCCCACAGTAGTCATAGGGGCCTTTGGGGGACCCACAATAACTCTGGAGAACTTGGGGGGCCCACGGTGGCAAGCGATGCGACGGATGCGGGGTTGCGACGAGTGGCTCTCGGTCGTACACAGCCAATGCGGGGAGATCCGTCGGTCGTGCGCTCAAAATGCGAGGCTGCGACGTTTGGGCTGTGCAGCGGCTGCGGTGCAGTGATTGGTGCGGGGTTTCTTCTCGGTCAGATCGATGGGAAGCCTCGGTCAGGCGCTTGGATGCGGGGCGGGGCAGCGTTGCAACGTTGTAGCGCTTGGGCGCTCGGTCACAGCGGGCGGGGCGACCGGTCATATGCGGAGCGATGCGGGGGAACGAGGCGGGGGTCGGTGCGGAGCGTGGTGCGGAGCGGGGCCTCGGTCTGACCGAGAGCCTCTCTCGGTCGGAGCGGGGGACGGGCGTGGGCGGCTGCTGCAGCGTGCGGACGGCGATGGATGCGGGGGCGGCTATCGGTCGGAGCGGGGGAACGGCTTGGTTTTCCTCGGTCAGATCGATGGCTGAACGTCGCAACATTGCGACGAATCGTCGCAACGTCCAATTTGAGTTTTGGAAGAGGCTAGGGTTAATTTCTTGCGAAAATGGGTCTTCCTAGGGGTTGTTTATATAGTGTAGATGGGTTGACTTGGTCTAGGGCTAAATCTAATAGGATTAGAAGTTTAAAATAATTTAAAATTTGAAATTCAACTTCTCCAATTCACCCTAGGATTTGACTTGGTCCAAATGAGCTGGAAATTGGCTCAAAAATTCTTTAAAACGTTTTAAACTCAAATAAATTTTATTTGGCCGAATATAATTTATAAATTAATTATTAAAAATAATATAAAACTTGTAAAAATTATAAAAGTGGTCAAATAAACTCCAAAAATTATAAAATAAATATCGTGGTGATCGTGATGACGAAAGTGAGCTAACTAAGAAGACAGAACTCAATTTCGACGTCGGACGACGAGACTAAAAATAGAAACGTCTCCCGTCAAGAGTGAGAATCGTCACGTCTCATTGAGTAAGTTTAAATTGTGGAAAAACGACTCGAGAAACGTCGTTCCAAATTAGTGCCACTATTTAATACTCTCAGAGACGTTCACAACGGCATATCACACAAAAGTGTTCACAAACAACCAAAGTCTAAAACAAACACGTGCACGGACAAAAGCACGTGCACGAACAACGTACAACGAAAAGTGGTCGTTACAGTGTAGGAGCGTCAATGCAATATAAAATTTATAATCGATGAGTACCTGGTCGGATCACGGAGACAAGTCGTTCTGCAATCGCAAATTCAATCGATAAAAGAGAGATAACGGCGGTTAACAACCAACTAAACTACGATTGATGGTAGGGTGTGAAAATGGTTGAAACTTCTTCCTAAACTACGCACCAAGGGTGGAGAGCCGAATCGGCGAGCAACGATGAGGACTTATATGGTGTGTGAGTGAGTGAGTAAGGTTGTGGGAGTAGGAATTCATCCCAAATATAACTCAATTGTTTTCCCGGCTAAGGGACGAACAATCGGTGGATGTGGCATTTCATCGAACATGTGGGGTGCAATAAAAGTAGTGTATGAAACAAAGAGAAATACTTTGAGTAAAGAAGAGAGGGTCGACTACGATAGTTCCTCTCTATGGATTACCCACTAGGGTTCTATCAATAACCTACATCTCAAAGTTTCATCCACCAAATAGAAAATGGAAACATGCTAAAGATGAAATCACAACCAAAGCAACAACAATCACAAAACACAATCACACAAGAGAGATTTAGACATTCATAATAAAAAAGGAGAAGTTTTTACTCAAAATCTATCATCAAATTACAATACATGAAGCTAAATCAAAATACACAAAAGGTTAGAAAGATATCACCCAAGTGTCACTCAAAGATGGGATCTTTCATTCTTAGGTGCTCCTCCAAGCTCCAAGCTTCATCCAACTTCCCCCAAGCCCTAGGTTGAAGAAGAGAAAGAGTAGAATGAGGGGAATAGAGGGGGAGAATCCCTAAAATAGTCCTCAGAAATTTGGGTTTGGAAACAGCACTAACGGGTCGGATTCTGGCCCAAAACCCGCAAGCAATGCCCAAAGCAGCAGAAAATTTCAGCACCGTCACCCTGTTTTGCGAAAATTCTAGAAAAATCATCCGACCTTAGAATGATGTGTACCAGGTGGCGATGGAACCGTAACAAAGTGTACTACGACTAAAAAATATCAATAAACAGGAATAGATACTGAAATGATAGCAGAATTCTGCACAAGAGGGAAATAGCAGAATTTACAGACCAGAAATTTTCAGCACCGTCACCCTATTTCCAAAAATTGCAGTAAATTTCTCCGACCTCCAAAAATTCTGGAAAAATATGCATTGGAATCGGGACTTCACGAAATTCAATTGAAAAAATAATAGGAGACTAAGATGAAGATGCTAATAAACTGTAAAAATTATGTTTTATGCATATAAAAATGGTAAGCTCCAATATTAAGTGATATCATCAAAATGCGCGTATCGGAGCCAAAATGAATACAAATTATGCACAAAATGCCATCTACTAAGGGGTAAAATATGCAATATTGAATCCTAATCACACACCCAACTAGCCTTTTTGCTAGTCCCTAGCAAAACAAGCGATAAATTTGGATTCTCAATCAAAGCACATATCAAACTCAAAATTATTCATGTCGAAAATAAAGTTTTCAACAAAATCTCAAATTCAATACACCAATCCATGAATGATAACAAATCTATAAACAACACTTCAATTTGGTTCAAATAAAGGAGAACAAGCAATGTTTTGAAACACAACGTTGTATCATAGTTTCACAAGTCTCAGGGTTTTCCCAAAACAACACTTTCCTAATTTGTGGAGGTTGCATGTGTGAATTTATTCTTCTTTTTCTTTGTATGAAACTTAGGATGACCCATGTAATGCGTTTTCGGTTAATGACTCCCAAATCAGACGGTTTCAGTGCATTGGGCCAAAAAGGACCCCGCGGACCTAATAACCCGAATCACATAAGATTCACTTATTCTTTTCTTGTGCACTCCCCTAAATACTATCTTTCGACCCGAATCCCCAATGCTTCTTGAGGCACGCGGACCCGGCTACTCGACAAAACTAGAAGAACGATGCAATTATTCTTTTTCTTTCTCTTTTTTGTTTTCTTTTTCTTTTGCTTTCTTTTTTGCTTGCTTGCTTTCTTTTTTCAACACACCAACCAACCACACTAGGCACATAATCAAAATACATCGAATTGAAAACTATTCTACTCAATTGGCTTAATCCATACTCATGCATCGCAAAGCATGTTCAAAACTAATTTAACCCATTTTGAAGACAAAATTCATGGAGTTATGCACTCACATCATAAATGGCATATAAAAATTGAATTCATGAAGAAAAAGTAATCAAATGCTGCCAATCAAAATTTAGGATTTGAAAATAGAATTTGAATCCGAAAACATGCACGAAGATGAAACATGCAAGGGACTAAGCAAATAACTAGCAAGAGAGCAAGGAGGGTAAATGATATACTTGCAAAATGATTGGTGATGTCAAAATGGATGTCTCCAAACAAAAAAAATTTTAAAAAAAACAACTAACTAAAAATCCTAAAACCACCTTCTACTCTCCCCCCAACTAAAGACAAACATTGTTCTCAATGTTGAAAGAGCATAGGTTTATTAAATTAAAACTATCCTAGAAAGCATAGAAAGTGCAAAAATTTAAATTTTCTACACTGCTGGATAGAAGTCACCGGGGTCAAAAGGGGGATCAGGGATGTCCAACGGTGGAGGAAGTAGCTCAATTAGATCCTTACGCTCCTCTGCAAGCGTCTTCCCTCCACGAATCACTTTGGACCCTAGAAACACACTAACAAGTGCTCCCTCCATAAAATTTCCAATCATACCCTGAGAGAGAGAGAGAGGGTGTGTCAATCCAAAGCCGACACCGTTGCCTTTCAACAACAGTGATCCAAATATAGTCATCAACATAAGATAAAGAATTTAAATCAAGTTGACGAAAACTCCCTAAAATGATTGTGTCCATCTCCATATGATGCATGACCACGGGGAAGAGGAATGATGGATTTTTGGACAATATTAGGGGAGAGCATAGTTTGGGCTCAACCAAAATGATCGATGAGCTCGTGGCCCTACTAGTCTCCTTCTCTACTCTATCCAAAATTTCACGCTCGTCCTCTCCATCTTCATACAAATCTCCGGTAAGAGAAGATGAATCCAAATCAGATAATAATTTCTTTTGAGTGGTTGGATTACCTTTTCCCAAGCAAGAGGCAAGCAATGCGAGACTCAAAATGATCCCCTGAATATACTGGTTCGAGTCTCCATTCTCCGCAGAAAATATCGGGATTGAGCCTCCTGTGGCTGAATAAACAATTAAAGTTCCTCGCCCAAGGGTTGCAAGGGTGCGTCCACGATTTGCTCTCCTTGGTCAAGGGATGCTCTAATGCTATCATGATATGGCGCTAATGGCTCACTCTCTGAAGTCTCATCCTATGGTCGTGCCATATCCTCCATGGACTCCAGGTACTCCTAAGCATCCTCGGGTGACATGTCAAATAGAGCTCCATCGTCCAACATCGCCATGTAGTCTTGCATCTCCTCCCGCAGCCCCTCGTAGAACAACTGGAAAAGATGGTCCATCGTGAATCCATGATGTGGACAATCGCTTAATAAATCCATGAACCTCATCCAAGCTTGATAGAAGGATTCACCGTCAATTTGAGCAAAGCCGGTAATTTTGAGCTTCAAAGAAGTGGTCCTGTGCGAAGAAAATGAGAGTGCATCATACAAAGAATTTATGCCGTTAAAGTCTATAACTTCTTTTTTTAAATTTTTATAAAAGAAAATGAAAATAAAGATAGCAAAGGACTCAAAAAGTGAAAAATAAATAAAGATGAAAGATAATAAATGGAAGATAAAGAATCAAAAAGACTCACACTAAATAGTAGGATGTATCACGCCAAAATTTCCTAAATTAACCAAAAATGTAAATGCAAAAACCGTTGTCTCCGGCAACGGCGCCAATTGATTGAACCAGAAAACGCGCAAGGGAAGCGCGCCTTCCACTCCTAAGTGTAGGAGCGTCAATGCAATATAAAATTTATAACTATCAGGACGGATCATGGGGACAAGTCGTTCTGCAATCGCAAATTTAATCCATAAAAGAGAGATAACGGCGGTTAACAACCAACTAAGCTACAATTGATGGTAGGGTGTGAAAATGGTTGAAACTTCTTCCTAATCTACGCACCAAGGGTGGAGAGCCGAATCGACGAACAACGATGAGGACTTATGTGGTGAGTGAGTGAGTGAATGAGGTTGTGGGAGTAGGAATTCATCCCAAATATAACTCAATTGTTTTCCCGGCTAAGGGACGAACAATCGGTGGATGTGGTATTTCATCAAACATGTAGGGTGCAATAAAAGTAGTGTATGAAACAAAGAGAAATACTTTGAGCAAAGAAGAGACCATCGACTACGATAGTTCCTCTCTATGGATAACCCACTAGGGTTCCATCAACAACCTACATCTCAAAGTTTCATCCACTAAATAGAAAATGGAAACATGCTAGAGATGAAATCACAACCAATGCAACAACAATCACAAAACACAATCACACAAGAGAGATTTAGACATTCATAATGAAATGGAGAATTTTTTTACTCAAAAGCTATCATCCAATTACAATACATGAAGCTAAATCAAAATACAATAAAATTAGGAAAATATCACCCAAGTGTCACTCAAAGATGGGATCTTTCATTCTCAAGTGCTCCTCCAAGCTCCAGGCTTCATCCCACTTCCCCCAAGCCCTAGGTTGAAGAAGAGGAAGAGTAGAATGAGGGGAATAGAGGGAGAGAATCCCGAAAATAGTCCTCAGAAATTTGGTTCTGGAAACAGCACTAACGGGTCGGATTCTGGCACAAAACCCGCAAGCAATGCCCAAAGCAGCAGAAAATTTCAGCATTGTCACCCTGTCTTGCGAAAATTCTAGAAAAATCATCCGACCTCGGAATGACGTGTTCCAGATGGTGATGGAACCATAACAAAGTGTACTACGAATGAAAAATATCACTAGGCCAGAATATATACTGGAATGATAGCAGAATTCTGCACAAGAGGGAAATAACAGAATTTCCAGATCAGAAATTTTCAGCACCGTCACACTGTCTTCCAAAAATGCAGTAAATTGCTCTGACCTCCAAAAATTCTGGAAAAATATGCGTTGGAATCGGGACTTCACGAAATTCAACTGAAAAATAATAGAAGACTAAGATGAAGATGCTAATAAGATGTAAAAATTCTGGTTTATGCATATAAAAATGGTAAGCTCCAATATTAAGTGACATCATCAAAATGCGCGTATCGGAGCCAAAATGAACACAAATTATGTCCAAAATGCCATCTAATGAGGTGCAAAATATGCAATATTGAACCCTAATCACACTTCCAACAAGCTTTTTTCTAGTTCCTAGCAAAACAATCGATAAATTCGGATTCTCAATCAAAGCACATATCAAACTCAAAATTATTCATGGCAAAAATAAAGTTTTCAACAAAATCTCAAATTCAATATACCAATCCATGAATGAGAACAAATCCATGAACAACACTTCAATTTGGTTTAAATAAAGGAGAACAAATAATGTTTTGCACGAATGAGGATTAAAACTCAACACTTCAACTACCACCCCTACCACAGGGAGGGGTTGGCGATGCACCTTAGAAGGCACTTCACTTGATGCCTATTATACTTTTGCCCCTCTTATTAGTGGTTTTTCCCTAGGCCAAATATTTAGACCTTTATGTTATGTCATTTTCATTTATAAAATGTTTCTCTTATTATTATTATATTGCTTGCATGTTTCTTTATAATAATGTTTGAATAGCTGTTTTACTTTATTCTAAGCATCCCTAGTCATTCATCATTAAAGGTTTAATAAATAATTAAGACTAATGTGAGTTTGGTTGATAATTATGAGATAATTATATGTATGTTGATACAAATCAAACTTATAGGTACTTGTTGGAGAACATGTACTGGATAGACTCGCTGTGAGATCCATCCAAGTGGAAGGCTCATGTGTACCCGACTCGTCGCTCCACCAGATTGATGTTCCATCGGTCTGGTCGCCCTTCAGACCCATCCGTTATCTAGATTGACTCATGCTGACTGATGTTGCTCCGGATAGACTCACCATAGGATTTTTTTTGTTATTTTGGTTTCAGTGTCTGTCTGTATCTTTTTGATTTGTGTTCTGATGTATGGATGATGTTTATATCTTGATCATATACTGATGTACTTGGAGTTGTGGTTACATTTTGTACTCCTTGTCATTTTGGAATATATATATATATATATATATATATATATATATATGGGATTAATGAAGAACATGTGGCACCTGATCCAATGGATCAGGTGCAAGACATAAAAAGTTGGGGCCCCTCGGGTACAAGCCCATGTGGGGGCTTGTACTTCCCACCTTTTTGTGTCTTACTACCTGATCCATTGGATCAGGTGGCAGCTTTTCTACATTAAATCATATATATATATATATATATGAAAATGTTTTGTACTTCATATGTTGCTTCACACTTTGTCTCCTTCTTTTTTTGTACATGTGAAAATTGTGAAATTGTCTCTTTGTATGCTATATCATATACATGATATGTTGTGAGACGTTTTTCTCATTTGGATTGAAATGTTGATATTGTATTCTCGTTCCTTTAGTCAACCAAGAATTCTTGCGTTTAATGAGTTTTTGGTATGTATGTCAATGAGATAATCCTTTTGTGATTAGTTTTTCTCCGATTTTATATTGGCATCACATTTGATATACATCATATCTTTAGACTCTTATGATAGTTTTAGTACTTATTTAGCACGATTGTTGTTGTTATTCTACTCCCACCTTTTTGGATAATGCCATAGGGGGAGAGAAATAAACATATCATAATATACGTGCTAAGTAAATTCTAATTCTAAACTTGAATCTAAGATTGAAGTTGCCTTATGAATGGGGAGTAACATATAATGAATTTGGATTATAAAACACTAGTTTTCGAGATTTCATGAAAATCATTTCATTTATTCATATCTTACATACTTGCTTCATTTGATTAATAGATATCCGTATATTCATTGCCTAACTTGATTGGCATCTATGTAGAGGGAGTCAGTTTTCTGTAAGCAAAATTATTTATCTTTTTGTTTATGTTTATTTGTCATCATCAAAAGGGGGGAGAATGTTGAGTATTGGACTTCTCACTACTCGGTGTTAATGATAAGCAAACATAAATACTTGTGACTAATCCCCTATTTACAGTTAATCCATTGCCTAAGCATATCATGAAGATCAATTAGCAATGGATGTCACTCAAAGATCAATTAAAGCAAGAAAAGTGGATTGGATGATCAAAGATGGTGATTGAGGCTCCTAGAAGACTTCACGCTCATACTTTGGATAGAAGATAGAGCTCTACATAATGTAATCTTCTTTTTCTATTCTAATATTTAGCTTAGAAGTAGAAATATTTTGGAGCACACACACATCTTCATTTCAGTCATATGAAATCATTAGATCACTTTTCCTTAGACTCCAATTCATATTTCTCAAGAATGTGCATGTTGTGATTTCAACAGTCGACTGCTGAACAATTTACAATCACCTGTCTAAAAACAGTCGACTGTGATTTGTTCTACAGTCGCCAGTTATGCACATACTTAAACAATTGATTTTTGAGCTTTCTAAACTTTAACTTCTTTAGGCGACTGATGTACATTTTACAGGCGCCTGTCCAAGAGACAGTCGACTGTAATTGATTTGTTCTATAGTCGCCTGTTGTGCACATACTTAACCAATTGATTTTTGGGCTTTCTAAACTTTAACTCCTTCAGGCGACTGTTGTGCATTTTACAGACGCATGTCCAAGAGACAGTCGATTGTAATTTGTTAATCAGTCGCATGTTTATATTCTCCCTAAAAATCATTTTCCTTTTCATCTGGCCAATCGGCTGATGTTGTATTTATAGTCTCCTGTCCAAGGCACATCCGACTGTCAATGCTTCAACAGTCGCCTATCCATGATTACTCTGCAGAACTTGCTCTCTGGAATATTTCAAGTTTAAGTGCCAGTCGACTGATGTTGTATTTGCAGTCGCCTGTCCATTAAACAGTCAATTGTCAATGCTTCAACAGTCATCTGTCTTTAAACTTCTCTGCAGACTCTACTCTCTTAAAAATGTCAGGGTTTGTGACAGTCGACTGATGTTGGTTTAACAGTCGCCTGCCCATAGCACATGCGCCTGTGTATTCCACATCAGTCGCCTGTCATATCTTCCCAATATTTTCTAAGATTCTCTCAGCTTACCCCTATTGCGATCAGTCGCATATAGAAGGATTTACAGTCGCCTGTTGGATTTACAGTCGACTTCCTTCTCTTCATCAGTCGACTGTCCACGTGGTAAGTTACCGTTTGAATTCTCACCTACCCTCTGACACAATGCAGCAGTCGACTGTGTTTTGTTCAACAGTCGAATGTCGCGTGTGTAAATTCTATACGTTGGCTTTTTCTCTACGGATTTCAAAGTGGTTTTTGGGGATTTTGTTTGAGGGATTTGTGAAACCTATAAAGGCAGCCTCTGCTATTCCATTGAGTAACCCCATCTATTGAAACCCTAAGCTTTCAATCTTCCTTGATCAAAGCTCTCAAATCCTAAAGCCCTAGAATTCATATCTTTCATTCTCTTGCTCTCCAACCTAGAATCAAAGAGATATCTTCTAGGCAATTGGTGGTGACAAAAGAAAGGGTTTTCCTCTCTTCCAAGAGAGACATCAATACACAACACACTTGCTCCTTCAAGTTCTACTTCAAGACATATGTGATTGTAAGTGTTGTCATTTCAATATTTCATAACATTAGTTATTAGATTAACTCTCGGTTTGTGAGAGTGATTTTCTTACTCCCAAGTTGTGGGAGTCAAGGACATCGAGTGTACTTCAATTTCACTTGTAGGATTGATGTAACGCCCCGATTCCCAAGAGACAATGGAAGCAGAAGCGTCACGAGGTCCGCATGAACTGGAGCGGTGAAGCTCGAGTCCAATAAGCGCAAGTGATAACAATAATAAAAGCAGGTCCTTGCATTGCATAATAAGAAGCATTCAAAAGTAGAGCCACATCTAGAAAAGTGTCCAACAAGAAATAAAACGAAAAGCCACAGCTGGGCCAAAGTACAACAAAAGGAACGTACACAAGCAAAGTACTGAAAGTAAACTAAGGGAAATAGCAATGAGTAGGTCTAGTCCTCCGTAGGGAAGGGCTCGGCGTCAATGGCGAACTCCTGGCTCGCTGAGTCAGGCGTCTCAAAAGGGTCCTCCTGAGACTCTGGCTCGAGATCCGACATACATTCAAAAACATGAATGTATGTCAGCAAGGGTCTATAAGAAAAGATTAGCAACCCAAGGCAAGATTTACAAACGATATGAATTTAAGAGACATTAAATATTTAAAAGAGATGACTGCAATAAATTAAAACATGCCAATTATAATGAAATGAAACAAGACATCACTATCACGCAGTTCTAAGCAGTTTCAAGAAAGTAAAGTAAAGTTTCTTTGAGTTTGTTAGCATGTCAATTTACTGAGACCACGTTAGCGTTGCAAGTTTCATGTCAATGGTTCACATCTATCATAGGGTTCTCGCCTTTAGGTCATGATGAGTGGATCGTTCTTCACACGGGGGTTTACCATGAATGACACTAACCCACTGCATGCAGGTGGTGCTCTTGAAGAGAGGACCCCTTCATACGCCTAGTGGCTGCTCAACCCTAACCCCACCCTAATTTTGTGCTGGAACACGAGCCAGCCTAGTCGACTCACATGACATCACGAATTCACGATTCCGCCTTCGAGGCGCACGATTTTCACGATGTCACAACTTGTTGAACATTCCAAGACATGCAACATTTTACGTTATCAATATTAATTTGTTTATAAAATATTCTTCACAAGTAGGAGTGGGTTGAACAACATTTACAACAATCTTAAAATAACGTTGAACATGAGTTTTCGTTGAACATGCTATAGAAACCAATTTTCTTCGCTATTGATTAAAATTAAAGTATATTGAATTATATATCGTTGGGTCACAAATTTAGTCCAAAATGTCATGGCATCGTTTTCATGCGTCATTTCATGTATGGTTTTCAAGTTATACAGCATAAGGTAAAAGTGACGTATTAAGCATTAAACTTCAAAAATTTATATCTAATTGCACACTTGCCTATTTTTGGCGTTCTTGGTGTCTTCGGAATCATCTCGACGAGTACTACGCTATGGTAATGGTTCGCTGGTTTGATAAAACATAAATTCAGATTAAGCTGTTTTTGATCATAACAACGTTACAAAAAGCTCCTACGACGTCTAATCGGTCTGTTTTCTTAGGTATTCTAAATTACGATGTGGTTTATGGATTATAAGCAGAGGTACTAACCGTTACGCAGCGAGTGGGGGCATCAACGACGACACGACTCCAAAACAGCGACGTTGAGCGTCGGGAATCTGCCGTCGATATGCAAGGAGGCGGTGGCGGCTGTTCTGAGCGCTGCAAGTGGTTATCGACGCTTGGAGAAGTGCTGAAGGTGGTTTGCACGTGAGTAGGGTTGATGGAGGCTTTTTGTGTGGCGAGGAGAAGCTTGCAGGCGACTTTCGGGGCTATCTACGACTGGGAGGCACATCGATGGAGCCTAGGCCGTCGGGAGGGTGAGAGGGGACTGCGTGCGGGAGCGCTGGCCGGAGTGGGTTGCTGGGTAGTGATGGGGGTCGCGGAGAAGATGAGGGCACAGTTGTGGGGGTGTGTGAGAGGGAGGGGGAGGCACCGCGGCGTTGGGTTGCTGGGCGCGGGGAAGGCCGGAGTAGAGGGAAGCAGCAGCTCCTAGGCGCGTGTGGGTTGAACGCACGGAGAAGAAGAAGAAGGAGCAGGGGCCGCGCGCTGCTCTTGCGTGGAGAACAAATGACAGGGGGTGGTGGCTGCTTTGTGTAGGTGGGAGAAACAAAAGAGAACCTAGGGTTAAATAATGGAGGGTAGGGTTTGGCAGCACGTGAACAGAGGCTCTTATAATATAAGGAAAACGTTGAGTGTGAGGGGGGTTTTGCACAGAGGGCTAGCAGCAGCCCTGGGGTTTATATTATAAAAAAAGCAGTAGGATTCCTTTTAAGAATAGGGTGTGGGGTTGAAAACGTGGGGGCGGTTTTGGGGTGACGTGGGGAGAACGGGTCAGAGACGTGGGAGAGGTTATGACTTTAAAGATAAGATAATAATAATACAAATAGTTGGTTAGGATATGAATAGTTTGGTTTGGTTATCTTAAATTAACAGCATAGTTAGTTACTAATAACATTAGATAAGGATAAAAATTAATACATAAGGATATTAATTAAGATTTGAATTATAAAAGAATTTTAACCAGATTTAGATTCGTTTTTCTTAATATGTTTGATTATTTAAGAGTTTGAATTTTGAATATAAGTTAAAAAAATGTTAATAGGAATATAACAACTTTTACCTCTATGCATCCAAAAATTAAAAAGAGATGTCGGGGCGATCGCGCCTCGAGAGTCGTGAAAACGAGGTTCGGTCACGCGTCCGGTCTATGGATAATAACAATGGAACCCAAACACGAATATACGCACCCGAAAATAGCATATACACTAAAATACGTACGATCGGAAGGTGGTCGTTACATCCTACCCACCTTACAGAAAATTCCGCCCTCGGAATTTCTAACAACTATTGGTCAGGAAATAGATGGGGGTAGCGCTCTCTCATCTCGTCTTCTCTCTCCCATGTGGACTCTCCTGGCGAGTCATGTCGCCACATCACTCTAACAAGATCGACCATCTTGTTCCAGAGTGTCTTCTGACGCCTGTCAAGAATCTGTACTGGCTGCTGGTCATACACCAGATCCGGACGGACGATGATCTCAGAGTAGTCCACAACGTGAGATGGGTCGCTGATATACCGACGAAGCTGAGACACATGGAAGACACCGTGAACTCCCTCCAAAGATGGCGGTAAGGCTAAGCGGTAGGCTACCTTGCCAACTCTCTCCAGAACATCGAAGGGTCCAATTTATATCGGGTTAAGCTTACCGCGTATTCCAAAGCGAATCACTCCTCAATTCGGGGAGATCTTCAGGAATACATGGTCTCCCAGCTGAAACTCTAGAGGATGCCGTTTAGCATCAGCCCAAAGTTTATAACGGTCCTGAGCAATTCGAAGCTTGTCCCTGATATCTCGAACAACGTCCACTGCTTCGACAATCAACTCCGGTCCCAAAAGCTCTCTGTCTCCGATGTCATCCCAGCTTAGTGCCGATCGACATTTCCTCTCGTAGAGAGCAGCAAATGGCGCTATGCCAATGCTCGCCTGGTAGCTGCTGTTGTAGGAGAACTCCACCAGGTGTAGATGATCTTCCCATGAACCCTTGAAGTCTAGCATGCAAGCCATCAGCATATCCTCCAAGATCTGGATGGTACGCTCTGACGGGCCATCCGTCTGCAGGTGATACGCAGTGCTGAACTTCAGAATGCTACCCATATTGGTCTGCAGACTCTTCCAGAACTGAGATGTGAACCTCATATCTCGATCTGATACAATGCTCACGGGGACTCCATGCAAGCACATGATCTCCTACACAATATATTTCACATCACAACTCGTACTAGAAAGAAATTATAAAGGTATAAGTCAGATCATCACCTCCATGTACTTCCTTGACAGTATCTCCATGGATTATCCTACTCGCAACGGTATGAAGTGCGTTGACTTGGTCAAACGATCAACGATGACCCATATTGCGTCATTCTGCTTGGTGCTCCAAGGTAAGCCAGTCACGAAGTCAATCATGATGTGCTGCCATTTCCACTTCGAAATCGGGAGAGGTTGTAGTAGTCCGGTAGTGCGATGACGCTCAGCCTTCACTTGCTGACACACCAGATACTTGGCAACGCTCCGTGCCACACTTCTCTTCATCCCGTGCCACCAGAAATTTTGACGAAGATCCATGTACATTTTTGTACCTCCAGGACGAATAGAGTAAGGAAAAATGTGAGCCTCATTCATCAACTCTTCTCTGATATCTCATGCAGGTACACAGATCCGACTGCCATATCTCAAAGATCCATCCTCATGAATTAGGAAATATGTCCGGAGTCTGGCTTCGACTTGCTCTCTGATCTTCTTCAACTTAGCATCCCCGGCATGAGCAGTGTTGATCCAATCTACAATCATCGACTGAATCTGCATGTTCATCAACGATGAAGTAACTCCCAGAAGGACAGTTTCAACATCCATCTCTCACAGATCCTGCTGCAATTTCCACTGAGCTGTGAGAATCATCACTTCAGACAGTCGACTCAAGGCGTCCGGTACGACATTCACCTTCCCTGGGTGATACTAAAGATCGAAGTCGTAGTCTGCCATCAATTCCAACCATCTGCGCTGTCTCATATTCAGCTCTTTTTGAGTGAATATATATTTCAAACTTTTGTAATCAGTGATGATTTTCACTTTCTCACTCAGTAAGAAATGTCGCCAAATCTTCAATGCAAAGACGACAGCGGCTAGCTCCAAATCATGGGTCGGATAGTTCTTCTCATAGACCTTCAACTATCGCGAAGCATATGCGACCACATGATTATGTTGGTGCAGAACACATCCAAGTCCCTTACCCGATGCGTCGCAGAAAATCTCGAAGCCTCCGCTTCTGTTTGGAATAGCTAAGATCGGTGCAGTAATTAGTCTCTCCTTCAAAGTAGAAAAAGCCTGCTCACAAGAATCTGACTGAACTTAACATCCTTCCTCATCAATCTCGTCGTCGGCTCAGCTATCCTCGAGAAATCCTTGATAAATCTGCGGTAGTATCCAGCCAATCCGAGGAAACTCATGATATTCGATGCTGATCGCGGTGTAGGCCATTCACTGGCTGCTCTGACCTTCTCCGGGTCAATTGAGATGCCAGCTCCTGATACTACATATCCAAGAAATGCAACTCTGTCCAGCCAGAATTCGCATTTTCTGTACTTGGCATATAGTTTAGGATGGCAGAGCGTCTCTAATACCATCCTCAAATGATCGGCATGCTCCTCTTCGCTCTTCGAATACACCCGGATGTCATCTTTGAATATCACTACGAACTTGTCAAGAAAGTCGAAGAATATAATGTTCATGAGATTCCTGAACATAGCAGGAGCGTTGGTCACACCAAACGGCATGACAACGAACTCATAATGCCCATACTTGGTCCGAAAAGCTGTCTTGGGCAAATCATCCTTCTTGACCCTGACTTGGTGGTATCCATTCCAGAGGTCCAACTTCGAAAATACCTTCGATCCACCAAGCTGATCGAAGATATCATCAATACGGGGCAGCATGTACTTGTTCTTCACTGTGATGTGGCTCAGCTCCAGATAGTCGATGCACATCCTTCTCGATCCGTCCTTCTTCTTCACCAGCAAGACGGGTGCACCCCAGGTAGACACGCTAGGATGAATGAAACCCTTTTGCAGCAGCTCATCCAACTGCTTCCTCGGTTCTTCTAGCTCAACAGGGGCCATTTGGTACTGCACCTTCGAAATCGGTTGAGCTCCTGGCATAAGATCAATGCCGAACTCTAACGCTCGATCAGGCGGCAATCCAGAAATGTCTTTCGGGAAGACATCTTCGAAGTCTCTCACTACCGCTGTCTTCTCCGGTTCTGCTATCATGGATGCAACAGTCAATCTGTACGGCTGGGCCCGAAACTTGACAGGTCCAAGAGAACGTCCTCTGCTGACGAACTTGAATACTGTGTAGTAAGGAATTTCGAACAACACTTTCTTTCGGTGACAGTCGATCGTGGCATAAAAAGCTCCTAACCAGTCAATGTCGAGAATATCATCAAAGTTGGATAGGTCGTGGACAATGAAATCGGCATATAGTTCGTGTCCACTAATTACCAATGGGCATGGTCTACATCCCAGTGCAACCTTCACTACACCATTCCCAGTTGTAATATTCCAACACTTGGGAAGTGTGTAGGTGGGTATCGAGTCTTCGACTACGAACTTCCGAGATAGGATGCACATGGAAGCTCCAGAATCGAACAAGGTCAAGGCCGGGTGAGAGGAAACTAAGATAACACCTACGGGTACAAGAAACTAGATCAAACAAGGAACTAACTAATCAAACATAAATGCACAAAAGGAAAGACTAGTCTAGAGGTTACCTGTAATTACGTCGTCATCAGCTTCAGCCTCAACGGCTGTCATAGTGAAAGCTCGATGCTTCGGTGGGTTGGCCTGCTGAAATGCTCGACCCTGTGGAACCAGAGGCGGTCCACGCTGTCCAGGTACAAGCACTGTCCACTGAGCAGGTCCAGGTGCTCTAGCAGGCACGGGTCGAGAACCGCGGGGCAGTCCTTGGCCGTATAGGCAGGCGATCCACAGACCAAACACTGATTCAGCATCCTTCTGCAGTCTTTCTTCACATGACCAAGCTTGCCGCAGAAATGGCAAGTCAGCTCAGCTCGATTTGGGACATGTGCAGCTGGCCTCTTGAACCGAGTGGTCTGAACGGGACGAACACTGGGCCTTGGTGCAATCCATTGCTGCTCCATCGGAAGCTTGCATGCCTGACGCTCCTTCTGGTTCACGATCTGCTCGTGTTGCTTCGTCGCCACTAAAACTTCATCATGAGTGGTAAAGATGGACGAAGACATCGACGCCTGTATATCCAGATCCAAACCATGTCGGAAGCGGTGAGTACAATCCTCGGGGTCTGCCACCATAGTAGGAGCATATCGACTCAGCATAGCGAACTCAGCCTCGTACTCATCAACAGTCATAGTGCCCTGCTCCAGGTTGATGAAACTACTCTCCATCTCTCGCTTCACAGACTTGGAAAAATATTGGGCATCAAACCTTTGACAGAAGGTAGCCCATGTAATCAGCTTGGGCAGCCTGGCCTCCTCAGCATCCCACCAGCTGCGGGCATTATCTGTCAACTACTTCCTGGCTAGCTCTACCCAATTATGTTGACTGATTCAGGCAGGGCCTAAATCATCCTCAGTGCTATGGCGCCACTCTTCGGCCGCTAGCGGGCCCTCTCTTCCGGAGAAGCTCTTCGAACGCATCTCTCGGAACTGCTTGGCCCCCGGTGGTGGTGCAACTGGTGCGGCTGGCACAGCCTGGCGTTCCTGCTGGACCAGATGATGCTGAACCTCAAGCATCTCTCGAATAACTCCAAGCATCTCGCAGATGCCATCATCTCCGCCTCCAGTAGCTCCGGGTCCATGACGGGTGATACGTCCTCCTGCCATTGTGAGACAAAAACTTCGAGTTATTCTCGTGTACACAATTATTCTAGATGTTTGGCTATGATATCGTCCTTATTGTTCGGAATTGTCGCAAATGCAGGACCAGCATGGGCCACCACTAAAACTTGTAACGCCCCGCTTCCCAAGAGACAATGGAAGCAGAAGTGTCACGAGGTCCGCATGAACTGGAGCAGTGAAGCTCGAGTCCAATAAGCGTAAGTGATAACAATAATAAAAGCAGGTCCTTGCATTACATTTCAGAATAATAAGAAGCATTCAAAAGTAGAGCCACATCTAGAAAAGTGTCCAACAAGAAATAAAATGAAAAACCACAGCTGGGCCAAAGTACAACAAAAGGAACGTACACAAGCAAAGTACTGAAAGTAAACTAAGGGAAACAGTAATGGGTAGTTATAGTCCTCCGTAGGGAAGGGCTCGGCGTCAACGGCGAACCCCTGGCTCGCTGAGTCAGACGTCTCAAAAGGGTCATCCCGAGACTCCGGCTCGAGATCTGACATACATTCAAAAACATGAATGTATGTCAGCAAGGGTCTGCAAGAAAAGATTAGCAACCCAAGACAAGATATACAAACGATATGAATTTAAGAGACATTAAATATTTAAAAGAGATGACTGCAATAAATTAAAACATGCCAATTATAATGAAATGAAACGAGACATCACTATCACGCAGTTCTAAGCAGTTTCAAGAAAGTAAAGTAAAGTAAACTTTATTTGAGTTTGTTAGAATGTCAATTTACTGAGACCACGTTAGCGTTGCAAGTTTCATGTCAATGGTTCACATCTATCATAGGGTTCTCGCCTTTAGGTCGTGATGAGTGGATCGTTCTTCTCACGGGGGTTTACCGTTATTGACGCTACCCCACCGCATGCGGATGATGCTCTTGAAGAGAGGACCCTTCATTCGCCTAGTGGCAGCTCAACCCTAACACCATCCCAATTTTGTGCTGGAACACGAGCCAGCCTAGTCGACTCACACGACATCACGAATTCATGATTCTACCTTCGAGGTGCACGATTTTCACAATGTCACAACTTGTTAAACATTCCAAGACATGCAACATTTTACGTTATCAATATTAATTGGTTTATACAACATTCTCCACAAGTAGGAGTGGGTTGAACAACATTTACAACAATCTTAAAATAACGTTAAACATGAGTTTTCGTTGAACATGCTACAGAAACCAATTTTCTTCGCTATTGATTAAAATTAAAGTATATTGAATTATATGTCGTTGGGTCACAAATTTAGTCCAGAATGTCATGGCATCGTTTTCATGCGTCATTTCATGTATGGTTTTCAAGTTATACAGCATAAGGTAAAAGTGACGTATTAAGCATTAAACTTCAAAAATTCATATCTAATTGCACACTTGCCTGTTTTTGACGTTCTTGGTGTCTTCGGAATCGTCTCGACGGGTACTACGCTATGGTAATGGTTCGCTGGTTTGATAAAACACAAATTCAGATTAAGCTGTTTTTGATCATAACAACGTTACAGAAAGCTCCTACGATGTCTAATCGGTCCGTTTTATTAGGTATTCTAAATTACGGTGTGGGTTATGGGTTATAGGTAGAGGTACTAACTGGTACGCATCGAGTGGGGGTAGCAACGGTGACACGACTTCAAAACAGCGACGTTGAGCGTCGGGAATCTGCAGTCGACACGCGAGGAGGCGACAACGGTTGTTTTAAGCGCTGCAGGTGGTTGTCGACGCTTGGAGAAGTGCTGACAACAGTTTGCACTCGAGTTGGGCTGGTGGAGGTTGTTTGTACAGCGAGGAGAAGCTTGCAGGCAACTTTCGGGGCTGTCGACGACTGGGAGGCGCAGCGATGGAGCCCAGGCCGTCGGGAGGGTGAGAGGGGACTATGTGCGGGAGCGCTTGATGGAGTGGGTTGCTGGGCGATGATGGGGGTCGCGGAGAAGATGAGGGCACAGTTGTGGGTGTGTGCGAGAGGGAGGGGGAGGCACCGCGGCGTTGGGTTGCTGGGCGCGGGGAAGGCCGGAGTAGAGGGAAGCAGCAGCTCCTAGGCGCGTGTGGGTTGAACGCACGGAGAAGAAGAAGAAGGAGCAGGGGCCGCGCGCTGCTCTTGCGTGGAGAACAAATGACAGGGGGTGGTGGCTGCTTTGTGTAGGTGGGAGAAACAAAAGAGAACCTAGGGTTAAATAATGGAGGGTAGGGTTTGGCAGCACGTGAACAGAGGCTCTTATAATATAAGGGAAAAGTTGAGTGTAGGGGGGTTTTGCACAGAGGGCTAGCAGCAGCCCTGGGGTTTATATTATAAAAAAGGCAGTAGGGTTCCTTATAAGAATAGGGTGTGGGGTTGAAAACGTGGGATCGGTTTTGGGGTGACGTGGGGAGAACGGGTCAGAGACGTGGGAGAGGTTAGGACTTTAAAGATAAGATAATAATAATACTAATAATTAGTTAGGATATGAACAGTTTGGTTTGGTTATCTTAAATTAACAGCATAGTTAGTTACTAATAACATTAGATAAGGATAAAAATTAATACGTTAGGATATTAATTAAGATTTGAAATTTAAAAGAATTTTAACCTGATTCAGATTCGTTTTTCTTAATACGTTTGATTATTTAAGAGTTTGAATTTTGAATATAAGTTAAAAAATGTTAATAGGATTATTACAACTTTTACCTCTATGCATCCACAAATTAAAAAGAGATACCGAGGCGATCGCGCCTTTGAGAGTCGTGAAAACAAGGTTCGGTCGCGCGTCCGGTCTATGGATAATAACAATGGAACCAAACACAAATATATGCATACGAAAGAAGCATACACACTAAAATACGTACGACCGAAAGGTGGTCGTTACAGTTGCTACAAGTGGGTTTAAAGGAAATTTCAAGTTAGGGTTCTAACTTGAGTATCTAGTTGTATCCGGGTGGAAGGGACGTAGGATTACTGGGAACAAGTCGGGAGTTGACTTGTGTAATCCGAACCCTTGAAACATCCTTGTGTTTGCATTGTTTCATTCTAGGGTTTACTTTCATTTTGCATTAATTGTTGGTTAGGAATTTAATTTGGTGTAATTATCATTTTAAATTGTATAAACACTATTCAAACCCCCTTCTAATGTTTTCTCATAGCCAGGGACCTTACAAACATCATGATTTTCTTTTATTATTTTTTCCTTATTTTTCATTTTGCATCATACTCGGATCCACACCCACCCATCCCTGTCTTCTATGTCCTTATGCCACACTTTGCACTTTGAGGACAAAGTGTTGTTTAGCTTGAAGGAGTGAGTGCACCCATGCACTTTTATTTTCTTTATTTTCATCTTTATTTTCCTTTATTTTCCTCTTATTTTCACGCACTTTTTCATTTTTTCCATGCATCATATTTTCCTTACTTTCGGAGTGCTTGCATGTGTATAGTTAGATTTTATTTTATCCTTACTTCTTTTGCTTTCTTTGCTAGAAATGAATTCACTATGATGAATATAGCTTGAGTTTCGCTTTACGTGTGCACATATCTTTTGCCATGCTATTGTCTTTATTACTGATATTATTTACGATATACTTATTGTGCACTTGAGAAAAAGAACTTCCAATGTGATATTATTTGTCCATGGATGAATTTTAACGTTGACTTGTCTAAGAATTACTTTATTGTATACTTTTTATGGAAAACACATCAAGATTCACGCATTGACTGTATTATATTTGGAGAACTGCTTTCTTATCTTAATATCACTTCTTATTGCATTAATTGTGTATTAAATCTTCAGGTTGAATGAACTGATTATCATTTGATATGAATAGACTAGTTTGCTTTTAGAAATTAACCTGAGTAGATGATATTACCCTGCTGAAGTAGTTATGCACATACAAAGAGTGAATTGAGTGATATGATATATTCTTTCTCCACATATCTTGAAAAACATTTCTATACATATTATCATTGGAGATTTTCCTCTAAAGCGACTCTTATTTGTGCATCTTTCCCATGCTATCCAAAAGAAAAAATAGAGCTCAATGATCCCAAAACCTAAAAAAACAAATATGTATACATCTTTCTTTGGGATTTTATTTGTGTATAAAGAAAAAAAACGAGAAAAGAAATAGAAAAGAAAAACCAAAAAGAAAAAAAAGAAGGAAAAAGGGAACCTCAATGTATATACACGATCCCTTTTTCTTCTTCTTTTCATTTACTTTTCTTTTATGGAGCTACAATACTTTGGGAAAAACTATATTCTATATTCGATGTCATTACGCTTATAGATAAGCTTGGGGGGGAGAAAATCCAATGATGTGAGAGAGTAATTACTTATATGTGCATGACTACCTAAGCTATGTAATTTCTAACACTTGGGAGATGACTTATATGTATGAAATTGACATGAAATTAATAAAACCACATCTTTCTATTCTTATATGTATGAATTACGTGATATCTCTTATACTCCAAGTAGAAGCAGTCAATTGAAAAGTATGTTAACTATGATTATGTATATCGTTTTCTAGGCCTTAGGCGATGTTTAACGTTAAAATGATTTCATATTTTATAAGATTCGTATTGTTCTCAGTTTTTTTTATATCAAGTGTACCTCGTATGAAATGATATCGAAATAAAAGCAATAGTGATGTTTATATTCATTGTTGGTGCATTTGAGTAAGTGAATTCGAGTTTTGAGAGAATGATCTAGCCTTTTCCCTATTCGCCTTCTTTTCAATTAATTGGATTTTCTTTATTTTTTATTCGCCAAGTTCACTTTTTACTTATATTCCTCGAGGACGAGTAAGAGGTAAGCTTGTGGGCTTTTGATATGCTCATATTTTACACTTTAATTTTTCATTTTTTTCATGCCATAACGATTGCTCAAATCACGAATTTAACGCTTAAACGACGATTTCATGATGAATTTCACTATTTCTATGTTTCGTTGGATTTTCAGGAAATATGGAGCAATCGGGAGCAATTTGGAGCTATGAGCACATACACACGTGCCAGAGCATCAACGACGACGATATCGAAGAGCTACATGCTTGATGATGAGAAGAAGCGGAAGGAAGACGAGAAGAAGCGGAAGGAAGCAGGAAGAAGGAGAAAACGATGAAATATCAGCCTACTCGGTCGAGTGACATAGCTCACTCGACCGAGTGAGGCTGATACAGCTCCAATCCAGCCAAAGATGCACATCAAATGTACTTAGTCGAGTGGAATTTCCACTCGACCGAGTGAGAAGTCCACTCGACCAAGTGGAGAGAGAAAAAACAACTGGCAGAACACTGTTTCTGGAGGAGTCTACAGAAGAACCCACTCGACCGAGTGAGAAGCTCACTCGACCGAGTGAACCGACTACTCGATCAAGTGACCCGAAGATGACAGTAGGCTGATTATTATGAATTCTCTGTAGAATTTCCACTCGACCGAGTGATAGTTTCACTCGGCCGAGCGCACCGACGACCCTGGTTCAGAATTAGGGTTTGCCTCCTCCTACGGGTATTTTTGTCAGCTTTTTCTGGATGTTTTAAGTGAGTATAAATAGCTGGTTTTGAGAGCCGTCAGAGAGAGAGAGAGAGAGAGAGAGAGAGAGAGAGAGAGAGAGAGAGACGAGACGACTAGAGTTCTTAGGAGAAGTTTTGTTTCATCTTGTTTTTGCTTAAGGATTGAAGTGCAAGGATCTTAATTCTCTTGTTATTTAAAGCCTTGAACAACATTGGTTTGTCTAAACTCTTGCTATTTCTAATTTTTATGATAAATTTCTATTTAGATCAATTTTGTGATGAATTCTATTGCATATCCCAATTCTATTGTTTCGATTATGATGAATTGTGAGTAGTCTCTTTGCTCTAGGGCAAAGGGACGAACCATATTAAAGCTCGATATGTGAAATCTATTGAAAACCCATGTTGCTAAACTTGTTAGAGGATCAGATTATAATTAATTTACTACTGATAGCTAGGAATTTCTATTGGATCTTGAGAGCTGAAGAGAGGAACTTGATCTATGGGAAGCCCTGTATATTTGATTTAGATTTATAATTGAGATTCCATGGAGTTGGTGCACGAGAGCGACCAAAACTAGCATCTTTATTATATTTCTATAATTATATTCGTTTGTACGACGGTAAGACGAATATGAACCATCATGATCGAGATTCAAACTCACGTTGTGTGAGAGCGAACTTGAGTTGGAGTTGAATTATATTGTCGATCTTAATGCTAGTGGTTTGAACTAGGGTTGCGTAAGAGCGAGGCTCTAGTTTAGATTAATATAGACTTGCATAGCACGAGAGCGTGCGTTGGTTCACAACATAGTTGCTACAATTTCACCCTAAACCAAGAGTAGTGATATGGAAGAATATAATTTCACATAGATGCTTGAGATCTATAGTGGGGATTCCCTAGCCCTAGGCACTTTTATTAATTGAATTTACAAACGATATTTTACACGCTTGTGACACCAACATTCCTCAATCATTATTCCATCTCCGCTGGGTAATGAATATAATACCAACAGTTCCTCCCAGTGATTCGATACCCGCTCACCACTTAACCGTGCACTTGCAATAAAACTACATTGTTTCCGGGTGCATATTCGGAGCCGGTCAAGTTTTTTCTATCAGAGATAGACTTACTCCAAATAACTCTGCCACTTCATCCATCATTATGCCAGAGTTGTCGCCAGATAAAAACTTCGAGCTAAAGAAACGGTTAGGTGTGCCGATGCAACAAGATCCTTTCCATGGGAATGCACATGAGAACCAGCATTACTACATTCAGATGTTCTTGGCAAAGTGCGCCACTTTTCTGGTCCCTAGCATATAAGAGGACGCCATTCGCCTGTGGCTCTTTCCTTTTACACTTAAGGACAAAGCATTGTATTGGCTGAGGACGCAAGCGAATTGTACTTTCATTACATGAGACGATCTTGCAAGTGCATTCGTCAACAAATTCTATCCACCATCAAAGACTGTCAGGCTACGGAATTCTTTAATGCCATCTAGGCAAGGAACCCAAGAATCTTTATATGAGGCATGTGAGTGCTTTAAAGATCTTCAACATCAATGCCCCCACCACAGTATCGACGATTGGGAGTTGGTGCAAGCATCTATAATGGTTTGAAACCGGACACTAAAATGATTATAGATGCCACTGTCAATGGGGCAATACTATCAAAGACTCCGAAAGAGGCCACGATACTGCTTGAGGAGATGGCTTCTAATAATCAGCAGTGGGCCGATGAGAGAGGCCAATCATCGTCATCCTTGAAGCTAGCTAGCAAATATGAGGTGAAAACAGTGGCAGACTTAACTGGGAGATTTGATGCTCTATCCAGAGTGGTAGAGAGGATTGAGAAGGAGGTGAGTGAGACATCTAGTGCTCAAGGTGCGTCAACATCTGATGGGAGAATGAATGATTGGCATGACCAAGGCCAAGTCATGTTTGTTGGAGCAGACACAAATGAGGACTCTGTGGAGCAGGTTTAATATGTTTCAGACTATAAGACCTGTGGTGGAAATAATGGGACTTAGGCGAATCCGGCTTGGAAAACTCACCCCTGATATGCGAACAACAATGGAGCCTTAACCCTCCTCAATAAAAACCACAACAACAACAACAACAAGAAGCTCGCCCACCACCTCAGCAGCAACAATACCAGCCAAGGCCACCACAGCAGCAGCTGTTTCAGCAAAGGCAACAATCAGGGACATATAGACCCCCGGATATAATCAAAGTTGGAGGCCACAAAACCCACCGCCGACGCCGCAGAGATCCGAGCATGAGATAAGGGTTGAGGAGTTCATGGCCGAATAAAAGAAAATAAATGCTAAATTATTGGCGGGCTAAGATAGCCTCAACAAATAGTGGTGCAGCTGGCAGAGCAAATTACATTGTTGAATGGAGCCCAAAACCAATTGTCGGCTCAACCGGAGGTGAACCCAAGAAGCAACACCGGCCACATCAATGCGGTGGTGGCGGTGACTACTAGAGGCGAGAAGAACACTACACCCATCATGGTTCAAACCCAAAGCACAAAGCCAAAAGCATGACACTCCGGTTGACATAGATGGGAACAAGGAAGAAGAGAGGCACACAGTGATCATTAATGAAGAAGGAAAAATCTGAAGTTGACGAGCCCCAGAAGGAGAGAGTATATGTGCCACCGATACCATTCCCACAAAGGTTGGCAAAGGCTAAATTGGAGAAGAAATTTGCTCGATTTCTGAAGTACTTGATAGGCATACGCCTAAATATCACGTTCCTAGATGCTATCATTGAGATCCTGACGTATGAAAAGTTTCTCAAGGACTTGATTACGGGAAGGAAAAGGACAGAGAAGATTATGACCGTCAACCAAGGAACGTAGTTTGTCAAAGAAGACAAGGTGCCAAAAAAGATGAAAGGACCCGGAAGCTTTAGAATTACATGGACACTTGGCGGAGTGCCCCTTCAAAAAGCTTTAGTTGATTTGGGTGCGAGCGTGAGTCTCATGCCTCTCACAATGTTCAAAAAGTTAAATACGGGGTCCGATCTTAAGCCCATTGACATGAAGATTCAACTCATCGATGGGTGTATCACTTGGCCTATTGGGATCGCTGAAAATGTGCCACTACAAATACCGGGAGGACTTTGCATGCCATTTGACTTTGTCGTCATGAATGTGAAGGAAGTGAGAGGGACATCGCTTATTCTTGGACGCCCATTCGTAGCCACCGCTGGAGTCATCATGAATGTGTGAGAAGGAACGTTGTCACTCAACGTTGGAAGTATTGAGATCGAATTCCATCTCCAGTGTGCCATGAAGAATAGATCCTCACTTGAGGAGAATGATTACATTGACCTACTTGAAAAGGTCATCGAGGAAGCCACGCTGTATGCCATCAATGCCTTGCACATGGATAGTTTTGATAGGGAACCAAATTCTGAAAATAGCCCCAACTTGGAGACACCCCGGACCCTCTCACCAAAGAAGATAAGAATGATGCTAATGTCGTGAGGATAAGAGAGCTCTGTAAGCTCTTTTACAGGAAGCAACAAAAGCACGCACCACCGGCAAAGACTTCAACACCGCCAGGAAAGAACATGGAGCATTCAAAGGCCAAGAACAAAAATTGTGGGGAGTCATATCCCACCATTATAAGAAAGGAGGCGCCAAACGAGGAGGCCAAACACGAAGATGTGGAGCATCCAAATCCTACCGGTCTCCTCACCAAATTCGACACACGCGTCTCCTATGCACCGAATATCACGCGCTTAACGTAAAATCATGAGGGGTCGACCTCAAGACCTTAAACGAGTGCTTATCGGGAAGCAACCCAGTATTTATATCTTATTTTTAGTTTATTTTTAGTTTTCTTTTTGTTTTAGACTTTTATTGATTTAATAGATCACGAGTTAGGAAAAGAACTTACATTGGGCAACGTTTTTAATTATAGGAAGAAATACGAGGATACCATTCTAATGGAGAGTATCCATGGTGATGGAGAGCCGAGCTATGTACATGCTTAAACGAGAAAAGGAGGAAACTGAAGACTGAAAGAGAAACAGAAGATGGAGAAAAACAGAGAACAAAAAGCTTAAAAGCAGGCTCACTTGGCCGAGTGAAATTTTCACTCGACCGAGTGAAGAGCTCAATCGACCGAGTGACACACTGATCAATGAAGCACTTATAACTTATTCTGTAAAATAATACCACTCGACCGAGTGCCTGTGTCACTCGACCGAGTAGACCCTGTAGCAGAAACCGAAATTTTAATGCTCTGTAAGGCCTCTTCACTCGACCGAGTAGGAGACTATAGCAGAAGACTCAAAAATTCACACTATGTCCCATCTTCTCAATCGACCGAGTGACTCTTCTCACTTAACCGAGTGACTTAACTCACTCAGCCGAGTAATTCGATGAAGCTGCTATGCCAAAAATTCAAATTTCAACCACATCGGGCTACTCGACGGAGTGACCAACGTCACTCGACCGAGTGACTTAGGCGGCACATCCACCCACTTAACCAAATCCCATTCGATCGAGAGCATCACCCCCAAATAGAGCAGCGTCCTCCCTCCTCCTCTTAATCCATCCACTCGCCCGAGCATCTAGAGCCACACGACCGCGACGACACCACCGGCCACCACCGGCCGACCACCCTCCGATCGAGTCCAGCCACCCTCCTCCCCATTAAGCCCTATTTCGTCCTCTTTCTTCTCCTTTCCATCCCGTAAGCCCTAATTCAACCCCTAATCCAATTCAACCCTATTAATCCCAAATTTATCTCGATCAACCCCAATTATTTCAAATTCTTAACGTTAATCATCAATTTTTGTGCAACAAGAAAGCTTGGGGGAGATCATTCGTGACGACTGCAGAGACGAAGCTTGGGGGAGCTACCATACACTCAGATATTCGCTTGGGAGTCACATTGTTCGCTCAGTACACTCGTTCCCTATTATTTTTGAGCGTTACACTTGCATTCAAGTAATGTGCATCACATTCACGGCATTCATTGATGCCTCTACGCACCCGTTCTAGTGGTAGGCAGCCCACTTCCTTGAGGAAAAAACCCGATGACCTCGGTCCTTCTTCCTCTGGGACCGTGCCTCCCCCACCACATAGAAACCATATCCCAGTACTGCCAGCACCTCCTGCACCACTAGCACAGCCTCCCACACCCATCGAGACATATGGGATCACCTTCAGAGATGGCACACACTACGCCAAATTTGATAGTATCTCCAGACGTCAGATCATCCCCACTAGGTTCGCTCACATTCAGACACTTGAGCGCCTAGGGGTATTCTAAGGGCTGCACCAGCTGTACGATAACGTCGGTTGGGGTGATTTCTTATTCCTGTCGGCGAGCACTTACATTCACCTGACACTCGAGGTCTTGAGTTCTATTCGTAGGACTCCTAGGGGCTACTCTTTTCGACTCATGGACCGGGAGTGCGAGATCTCGCATGACATGGTCCATGCATACTTTCACTGGCCCCCTGTCCCAGACCCCGATAGAGCTTATGGTCCTACACACCACACCCTGTCCATCTTTTTTGCTGATGCATTTTGGGAGCAGATCACAGGCAGACCACACTTCGACCCGAGCAGGTCGAAGGCTTCTTCCATAGTCCATCCTTGCCTGCGTCTTGCACAGTGCCTCTTGGTGACCACCATCTTAGCCAGGCCAAAGGTAGGGACTATGTCCATGCCTAAGCTGTTCATGCTCTAGACGATGACACGAGAGAGAGCCCATGAGGCTGGTGGGGACGTCTTAGTCCCTGCCATATCCATTGATATTACAAGTTGGTATTTCGACCGCATCTATTCCACGCTCGCCTCCACCAAAGAGATTTGTTGTGGCAGTCTGATCACATTCCTGGCCCCTAATTTCTACATTCAGTTTCCCACTGACCTGCGACGTGCTACGGGCCCCACTATCTTATCTATTTTGGCCTGCATGCACATGATCTGTCCTTACGAATAGCGCCATTGGGACTGTCTACTTGGTCCTTTTTCCCCAGATTTTATCGTGCTTTCAAACCCTATTCGGACCCACATAAGACCAGCATGTGCAGAGTGGAGGTTCTCCATGGAACTTCTCATCCCACCCGTATATGTGCTAGAGCTCAATGACAACCAGCAGTAGCACCACGTCGAGCCTTACCACCATGTGATCCCGATTGTCAAGCCTGCCTCTGATCCACTCCCTAGACCCATCACTTCTGTTTTTACTTCTGGTCGTGCTGAGAGTTCCATGTATACACCCATCACTGAGAGTACCTTGGCTGTGTCTAACCCTGCCCTTACCATTCCGAAGAGTGTTGAGCCCGTTACACATATCACTTCTATGAGTGTTGCCTCATTCATTCCTGAGAGTGCCGATCCTTCCTCCTCAGTGACGTAGAGACCCTCACCGCATCTGTTACCACGACCTCTACACCTCCCTCCACTTCTACTGATATTCTGATCGCTATCTCTATTGCACCGATTTCTAAAAGCATTCATGTGTCTCAGCCTCACCTGGAGGTTGAGCGTTCAGCCTGAGCTCTGCTCCATACACACTCACTATAGTAGCCTTATTAGTTTTTGGAGGCCGTGGGAGTCTAGCTCTACACGTACACATCCCTCTACCTCCACTCCTGACGACAGCGACATACACATGCGTATGGTCGAGTCGGTGATGTCTGGACTTAGATTCGATTTTTGAGATCTCACACAGGCCGTTGTTGCCCAGCAAGCCCATATAGCCATTATCCCTGGTATTCAACTGACGCTGAACCAGATCCAGATCCTACAGCGTCTGCAGCAGCAGCAGCCAGCCCCTCTGCCTCCGCCTCCGCCACCACCACAGGGAGGTGATGTCGATGCACCTGAGTAGGCACTTCACTTATTGCATGTTATACTTTTGCCCCTCTCTCGCCCCCATCATTTTGCATGCACGTTTGTCTTCACTTTTTACAGGGCACATTAGATTCCAGCTTTGCATCCATCCATCATTTTGCATGCTTGCTTTGCATATATTCACTGCATATACCATCATGTTTTTCTTTTATTATTTTTCCTTATTTTTCATTTTGCATTATATTCGCATCCACACCCACCCATCATATCTTTCATGTCCTTGTGCCACACTTTGCATATTGAGGACAATGTGTTGTTTAGCTTGGGGGAGTGAATGGACTCACGCACTTTTATTTTCTTTGTTTTAATCTTTATTTTCCTTTATTTTCCTCTTATTTTCATGCACTTTTTCATTTTTTTTCCATGCATCATATTTTCCTTACTTTTGGAGTGCTTGCATGTGTATAGTTAGATTTTATTTTATCCTTACTTCTTTTGCTTTCTTTGCTAGAAATGAATTCGCTGTGATGAATATAGCTTGAGTTTCGCTTCACCTGTGCACTTATCTTTTGCCATGCTATTATCTTTATTTCTGATATCATTTACGATATACTTATTGTGCACTTGAGAAAAAGAACTTCCAATGTGATATTATTTGTCCATGAATGAATTTTAACGTTGACTTCTCTAAGAATTACTTTATTGTATATTTTTGTAGAAAACACACCAAGATTCACGCATTGACTGCATTATATTTGGAGTACTGCTTTAATATCTTAATATCACTTCTTATTGCATTAATTGTGTATTAAATCTTCAGGTTTGATTGTCATTTGATATAAATAGACTAGTTTGCTTTAAAAATCAAACTGAGTAGATGACATTACCCTGCTGAAGTAGTTATGCACATACAAAGAGTGAACATAGTGATATGATATATTCTTTCTCTACATATCTTAAAAAAATTTATATACATATTATCATTGGAGATTTTCCCTTAAAATGACCCTTATTTGTGCATCTTTCACATGCTACCCAAAAGAAAAAAAATTGAGCTCTATGATCCCGAAACCTCAAAAGAAAAAACAAATACGTATACATCTTTATTTGGGATTTTATTTGTGTATACAGAAAAAAAGAGAAAAGAAAGAGAAAAGAAAAACCCAAAAGGAAAAAAAGGAAAAAAGAGAACCTCATTGTATATACACGATCCCTTTCTTTCTTTCTTTTCGTTTACTTTTCTTTTATGGAGCTAAAATACTTTGGGAAAAGCTATATTCTATATTTGATGACATTACTCTTATAGATAAGCTTGGGGGGGAGAAAATCCAATGATGTATGAGAGAGTGATTACTTATATGTGCATGACTACATAAGCTAGCTAATTTCTAACACTTAGGGAAATGACTTTAAGTATAATGACATCTATGAGTTGAAAAATTGACATGAAATTCATAAAACCACATCGTTCTATTCTTATATGTATGAATTGTGTGATATCTCTTATACTCCAAGTAGAAGAAGTCAATTAAAAAGTGTGTTATCTATGATTATGTATATCGTTTTCTATGCCTTAGGCGATGTTTAACGTTAAAATGATTTCATATTTCATAAGATTCGTATTGTTCTCGGTTTTTTATTTCAAGTGTACCTCGTATGAAATGATATCGAAATAAAAGCTATAGTGATGTATATATCCATTGTTGGTGCATTTGAGCAAGTGAATTCGAGTTTTGAGAGAATGATCTAGCATTTTCCCTCTCGCCTTCTTTTCAATTTATTGGATTTTTTTATTTTTTATTTGCCACGTTTGCTTTTTACTTATCTTTCTCGAGGACAAGTAATAAGTAAGCTTGGGGGATTTTGATATGCTCATATTTTACACTTTATTTCTGTAATTTCCATCCCATAACGATTGCTCATATCGCGAATTTAACGCTTAAACGACGATTTCATGATGAATTTCACTATTTCTATGGTTCGTTGGATTTTCAGGAAATGTGGAGCAATCGGGAGTAATTTGGAGCTATGAGCACATACACACATACCGGAGCATCAACGACGACGATATCGAAGAGCTCATGGTGCTTGAAGATGAGAAGAAGTGGAAGGAAGACGAGAGAAAGAGGAAGGCAGCGCGAAAAAGGGGGAAACGATGAAATATCAACCTACTTGGCCGAGTGACACAGCTCACTCGACCGAGTGAGGCTGATATAGCTCCAATCTCGCCAAAGAAGCGCAGCACATGTGCTCGACCGAGTGGAATTTCCACTCGACCGAGTGGAATTTCCACCCGACCGAGTGAGAAGTCCACTCGACCGAGTGGAGGAAAAACATCTGGCAGAACACTGTTTCTGGAGGAGTCTGCAGAAGACCCCACTCGACTGAGTGAGAAGCTCACTCGACTAAGAGAGCCGACCATTCGATCGAGTGTCCCGAAGGTGACAAAAGGCTGGTTTTTACGATTTCTCTGCAAAATTACCACTCAACCGAGTGACAGTTTCACTCGGCCGAGCGCGCCGACGGCCCAGGTTTAGAAATTAGGGTTTGCCTCCTCCTAGGGGTATTTTTATCAGATTTTCTAGACTTTTTGAGTGAGTATAAATTGCTAGTTTTGAGAGCCGTTAAAGATATAGACAAGCCGGCTAGAGTTCTTAGGAGAATTTTTGATTCATCTTGTTTTTGCTTAAGGATTGGAGTGTAAGGATCTTAATTCTCTTGTTATTTGAAGCCTTGAACATCATTGGTTTGTCTAAACTCTCACTATTTCTAATTTTTATGATAAATTTCTGTATAGATCTATCTTTTTGATGAATTGTATTGCATATCCCAATTCTATAGTTTCGATTATGATGAATTGTGAGTAGTCTCTTTGCTCTAGGGCAAAGGGATGAACCCTATGGATTCAAAGCTTGATATGTGAAATCTATTGAAAACCCATGTTGTTAAACTTGTTAATGGGTTAGATTATAATTAATATACTACAGATAGCTAGGAATTTCTATTGGATCTTGAGAGCTCGAGACAGGATCTTGAGAGCTCGAGAGAGGATCTTGATCTATGGACAGCCCTAGATATTTGATTTAGATCTATAATTGATATTCCCTAGAGTTGGTGCGAGAGAGCGACCAAAGCTAGCATCTTTATTATATTTCTATAATTATATTCGTTTGTACGACGATAAAACAAATACGAACCATCATGATCTAGATTCAAACTTACGTTGTGTGAGAGCGAACTTGAGTTGGAGTTAAATTATATTGTCGATCTTAATGCTAGTGGTTTGAACTAGGCTTGCGCAAGAGCGATGTTCTAGTTTAGATTACAATAGACTTGCGTAGCGCAAGAGCATGCGTTGATTCACAACATAGTTGTGACAATTTCACCCTAAACCAAGAGTAGTGATATGGAAGAATATAGTTTCACGTTGATGCTTGAGATCTATAATGGGGATTCTCTAGCCTAGGCACTTTTATTAATTGAATTTAAAAATGATATATTATACGCTTGTGACACCAAACATTCCTCAATCATTATTCCATCTCGGGATGAGTAATAAATATAATACCAATAGTTCCTTCCCGTGATTCGATGCCCGCTCACCACTTAATCGTGCGCTTGCAGTAAAACTACATTGTTTTTGGATGTATATCCGGAGCTGGTTAATGTCACACACATAACACTCTAGGAAAACAACTTAAGAATAATAGAAATTAATTCATATCAAAACTCCTAGGATTCATAGGCCAAACTATGCATTTGGATCATAATTAGTTGACCAGTATGATACACTAGTCGACCAATATAAGACTATTTTATCAGAAATTCAATACCCAGATTTTTGCATATTAGATGATCCATTAGAGGACTAATTGGTCTACACTAGTAGACTAGTGAAGACATACTCACTAGTTGACTAGCCAGTCCTCTAGTCGACTAATACCTGGCTAAAACTAGCTCTGTTTATGGTCATTGTCTAATTGATCAGTGTTCCTCTCCTAGTCGACTAGAAGCTCCTAATCAACTAATTGATGTACTCAATTGACTAGAAATTAGATATCGCAAAAAACTGTTTTCCATAACTAGCCATTTTCTAATTGTTGGCTCAGAAATTTTGGGGATTTTCTCATGTAGTGTCATAGCTCTATATATTGGGATCATTTTAGGTTTATCCGATATAATTCTTAGAAGATTTAGATGATAAAAAATTAAAAGAGAGAGAAAATACCACATTGCCCCAAAAGCTCTAGCTCTCAATCTCCATTGCCTTGAGCTTAGTTTTTACTCTTCCAAAGATCCATCCTATAGAGTAGAAACTCAATTCCCTTAGCCATGCTGACTTATATGTGCTTCATCTTCATGCCTTAGGGAAGTTGTAATTCTTTGCTCACAAAGGTGTACCTCAAATGTGTGGGGTGGCCTCAAGTGGCGGTGGTGGTGCTCTCAGTTGTAATACCCCATGCTCGGGTGCCATTACATTTTTCATTATTTATGCAAGTGTGATAGAAATTGAGGGGAAGAATGGGACGTTCAAAGTAAATGGGCAACGACTAAAGGCCTATATAGAAGGCGAGCCAATTGAGGGCAGAGAAACTCATAGTCTCGCTACATGTTGCTATATCATGTGAAGACCGAAAGGAGTCAAGCTTACGACTTTAAACAAGCGCTTATCGAGAGGCAACCCGAATTCTTTTAGTTTTAGTTTTTATTCTTTCTTTTCTTTCATTATTATTCAAAAACTGAAACAAAACCATTTTTAAATTCAGTTAAAAATCTTAAAACATAAAAATATAAAAATTCCTGACACTTAAGTTCTTGTGTAGGTATTCGACGAAGGGAGCACGCAAAATGATGAAGGAACGATGGAGAAATCGAAAGGAGAAGAAAGGGAGTAGCCATACTTCACTTTGGAGGAGAAGGAAGCTACTCAACCGAGTGGCATTGCCCCTCGGTCGAGCGACAATGCCTGTAGAGCAAGGCGAAAGAGGCCCTCAGCCGTATATTTGACTCGACCAAGTGGACTAGGTCACTCAGTCGAGTGGGATACATCGCTCGGTCGAGTAGTAGTGTCCAAAGATCAAAGGGGAAAAGCCACTATGTCTGCATTTTGACTCGACCGAGGTCACTCGACCGAGTGATCGACTAAATAAGCGGTGGCCACACCAAATTGAAAACAGCTAGGTCGAGCATCACTCGACTTGAGCACCTATAAAACCCTAACCCCCCTTCTCTCATTCCCTCCTACCTCCAACCAAACCCCTTCACTCGATCTCTCTCCCCTCCTCCTTAAATTTGATCGACTCGACTGCACCCTCTCGATTCCACTGATGGTAGCTCGACTGAGCTCCATCACTCGGTCGATCCATCTTTCACCACATTCATCCCCATCTCCATCTCTCTCTCTCTCTCTCAAAATTTTCTTAATTTTAAAACCCTAATCCCCAACAATTTTCAATTTTCTAACCCTAATCTTAATCAACCTCTTAATTTGCTACTAATATCCTTAATCTAATTGGAGCTAAGGAGACATCATTTGGGCTCAGATAGCTTTGAGACAAGCTTGGGGGAGGATATTTGCTTCTAGGCATCGCACGATCTTATCGCTTCCAAATGAACCACGCTTCACGGAGATTGGTGCACTCATTTCTATACTCTGTGCTTTTACGTACCTTATCTCGTGACTTGTATTCGTTCGTATAAAGTGGAATATTGGCAATGCTGGTGCTCCATCTTCTCGTCAGACACGTGCACGCATTCGCACACACACACACCATCCCCACCCACTCTATCTCCACCTCCATCTCCAACCCCACTTGCACTCAAACTCCTACCCATGAGTGATCCCACACCCACACCTCCACCCCAACCATCGCAGGGTACCTTGAACACATATGGCATTGTGTTTAAAGACAACGTTCATCGTCAAAAATATGAGACCATATGTATTCCAGTCCTAGAGAGCTTAGGGTTATTGGAGTGTGTGCGTAGACTATACGAATCCATAGGTTGGGGGGATTTTTTAGCAATGACGGTGACCACCTATGTTTGCCTCACCTACGAGGCATTGAGTGCTATTTTTAAGACTTCTCAGGGCATCATGTTTGGGATTTTGGACCGTGACATAGAGCTTACCTACAACATGCTCCGAGCCTTCTTTAGCTAGCATCATATCCCCGATCCTGATTTGGCCTACGCACCAGACACGTATACATCTTCCTTCGAGCCTGATCGCGTCTGGGCACGTATAGCTGTCTTACCAAATTTCAGTCCCAGTCGATCAAAATATTTTCCCATCATTCATTCGTGTCTTCGCTTTGCTCAGTGCCACTTAACCACGACCATATTTTGTAGGCCTGAGCCTGGCACCATCTCCATCGTTAAGTTTCTCCATCTTAGTGGGATGACCAGATCTATCAGACGTCATGATGACGGTGCCTCCACCCATACCTACTATCTGACACAGCCCGTTGGTTGTGTGACCACCTACTTTCCACGACCTCCTCCTTGAAGGAGATTTGTTGTGGCGATTTCTTCACCCACATAGCCCTTATGTTAGGATTAGATCTTCATGCCGATCTTTTGGCAGCGACCGGGCCTACCACTTTGACGACAGACATGCTTGCACGTATGCACATTATTTAGCCCCATGGTAGCCATCACTGGATCAATCTTTTAGGTCCTGGCCATGAGCCACACATGATCCTACAGCGTCCTGATTTGACTAGTATTGAGCTTGTTCATAGAGATTGGCTTCTTCCTGTTACACCTATCCCAGCCATTCATGAGCTTGAGCCTAGAGTGGAGGCCGCTGCAGAGGGGGATAGTGCCTGGGAGCTTAGTTCTGAGGGAGAGTCTGAGAGAGTAGTTACCATCACCACTACCACCACTTCTTATCCCGTAGCGAGCACGTCTGTCTCCACAGCTGTTGTTGCTCCTACGACCACACCCACTATACCTGCTGAGAGTTCTGGGGTAGTTTTCACTACCATCCCTGAGATTCCTACACCTGTACTATCTTCTACACTACCAGCTTCTGAGGGTATTCCAGTAACTATCGCTTCTGTTTCCACTGAGCCTATACCTCCCCACATCTGACGTCTCAGTGCCTATGGACTCTATACCTATTATTTCCATTCCTATCGAATCCACACCTATAGTGTCTGCACTCCTTTCTGAGAGTAGCTCGATCCCCATCACTGCCGTATTTTCAGACAGTGTCGTGGTATCTGTCTCCATGACGTCTGTATCTGCTGATATTCCTTCGATCCACACATCTGCACCTCACTTCCATTCCTGTTTCTATATCTACTGAGATCCCGCACAGATTGCCATCCCCCGAGATTATATTTTGACCTCGTGCACATGCATGAACATATAAGAAGAGGGGCGAGTCTAGCGGTGCTCATCCAGCTGGTCATTCCCGTAGCACTGACACACGTCTTACTGTGGTAGAGACAGAGGTTACCTGTTTGAGGCGTGATTTCACGTCTCTCACTCGGGCAGTCTCATCCTACCATCATTTAGTGGAGGCGAACCAGCGAGATGTTAGGGAGATACTAGAGATTCTTCGCACACGAGGTGCACCACCTGTACCACTAGCACCAGTTGTTCCTCAAGCACCTCCAGTAGTACCACCACCCGCATCTTCTGCACCGCCATCCGATGCTACATCTGGCCCACAGCAGCTGGACCCGTCACCTCCTCCAGAGGGTGGTGCCGCTGTCTGATTTTATAATTTTCTCATGTTCTCTCATATTATTTTTACTGCCCCCTGTCTACACGGGGCCCAGTATCGCATAGCTTGGGGGAGAACCCACTCCATTGCATTCATACCATTCCATCATCTGTATGCATGTTTTGCATTAGGCATTAGGATCATGCATTTGCATTAGTTATATTTTCTTTTTATTTCTTTTATTTCTATGATTTTTCTTTTCTTTTATTCCATCCCACCCACCCTTAGCATCGTTTTCCATCTTTACACATGTGTTCTCAGCAGTAAGGACGCATCTGTGTTTAGCTTGGGGGGTGAGTGCTATCGCTTTTTAATTATTCTTATTTCATTTTTTCACACTCTTTCTTCATTTATCCATCTTTTTCGCCCCATTTATTTTTTTTGATAGATGCATCATATTATTTTCATTTTTGTGTGTTTGCATGTCGACTTTTATTTTATTTTCTCTATTTTATTTTCTTTCTTTTGCTAGATGAATTCTCTGTGATGTTATGTCTGTGCTTTCACTGCTGTCACAACGCTTTTTTTCATGCCACGCTATTTAGAGAACTTCATAATCTTGATCTTTATAGGTACTTGCAAATAAATTTCTTTTGATGATCTCTCTAGCGTGAGTAAATGAAGCCTATTGAAATTGAATGTGTAGAGTAGTGTTTATTATGCTTTCATTGGATACACACTAAGGTTCACGCATCACTAACATATCTGAAGCCATGCTATTATTTTCTTATTGAAAATTCTTGTTGCATGCATGGTTTGAAAATTTTAACTTCTTGATTGTACTATTTGTTGATAGGATTAGGAATACATGTGCTTATAAATGAGTTTAGTTGATGTATTATCTTACTAAACTGTTTGTGCACACTTTTGAGTGAACCGAGTGTTATATCTATTCCTTTTCCACATATACCTTATATTCTTTACATGCCACTTGATTTTCATCCCCAAAGTTCCATACAAATACAAAGTTTGCTCCAAAAAAGATTAAAGAAGTAAAAAATGAGCCAATGAGCCAAAAAGGAGCCAAAAATCAAAGTTCCAATTTTATTGATCCTCCAAAAATCAAAAAGAAGAAACAAAGTTTCAAAAATCAAATAAAAATTCTAATTTCATCTCTTGGAGCCAATACATATACTTTTGGAAAAAGCAAAACAAAAATTCCTATTCCACAAAGATTTCTTTGAATGTGATGCATCAATTCAAGCTTGGGGGGGAAATCTTTGGACCAAATTAGTGAGCATGGCAATAGAGTGGAGTTGAATACGAACCGGAAAGTCTGATAATCCTGAAACTTAATGAAACGATTTAGTTACGGGGATCTCCTATGATTTGATATGAATATATGTATGTCTTGATTTCTATTCTATTCTAAACTGCATACCTGGAATGAACTTTTTACGCTTCAGTTATAGCTTTTGATTGAAAAGTGTGTTGCCAATGTTATGTATATTCGATGCTATGAAACATAAGCTGTGGATATAGGCTAAGTGTATGAACCTTAGAGAGATCCCCTTTTATTCAATCTTAAACTCTCAAGTACTTCGTTTATTTAAGATATGAAATCTCTGTGGTAGCATGTGAGTTATTTTCAGAATAGTTGTGATATGCGATGAATAGAATGGGTTTTGAGAGAATAATCTAGCGACCCTATCCTCTTTGCATTCCTTTTCATTTTATTATTTTTATCTCCCGATGAACTTCCTATTCGTCTTCCTCGAGGACGAGTAAGAGGTAAGCTTGGGGGATTTTTGCTGTGTCCATATTTTCTATATATTTATTGCATCATTTTATGCCATTTTAGTCGCTTGAAACTCACTGCAATTGCTCATTTGATCGTTTATCGTATTATATTACTTTCGAAGCTTTATTCTCATTTTCAGGAGTTTCAAGGCGATTTGGAGCAATTTGGAGTTATGGACACATCTGAGACGGCTGGAACATCCACGGCGTAGGTTACGAGGTGCTTGACTTAATGGAGAATAAAATTAGAAGAAGAGAAGAGAGAGGAGGAGGAAGAGAAGGCAAAAGAATGGAGCTTCAAATGATCTGTCAGCATCTCCAGGTCACTCGATCGAGTGTCATCCCCACTCGGTCCGAGTCGGTTTGGCCAAAGACGAGAGACTTCAAAGCTTAGCATTGTTCAAGCATAAATATCACTCTGACTGAGTAGTTTAGCTACTCGGTCAAGTGAATGACATGGCAGCGCACCTAAATCAAAGACAAAGCTGAGCTCTGAGCTCGACTGAGCGGTGTCACTCACTCGGTCGAGTAGGCGAGGCAAAAGAGAACATTTCCAAGGACGTATCCACTGAGAGAAGCTAGAAGGCCACTCGACCGAGTAGCCTTGCTACTCGACCGAGTGAAATATTCAATAGAATGGCAATTTGAAGCTTTTGCGACCCACTGCAGCTCAACCAAAAATACAAGCCCAATCGACCGAGTGCAAAGGTGACTCGTCGAGTGAAATATGCGGTAGAACGCCGATTTGAGGCCAAGCATGAGGCCCTGCAGTGAGTGGTCCATCCACTCAGTCCGAGCAACCATATCTATATAACGAAGGTTAAGATGGCAATGTCGTGACGACGCCCGACTCGAATCAAGCGGCACCACCCCTCGGTCAAGTCGGGTAGCTTTCTAGACGCAGGGGCTGAATCGAACTTTGGTTTTTTATTTGATTTGGTTGGTCCAACCCACATGTATATAAGCAAATTTGCTTTCCTTAGGTTACGGAGGGAAGTTATTATTATTTTTAGATTAGTTTGAGTTTTCTTAGTCGTCGCGATTGCTTTTTGGAAGACATAGTTTGGATCTTTGGAGTTTATATTTTGCTTGGAACCTTGTGATCTTAATTTTCTGAAGAAGACTCCTTATCTTCCATTGGTTTGGTATCATTCTCTTTACCCATCTCTATTGCTTTGATGATTATTGTTGCGACGATGTCTTATTCTATTGTTATTATTGCTTTTATTGCTTTTTCCATGAACCATGAGTAGTTCTATCTAGGGCTAATGGATGAGCCCTATGATTTTAGGATTTAGATGTAAAGTTGTGATTTTTAGGTAAAATTGGTTAAAAGGGATGTGATGTGGTTGATCTAACCAAGTTTATAGTATTATCATCTAGGGTTTGTGATCCACGATAGTGGCACTTGCCTTAGATATTATCCTATAGGCATGATTAGGGTCCTTGGTGAATTCACTTAGGGTTCGTGATCCACGGTAGTGGCACGCACTTTAAGGGTTTTCACTAATGCCCTATATAACTAATTGATGATCTACGATAGTAGCATCAATAAGAGCCATCATATCACGAATCGAAACTCTAATTCACGATAGTGACATGAGTGGAGATTGAGAATAATTGTCGATTGTAATACACGTATCGCGTGCAAGACCATCCACGATGGCGATGCTTAGTACAAGATACGTTAGATGAGTATTACAACGATAGTTGGCTACGAATTCCACATTCAAGATGCGACAATCTGGCCCTATAAAACCACATAGAAATTATAACCTAGCATCGATATCCAATGATCCTAGCGGTGACTCCTAATGCCCTAGTTTTCATTTAATTGATAGTATCTGTGAGAGAATTTACGTGACAAAACTTCTTGGATACCTCCATAGCCGACAAAGTTATACAACTCTGAACAAAAACACAAGACCTTAACCAATCACCTTTCTTGTGGATCAACAACCTTTCTATATTACGAAGCCTTGACACCGTGCACTTGTGGACTCGAACAGACTCGAGCAATTCTGATTCGTCGGCGATAAGCTTTCGCCTTGATTTTTCTTCTTGGCCTCGGCGTTCTTAACTTCAGCAGATGGGTACTTCTCTTTCCTCTTTTGTGGGCGTATTGGCTGGGGAGCTTCATGAATTACCAGAGGTAAAGCCCCAGTAATTCCAACTACTACACCTGCCTGACGACCCACTTGAGGGGAATGCAGATTTTCCTCAGCTTCTCTAATGGAATTTTCAAGTGCCTCCCGCACTTCGGGTTCCACTTGGTATTCCATTGTGACCATTCTTGTAAAGAAGATGAAAAATTCAAGGAGAGGAAAAACAGGGTAAAGACAAGCGAGGGAATCGACCTTTCGTTAACCCTGTTTCAAGAAACATCGGATCAGACTAAATCTATTTCGACGACCTCTTCTCCTCGGGCAATTTCATCAGAGAATCAGCAACGTTTTTCTCTTCCTCAGAAAGAGCCTTCTCTTCGTTCATTTCGAGCTTGGGATTGTCCCATCGGGCGACGAAGCTCAACTCGCCAGGAAATACCACAAAAACAAATTGGTCTTTCCACTTCGAATTTGAAGGAAGATCACTAAACAATTTTCTGCATCGGCGAGCGTTATCAAATACCAACCGGGGATTTGAGAGGGGGTACTACGAAAAAGAAATTGAACAAATCATGGATGGTTCAATTTTGTTTTTCACGCACAACGCGATGAAGCTAACCAAGATGCCCACAGCGTTCGGTATCAGTTAACAAAGGGAAAGACCCAATGTCTTCAGCACACAACGCATGAAGGGATGCATGGGAAATCGAAGCCCTTGTTGAAAAGCTCTGATGTAAACTCCAACTTCGCGATCGTCGGGAAGATGGCGTCTTTCTTCCATTCGGGGCATCTGGATCTGGTAATCACAATTGACATATTTTCTTTGAAAGTTAGGAATTTGATCAGCCCCCACACGAGAGACCTGGACAGAAACTAGTTCTGGTGTGACAGCCACCCCTTTATCCTTTTGAGAAACAGAGGCCGATGCTTTAGTAGAGATGCGGGGGGGGGGGGGGGGGGGGGGAGGAAGCCATTGCCGAAAGCCAAAGTTCGAGAAGTTTTGAGACGATGAAATATTTTCTCTCTCCAAAACTGCCTTGTTAAAACAAAGGTATATCTCATGATGATCTGAATCAACCTCAGAACACACGTCAGTGATCAAAGCATCAATGTATCTGGGATTTCAAACCGATGCGATGTACAGGTCAGAAGAGCGAAGGTTTTGGCGTTTTAACTCAAATACTCCCGCCTCGACTGTCGTGCCCTATTAATGAGACATCACATCACTTAACCCCAACAAGCGAATGGTCTGAGCTCAAGTGACGGGGGCCATTGTTAAATCATTGGGCCGGCACTTGATGAACGGGAAATTAAAGTTGCCAAGAAGCCTACCGAGATTTTGTCCGGGCCCGTCAAACCCTTGGGACCCACGAAGGAGGTCAAGTATAAACTCAGTCAAAGCCCACATGCATTTGCCCTTTGAGCTTCCTTTGCTCAAGGAGGCAGTTGATAATGACTCATACATGGCAGGAGGCGTGGGTGACGGTTACCCCTATTGATGAGGGAGGATCGCGCCACCATAATTGGTGACCGTTAAATCCACTAACGTCACTGAAGAGACTCCAGTCTATAAATACGAGAACAACAATCAGAATAAGGGAGACTCCCAATGTACGAAAGACCTGATACTCTAAACTATTATTCTTCCACACCTATATTTCTTCCTCCGAATAACCTGAGGTGACTGACTCGAGACGAACCTCCGTGGCTCGATCTCAACAGCCCCGAGCCTTCACTTAAATCCAATTCTAATTTAAGCAACGGAGGGGGTTTGGATCGGAACCTAGATCCGACCCCCTGATGTTGCTTTGTGGTGCAAGAGATCAAGGCTCGACCCATCAGAAGGGTTGAACGACAGCTCCCGTCGATCGTTGTTCGAGGTTCGACCCAACTCGAAGGTCGAACGAGTCTCCACACCGCGCTCTCATCTCAACCGTTATCGACCCCGGTTCTGCCAAACGAAGGCCCCACTTCACCCGCTGACGAGGCTCCATCCCAACAGAAGAGTCCACGTAATTCCAATTATTGTGTCAGCCCAACTACTGTTGACTCCAATTTTGACCGTAACATATAGATTAAAAGATACGACATATATACTACTTGAGAAGCATTTACTTACTTCAACCATAATGATTCTTCTTTCTTTTTCTTCGTGATCTTAGCCTTCATCCAAAAAATTGGGGTGTTTAACCATTATGATTGGTTAATGATATAATGTGCAATCTTATCCTATAATAGCCTCTCTACGAAGAAAAAAGAGAGAGCCATAACTTCTGTATTAAGGCCAGCATACAAATCTCCATATTATTCTTCTGTTAAAGCATAATTGTATACTTCCTTTATAAGTTGGTATTCATATAGTTGCTAGGTGTGATGCCAAAAGCATGAAAATGTCAGTAGTAATCAAAAGACTGGGGGCCATAAACATGCATGCTACATTGCAATTGCTAGCTGCTCCTCTTATGATCTCTGAAACCTAACAATAAACAGGAGCTATCATCACCTATGATTGCACCCAGTGGCCATCTATTTTGTCTCCCTTTTCCTCAGCACTGCACATTATAAAAACATCCCAACAAATTCTCCTGTTTGGGAAATAAAAAATAAAAATAAAATTAAATAAAATATGTGAACAATTCAGAGAGTCCCTACATCTCCCATCTCTCCAACAAACAAACAAAAATCCAGGAATTTTAGTTGGCCTATTAATTACAAAAGAATCCAAGGTTTCTGCAATAATCTTGTTTTTATGTATTGGCATGTGGAAAATATACCTAAATTCATAAAATAAAAAATTATTGTCCACATTTAAATATTTGCATGGGCAGCTTGGTATCAGGAAATAATCTTGAAATTGTTCTAATTGGATAAAATCTTTGTTCATGGCAACTGTGGATCTGGCTTTCAAGCAGGATCATGGTCCGATGTGGAAATGGGAAAAATCTACAATAAATTAAAAAAAATAAAGACATTTTAAAAACTGTGCTTTTATTTATTGTTTTCATAAAGTTTTTGCTTCCCTTTCGTGGGTCACGTGTGTTTTGTCAACCCGGGCTTGACAGTCAAACCCCTCCCCTCTCTCTCTAAAGCCCTTCTCACTTTCTCTCTCTAAAACTGTGCGGGTCTATAAAGCCCCCCCTTGAGCTTGCTTTGGCTTTCCCATTCTCTTTTCTGGGCAAAAGCTTCCCTTTTCCTTCCCATCTCCGCTCAATCTTAAAGATCCAATTTTTACCTAAAAAATCGTTTTTTTACTCCTTTTTGTTGGAGGAAAAAAATGGAGCTAGGCTTGAGCTTAGGGCTTGGGAGGAGGGAGGAAGAGGAAGACGATGAGGAAGAAGAGGAGAGGAGTTCGGGTGATCCGTCGGTACAGCTTAGCCTTCTCCCTTTTGTTCCTGCACCCCGCCATCCGTCTGCTTCTTGTTCTCAACTTGGGTTCCCATGGTCCATCAGCGATCAAAGTAAGCACCTGATTTTTACTATTTTTATGTGGTTTTCTGAGATGGGTACCTGTTAGTTTCATGAATTATTCTTTATTTATAAAAAATAAAATTTCTTCCCTCTTTCTAGTATTTGCATGGCGAAGGATTTGGTTGAGTTTGAGAATAGATTATTAAAAAAACCATTTTAATCTTTTTTGGGAAGTGAGAAAATGAAAAAAAATCTAATATTTTTTGAAATGAATTTGCAGGAGATTTATTATCTCGTGGGGTGGATGTGAATCGGATCCCATCATCATTGTCGGAGGCGGAGGACGGGACCGCGAGGGCGGTGTCCGGATCCCCCAACAGCACCGTCTCGTCATTCAACGTGGACTTCGCCGGCGCCGGCGGGTCCGGCGGAGGAGCCCCCGTAGCCGGCGGCGAGGGGGACGCGGAGAGGGCGTCGTCGAGGGCGAGCGACGATGAGGAGAACGGGAACTCGAGGAAGAAGCTGAGGCTGTCCAAGGAGCAGTCCGCGTTCTTGGAGGAGAGCTTCAAAGAGCACAATACCCTCAACCCGGTAAGCGTACCGCCGTCTAAGGTGAAAAAAAAATAAATAGGTGTCCGTTTAATTTAATTAAGGGGTTGAAGTTTTGAATCTTGGGGTTTTAACTTTAACTATTTTGTGGGTTAATTGTAATTTGTTTGCAGAAGCAGAAGGTTGCGCTTGCCAAGCAGCTCAATCTGAGGCCAAGGCAGGTGGAAGTGTGGTTTCAAAATAGAAGAGCAAGGTATAATTATTAATTAAATTCTACATTTTTTTATTTGATGAACTCGCTATATACTTTCTACATTTATTTAAAAAAAAGAATAGCGGAAGATCTCTTTTATCACCACAAATAATCATGCTCAATATTATTTCATTATGAATATATGTGTTTAGCTCTTACTATGTGTACGATGATAAAATAAGAAACAAATTAATATTTAAATGTATAACAAATTTTCTGTGGATCCGTGAACAAATAGGGAGGAAGGCTCATTAATGATATCATTATATCTGCTAATTTAATCATTAACAGGACAAAGCTGAAGCAGACAGAGGTGGACTGTGAGTACTTGAAGAGGTGCTGTGAGACGCTGACAGAAGAGAACCGTAGGCTGCAGAAGGAGCTGTCGGAGCTGAGAGCGCTCAAGACTCCGTCCCATCCATTCTACATGCAGCTCCCTGCCACCACCCTCTCGATGTGCCCTTCATGCGAGCGAACCACAACCACCGCCGCCGCCGCAGCGGCGACCAGTTCTAATCCGAACGCTAAACCTAATGCTGGTGCTAATACTGGTGGCCATCACAGTGGTAGTAACAGGGGCAATGCCGGAGGGTTTGGGTCCTTGTTCGGCACGCCGAAGACCCGGTTTTACCCTTTTGCCCCTCACCCTGCCACCTCACCTGCGTCTTGAGATGCGGTGGTGCTGACTGTAAATATTGCCTGTTTTGGAGGGCTGCTGCTTAAATTAATGATCTAGCTCTTTTTAATGGTTATGGATTATCATTTGTTGTGTTTTGGTCTTTTATTTAGTTGGTTTAAGTTAAGTCTATATTTTGGTCCCATGTTTTTCTTTTCTTTTTTTTCCTTTTTTATTATAACAAGGAGGAGCTCAGTTTAATCTCAGCATAGTGCTTTCTTTTCTTATTAAGAGAAATTGATTTGGCCAAAGAGAGGTGTCTGATTGTAATGTAAAATCTGCTCATTTTTTAATGGGCTTGACCTTAAGCCTGGAGTAATCTCTTGGTTCTCTTTCTTATTTGTGTTTGGCTGAAAACTTTATATGTTGTATGTTGCATAACTTTGTGGCTGATGGCAATGCGATTACAGTGTTTATGCCTAATTAAGGTGACTGCCTATATAGATTTGGGATTCCTATTTGCACAGGCCCTTTTTCCCGAGTCCACAGACCACTTATTTACAAGTTTGTCATTAAACAAAATTAAAATTGCTGAGTTCGCAGACGCCTCCACCGTCGCCGTCGAGGACCTCCTCGCCGCCGTCGTCGATGGAGCCTGAGGTCGAGAGAGCTAGGGAGCCCAAAAGGGGGAAGATTAAACGATGGAAGGGGGAAGATTAAACTCGCCTTCCTCTACTCGAGATACCTATGATTCTATATGAACCTAGTGCTAAACAATAGAATTAAACCATAGAATCTTCCCCCTTTGCCGCGGGGGTCCTCGGGTTAAAACCTAGGGTTCCGATGCACACGTACTTGAACGAGGGAGCCAGACATCTTTAGACGATGAGATCCTGAAAGATGGAGGAGTAGAAGTTGACAGCCTTCCGCCCCTCCTTGCTCCGCCAACCCGGATTCGAGGACGACGTGTCGTCGAAGACGCAGTAAGAGGACGACCGTTCGGCGGATACGGTGACGCCCTCCGACGACACCGAGAAGAAGTAGAAGTCTGACAAGCTGCATGATCCGCCGTTGACCGAAACGACGTACACGAAGTCTTCAGCCAGGGGGTCCTCGGCAGCGGCGGTGGAGAAGGGGGACGACGACAAGGGGGAGGGAGAGGATTAGGGCAAACTTGTAAATAAGTTGTATGTGAACTCAGCAAAATATTTTTAATAGCAAACTTGTAAATAAGTGGCATGTGAACTCAACAAAAGGATGTATGCAAATAGCAATTTCCATAAAGATATTAGAACGAGAAGCTTGTGATGCACCGGCTAAGCTTATTTGAATGGGTGCATGTAAGCTGGGATGCCTACGCATAGCTATTTACCGAGTGTAGACATCGAATGGCAGTGCCCGCATGAATTTGGATCCTCTCATCTGCACATTTTTATAGCGGATCGTCCACTATATTAATAAAAATTGTTTACAAATTAGCGGTTGGTTACAAATTAAGATCATAACTAGCCATTTATTTGTTAATAGTTATGATTGATGCGTTAGACCGTCCACACTGCAATGGAAGCATGCGAGCATGGGAGGTGCTAAACTAGTTTAGTTTTCTTGGAGGGCATGTTTCAAATTTAACAGATTATTTAACAAAATCATCAGCCACGATAATATATGTGGGTTAAATGATAAAAATTGCCATAATTGCCTTGATCAGATGATAAAAATTGCTTTCGCAAGTGAACAAGATTCTTTTTGGCTGGGTCTCCGCTGCCCTCGCTCGTTCTTCACGGTATATTCATGTTACGTACGTGAAGACATGTGAATTTAGCTTTGTCTGGCAAAGAGACGAATTCCTCTTGGAATCAAGGACTTTGATTTTGCTAGTTCAAGCCCTCAGTTTTTTCTGGGTCAAATTAGGTAACAGTCAGATTAAGCCCCCAGAAGTTTCCTGTGAACTCTCCCATGCAGAAACAGAAACTAAGAAGAGCATCGCTTCCTTGACGAGGCTGTACTTCGCGACTCATGAAACATATGCATGCGTATGTGCACTGAACCTGAAACAATAGGGGACCGTACATTAGATGCTGGTTACTTGTACGTTGGAAATTTCTCACAAGAAAACCATGTAAATAGCAACAGATGGAGTCTATTTTGGACTGGTTTCATTGACCTCCTCCCCTTCCTTGGGCTGCAGTCTTCATTTGGTTTGAAAATTCTTCTTTATAAAAAGCATAAAGCATTCCTCGTATATGTTAGAGCATGTGCTCGGTGTCATTCTGGATATCTTCATACCGTGTATATACAGGTCATCTTCCTTGTATGTTCTCAATCCGCTCGTTATATATGAAATACCATACTTAGCACTTGTAATGTGTATATAAACACACATTGCGATGGAATACGATCCGACTCTCGCCTTCGTGTCTTCTCTTGTTTGTCTCATGGTATCAGGGCCTCCAAAGGCCCTCATCTTCATGCTCTTCTTCTTCTCCATGGCTTCCTTTCAACAAATGAGCCCATATCTTTCACCGAAGATCATTATCTACTACATAACTGGCCTTCAGCCACGGACAAATATGTGGCTGAAAGCTTTCTGCTACAGAAAAAAATTCCGTGGTTGTAGTGCCGTGGCCCATAACGTGGTGGCTAATTGGACTTTCGGCCACGGCATATTCCGTGACCGATAGTCTGCCACGGAAATCCGAGGCCGTTATGTAAAATAACAAATTATATAAAACTATCGGCCACGGACCTATCCGTGGCCGACGTCAATTTTCGGCCACGGATGTATCCGTTGCGGATAATTTTCCACCACGGAAAATGTGCACGAATTAGGCGTTTTTCGTGCATATAATCTGTGACAGATAATTGTTTGCCACGGACATTTCCGTGGCCTACGACATTTCCGTGGCAGAATATTATTAGCCACGGATAATGTGCACGAAATACGTCCAGTTCGTGCACATAATCAGTGCCTGATATGTTTCGGCCATGGACTTTTCCGTGACAATATTCATACATCGGCCACGGAAAAAGTCCGTGACTGAAACTTATCTGTCACGTATTATGTGCACGAAATATGTCTAATTTGTGCATATTATCCGTGGCCGATAACTTTCGGCCACTAGTATTCACTACTACATAACCGGCTTTCAGCCACGGACAAATCCGTGGCTGAAAGCAGGGATTCCGTGGCTGAAACATTACAGCCACGGGGAAAATATTTCGTGGCCGAAAATCCGTATTTAAACTAATGCTTAATTAAATACATACCCGAAATCTCAACCCTGGGGCAGGCGAGATGTTTCGCACCGTCTTCCGAGCCGCTGCCCGTCCCACGCCGAGCCGCTCCCCGAACCACTCCCCGAACCGCTCCCCGAACCACTCCTCGAACCGCTCCGCTGACCGGCGCCCCGTTTACGGTATGGGCGCGGTGTCGTTTTACCGCAAGTGCACGGTTAGTGTAGGGTGCGGGTATATCGAACACAGGGAGGTGGATGGCTTGAGTGGCTACTAGCCTCGCCTAGGTCGTGTGCTAGCTACGCGGATGATATGGGTGGAAGTGTAGAAATAAAAGAAAGAAATGAAAAAGACACGAAATGAATCCCCGCTAACACGGGCTAGAGCACTCATGACACTTGGCATTTGACTTGATCCAGGGTGAGACATTGCCCCAAAAGGTGGTACCTAGCGTCCATGGCCCGATATTCCGGTCGGTGCCAAGCACGCTAGGCCTACCCGGTTCCGGACGGTGGGCACTCCCGTGTCCATAAACACCTTCCGCAACCGGGAGCATTAAGGCCACAATGATATCTCCCAACACTTCGTCCAAGCCGCTCCCGCGCGCGAGGACTCGGTGTCAACGCTCGGGGCGTGAGCTATGGCTAGGGAGTCAACCGCCAAGTTTATTCCCCCTCGGCCCGACGGTCAAAGGCGGTCTTTTTCCCGCCGATGACAATGAAACACCCCCGCGTAACCCTAATGGCCAAATAGGTCAAATGTGATTTCTAGCAATACATCGAAGCGGATCTTGACAGGACAAGCACCGGACCCCAATCCCCAACACATCTAGTGTGTTGCCGTACGAATTGGACCCAGATTGCTAGAAATCCCCATTGACACATTTCATCGAACACGTGCCATGCAACCAAGTCTAATGTAAATTCCCAAGCAACAATCCTACCCTAACCCGTATTAGGGTTCATCAATACTACTCCATGATGAATAACATATAAACAAACAACACAAAACACACACAAACATTCATCATGAAGCAAAAGAAATATAACACAAAACAATGAAATGGGAAAAGAAATACTTATCTTGCCATTGATTCTTCAATCCTTTACAAGATTTATTAACCAAAAGACCTAATCTAATCTACCCTAAGCCTCCCAACAAAGGGGCTGAAAAAGCCCTAAAAACTAGAGGAGGATCCTCTCCAAGTCGTGCCCCCAACCCCTATTTAAACCCCCTCAAAAACCCTCTTGGGTCGGGTTCAAAACTGTCAAAACAGGCCCACCCGATCGGGTGAAAACTCACCCGATCGGGTGGGATAAACAGAAACTCGACAGAAACTGAAATTGACTCCAACCGATCGGTTGGACTCCCAACCGATCGGTTGAAGTGAGATTTCAGACAACAGCCAAATTCAGCACATAGCTGCGCTCAGAAAATTCCAGAAAAATCTAGAAAAATCGGATTTGGGCATGCGACCTATCGTTGGAAAGCTAACGACGATGCCGACGCTAGAAAAATAAGAGATCACCCAAAATCCTTCTGGAATGATAGCAGATCTTCAATGAATGCATCAACAGCGCGCAAAGGCGGAAGAAAAGGCCACCCGATCGGTTGAAACATCAACCGATCGGGTGAGCCGCTTGTTGCTTTGGCCATCGGGCTTCGGGAGCTTCAACCGGTCACTGAAGAGAGCGGGTGGTGTGATCGGGTCGTTCTTCGGAGGAATCGGCTACAGATGAACCGATCGGGTGAAGGTCACCCGATCGGTTGGAATTCAGCTCCATTTTCCCGAGAACTCTGTTGGGATGAACCGGTCGGCGAACCGATCGGTTGACCTTGCGCTTCTCTCCAGCTTCAGTCCGGGTCGGACACGCATGCATCACCCGATCGGTTGGCTGTGTCCAACCGATCGGGGGGGGGGCTGAAAAGTGGCAATCTTGGTCGTTTGACCCCCTGGATCACGCGTGACCCCTCCCGTTGCTCCGGGGACTCATGATATCATCGTTTTATGTCCCAAATGCTGTAAGTTCCTGCAAATATACAAAAACAAGGAAAAGTGAAAGAAAATAAGAAAACACGAGAAAACGAATACAAGACGGCGGTAAAATACGGAGAAACACGGAAGAAAACGTGCGTGAATATATGAAATATAAACGCACGTCAAAATCCCACAAGCTGAACTCTTCCTCGTCCTCGAGGAAGACGAGTGAGAGTAGGAGCTCGGAGGGAGAAAATAGAGAGAAGGAGAGAAAAAGAGAATTCTATATCCTAGATCGCCCGTAAGGGCCAACAAAATCAAACACGCCACACGAAGCAAGCATACGACAAAACACAACACTAAACCAAGGAATGTGAGTCCAAACAAGTGTCGTGGGCCCACGCGGTGAAGCGCAAGTAAGCGTGGTCGTGTGATAGCAAACGGTGTCACTATCTACATTGTGCAATAAAGCTCGATATACACAAATCCAAGATATGACCCAAATATCGATTCGAATTGAATAAAGCGGTGAATATATAGTTCAAGCATGCATGAGAATAGAGAGAGAATCGAAACATATCATGTGTCAGGGAATCCACAACTAGGGTTAAGGAAATCACCTCACTAAAGCCTAGATAATAGCTAAAAAGTTCCTAAGCCAAGTGTTTTCGATAACGACGGGGGTTGAGATGATGTGGAGAAGAACACTCGGTGCAAATTCTCGCCTTCCCTTTATTCATGGCAAGTATGAAAAAATATTCACACGGAAATTTTTTTGGGTCTTGGGTATTTGTATTTTTTTTTTGATTTTGGGATATACAAGATTTTTCTTTTCTTTTCTTTTTGGGTTTTTCTTTTCTTTTCTCCTTTTTTTTGGATTTTTGGGATATTGGCTATACACATGTGTACTCTCCCAAGTGGGAGAACGGTACACGACGAGGGGATTTGCACCAAGTAAAACAAAAAGAAGTCGAAATCTAAACACTTGGGCAAAGGAAACTATTTTCGCTAAATAGAGCGTAGGCTAAATGGGTTATCCTAGTCCTTAGTTGTGGAATCCCGACACATGCGAAATGAAGTATACGATATATATAGCATGCATATAGAAGCAGACATTAGAAGCAAATACCGCATATTCAATATCGAAGCATGATAATCTAGGGGTCATTCCTGGACAGGTATATAAAGTAAAATCACAAAGCAGAAGCACACCAAATGCTAGTCACGACACACGACTCACAAAAAGCTAAGTGGACCCACGAAGCATGAAATGCAATGGACTCGGCTTCCTAGGGTTAGTGAATGTGATTATCGAAGCTATGCTAAGTGTGCGTGTGATTTTCGTGGCAATTCATCATAGGATTCATCTCTAGGAGAAAGAGATAAAAAGAAAAAAAGAAAAAGAAAAAGAAAAACACGGAGAAAAACGACTCAAATAACGAAGAAAAAGAGACAAAAGACGCACGAAGTGCGACTCCCCCAAGCTAAAACTTGCATTGTCCTCAATGCAATAGTAGTGAATACGGGAGGGCAATGAAAATGGGGGGGAGTTACGCACCGACACAAAAAATGAAAAACACGAAAAACACATGAGCGAAATTAAAAAATAAAGAAAAAGAAACACTAAAATAAAAGATATGAAACACGACAAAAGAACACATAGACACAGACACACAACAACGACACACAAAAACATGCACACAAAAGTCGATTTCCCCCCAAGCTGAACATGACAATGCTAGCAAAATGATATGATCAATGGGGATGTAGAGATATGCTAGGGGGAAAATCGGAAAAGAAAGAAATCAAAATGCAGGAGAGACAGTGTGCTCATTCTCCTCGGAAGAGGAAGAGGGTGAAATGATAGAAGGGCACGACATGAAGGGTTATTAAGATGCAAAAGCAAATCCTAGATACGCTCCCCTCGCTAATGAGAGGAGACGAGATTATTCAAATCTAAACTAGAAAGCGGTAAATTTTTACACTACTGGATTAGGATACACCTGAGCATAGGCGGATCCAAGATCTGAAGTGGGGCAGGTAGATGCTCTAACTGCTCCTTCTGTGGCTCCGCCAGAAGCGCTGTGCCACGTGTGCCAATGGACCCAAGCAATGCACCTCCAAGCATCCTTAGTAGGTAACCACCTGTGACCTGCAAAGGATGAGGTGCATTAGTCCATGGCAAGAAATTATTTCCCAAAATAAATGTATCCCAGAGATAGTCGCCGGTAAATGATGGTAAAATATATGAAATGTGGCGAACACTCCCTGGAAATGGTATGCTATCCTCTGTGCTAGCGACGATCAAATCCCCGCTCTCCATGTGAAGTTGCTCTCCAGGCGGTGACACACCGCAGCATACCTCAAGGGAAGTCGATCCTGTGTCCTGTGAGAGATATGGCGTGTCAAAAATATATGAGTCTAAAGAAATAGGACGTGAAAAGCGAGACTAAAATGTGGAGTGAGAGTGAGTATGAAAATCTCACTGAATAGGGGCAATATGCTTAAGTAGATGCTCAGCCGCAGAAGAAGTGGAGCGTGACGGTAGAGGTAGATGTGGCTCGGGCTCCATGAAGTGGACGATCGTATCCAAGCCCTCATGCACATCCTCCTCGACGATATGCTCATGCTTCTCCATCTGCTCGATGTCCTGAATGACATCCTCATGGTTGACCACCGACCAAGGAGGAAGGTGTGACAGAGATGGCTGTGGAGGTGGATGTGGAGCGGACCCCTCGTATGTGGTCGTGGTGTCGTCGTCCTCACGCACATCCTCCTCGCCGGTATGCATAAGCTCCGTGGTGTCCTCGGTGCTCTCATAGGACTCATATGGCGTATCCAAATAAAGATGACAAGTCTCTCTCACAGATCCTAGAGAAATCTCCCCATCCTCACTATCATCATCAAAAAATGCTTCGTCATCCAAGTGGTAGTGTGGGAAAATTGGGGCATCGGTATGAGATGTGTCTATGGTGGCCGATGAGATGGTGGTCTCAACCATGAAAGTGGGTATATCCTCTCCTTCATCCTCTCTCCTCGGTGTAGGCTCGGTGATTGGTACCATCAAGTTTTGTAACATTTGGCCTTGGTTAAACATGGCACTTTCAAGGAGAGACACGAGGCTTGGTTCTTCTTGTGTTGGTGGAGGGATATAA
>CM061131.1:45563607-45716232 GCA_030789695.1 Scilla litardierei
TTATTAAATTGGTAATAAAGCTTTAAAACCGAATTATGGAGGTCTAACTCAGGAAATGGTTTCGAAAAGTAATTTTACGAAAATCTGAACTAGGGAAAACGTTGAGCATAAAATCGACTCGCTGAAAGCTGAAGTCCCATGTGACTTGAAAGGTATATAAGAGTAAGCACGATACGGTATTCGAATAAGTTTTAATGGCATAAGTAAGAAAAGAAAATTATAATTCAGGTTAGGAAAAACAGAAGTACGGTTCAGAATAAAATTGGTATATGAAAAGGGACAAGACATTTATATCGATATGAAAATATAGGCTGAAAATATTATAAACTAATAATCAAAAATCTCGACAAAAGTTTCAATGTTTAGAAAAGAACAAATAAATTTAAGTCGCGAAAGAGTATGAAATCTAATATATATATTAAAAGTTCGCGAACAAATTTAAACTTAGCGAAAGAGGAACATCGAAAATACTTTTAGGGGAAACAAGGATTTGCCACAAGAATGGGTTGGTATAAAGACTTGAAGTACGGGTACAACAAACTTGTAATTAGTATATATTCATAAATTAATTGGAGTTCTATTTATCTTGAAAGAAGTATTTTAAAGTACGTATGGTAAATAGCTAAAATGAATTTCGCGATTTAGAAAAGGTGGTATATCGAATTATCGAAATAGTACTAAAGTTTAAAATCAAGTGCGGACGATATATGTTAGAAAGATAGTTACCAGATAGTAATTTAAAATTACGACCAAATAGTCTTCAAAATCTAAAAATGACTTTTAGCTTAAATGGAAGTAATGGAAATATATTGAAAGAAGGTTTAAAACAAAATTTAAATCGAGTGGAAACTTTTAATAAGGAAAATTTGAAAACGACTTTGGAAGAATCAAGATTTGCAACGGGAAAGATTTGAAAGGTCAACGATAATAGTAAGGAGGGGATCATGTGAATCGAGGGCAATGAATGTGGTTGTGTGATGAATGCACCTAAATTACGATTCAAGAAAACTACGACGAAAACCTACGGTCAGCAACACAGAAGTGTAGTGACCATGAAAAGATTGAACCAGAGAGTCCTAATCATCGGTTGACTAAAGGTCAAGAAAACTTAACACTAAGCTTCCTAATGGCTAGAGTATATTAGAGGCCTCAGGGAAGGTTCTAAAAGAATCGAGATCATGTTATGTTGGGCACGAAATCGATGAACCCAAGCGAACGGCTAAATAAATCCTAGGAATCTATCATGGTCAGAGCTAGACAGGAACCACTAAGGTAACTCTTAAGACTATCATATCAATCACTAGCATGGAGTCTTACAAACAATCAGGGGCCTCTAACTAGCAAGCACAAACTTCTAACTAAGTCTCACTATAGTCCTGACCTAATGGATTTCCTATCAAGCTGGGACAGGTGCTCTAACACGTCTACTAGCCACCTAAAACATAGGAACGCTAAAAACCTAGACTCCGGGCTTATAATTTGGATGTTCTAATTTATTTAATGGACATTTTATAATTATTATCGTTGTTCCGATAGCTCGCATTTGCAAATGGACCTGCATGGGCCACCAATAAAACCTGTCACGCCCCGCTTCCCAAAAATGTGGAGGCGAGACGTGAGAAGGTCCGCTCAGACTTGAAGTTGCAAAGCTCCAAGCCCGATAAGCGTCAATCAACAATAAATTGGCAGGTCCTTGCAACGCAATACGAAACAACGATATTAATAATGAAGTGAGACAATAAGCAATTTATTAAATCTCAGAATATCCATAAAATAAATTACAATAACACAGAAAAGCCACCAGGCTCAAAAGGAAAAGCTAAGGCCCAAACATGGCCAACAAAGTACAACATACAAGCAAGGGTGCCCCGCACCAATAACTAACAGCAAACCTAAATAAGGAAGAGAACACAAGCGACCTCTAAGACTGGTCACCAATGACCACAAACTCCTCCTCAGCAACCACTGGCTCAGCGCCAACAAACACTACGTCCTCAGCGACAAACTCAGGCTCGGGATCTAACATGTGTCACCCAAAGAGAAAAGGGGCACATGTCAGCAAGTCGAAAGACTTGTGCAAGGAAACTGAAAGAAATGTAAACTAATAACCTAGCAGTTATAGTATGGTGCATGGCATGGCAAGTATCGTATGAAAGTAACAAGTGAAGTACAAGTAGCAAGTAACAAGTGGTAGGTGTGACATGTATTGCCAAGTAACAAGTACAAGGGATCACCCACACACATGTGAGCGCCATATTGCCCGCAGGCTGTGTTCAAGTACAAGGGATCACTCACACACAGGCGAGTGCCCTATTGCCCGCAGGCTGTATTGAGATCGTTTTCTGGACCACGAGCCAGATTTGTAATTGGCCTAGGGTTGTGCCCGCAAAATGGGTGCCTAGCCAGAACAAGTAGCACTAGTATGTAGCGATGATACGCAATCACTATGAGTGTTCAAGCATGCAATGACATGAGCAGTTATTCGCGTACCGTTAATTGAATTTAAACATGACAGGCAAAATGCAATTACATGAACAGATATTTGCGTACCGTTAATTTAAATTAAACATGGCAGTTAAAGATGCATGGAAGACATGAACAGTTAATACGTGTACCGTTAAGTGAAATTAAACGTGACATACAAGCATGATGAAGGTGACGGACCAAGCTTCGTTGTCAAGCTAGGCCAATGGCGTCCAGACGGCTATCCTTTCACCGTCTAGTCTCTTTTACGCTAAAGCAAGGAAATGGCCTAAGACATGGCCCAAAACCCTAAGTGGCAAGTTTCACTTGCCTGATACCGACGATGACGGTCGACAAGCACGTCACACAAATGTTATCTACGGTGAATGGACCACTGCTATAGAGAAACAACATTAGAAAAGATATCTAGAACCGGTTTCTTAATTGAATCCTATGATGTCTAATAACCATTTTTATTAGGGTTTCACAATATCAATGTGGGTTATGAAAACATTAAAGGATCGGACACTACCGTATAGAAGCAGAAGATCGACGCCGAGCAACCACGGCAACGGATGAACGATCCGGGAACCACGGCTCAGATCTGAAATGACGGGGAAATCTGGAGAAAAAAATGGATTAAAGGGGGTTTGAAGAGGAGATTGAAGCTTGGCCTATGGAGGTGAGATGGAGCTTGGGGTGATGGAGATGGGTTTGGGATTTAAGGGAAAACAATGGGGAAGAACTAGGTTTAGAGAAAAGAAAGAGGGAAGAAGAAGTGATCGGAGTATTTATAGGGTGAACCGGTGGCCTAGATCATGGTGGCCGGCCAAGATGGAGGGGAGATGGGCTCTTGATGAAGGGGAAGAGCTAGAGGAAGGTTGGGGAAGATCAGAGGTCAAGGGGGAAGGAAAGAGGCCAGGAGAAGAGAAAGAAAGAGAAGAAACGAAGTGGGGTTTAAATAGAAAAAGGCTGGCGGCGGCCCAGGAATTAGGGTTTCGACACTGATTAGTCGGTCAAAGAGCAACCACTGACCGACTAGTTTGGGAACTAGTCGGTCGGTTGACCAACGCAGACCGACTAAGTAGAAACAGTAACTCCTAACGAAAAATAGGATTTAGATTTAGTCGGTCAAAGAACAACTACTGACCGACTAGTTTCTCATCTAGTCGGTCGACGAACGTTCTTAGACCGACTAAGAATGAATAGTACTTGGTATCAAAATGATCATAGAGCTAGTCGGTTAAAGAACGATTGCTAACCGACTAGTTTGGGAACTAGTCGGTCGACAAATGTTCTTAGACCGACTAACGATAAACAGTAACTCCTGTACAATTGATTCAATGAACTAGTCGGTTCCAGTAGAGTTCCTGACCGACTAGATCTCAATCTAGTCGGTCGGTCCCCCTTCTTGAACCAACTAACGTGCATGAAAAGTGCCGAATTGAAGCGCGAAGCTTCGGAAAGATTCCTACGATTTCTAAGATCAACCTACCTCTAAGATATGAGCGATTTGAAGCCCGTCACGAATGACTTACTCCGAAATCGACGATCAACGGAAGAAGCTAGGAAAACACGACGAAACGAACGAAAACGAAAACTACGAAGACGGAGAAAGAAAATCACAACCAAAGAGAAGGCAACCAAATATATATGTATATATATATATATATATAATCTATACAAGAAAACCAGTCTTTACAACATAAATAATCCATACCCTCTGATCCTCGACCAGGTCATGTAGAGAGAACCCGGGTTCATATGTGTACTCGACCACAAAGTCGACCAAATCTATCCCCTTGATAGCAATGCATGGCCTGAAATAATTGTCCAATTCCCTGATCTTGATAGCCCACTTGATAATATGCCCCTACGTATTTGGTTGTTGTAGTATATGTCGTAACAGGTTGGTTGTTAGGACTGCCATGGTGTGTTCCTGGAAGTAGGGTCTGAGCTTTTAAGCTGCCACTATCAGTGCAAGCTCTAGCTTCTCTATTTCCTGGTATCGGGTCTCCACATCTAAGAGAGACATGTTGATGTTGTAGATTGACCACTACACACTGTATTCATCTCGGATGAGGATCGAGCTGACTGCTTTACTGGAGATGATGAGGTAGAGGAGTAGTGTTTCCCTACCTTCGGCTTAGACATGAGCAGAGGTTAGCCCATATACTCATTGAGCTGAGCAAAACCTAACTCACATGTCTCCATACACTGGACGTCCTTCCCTCTCTTCAGGGCCTTGAATAAGGGCATGCACTTGCTTATCACTCTAAAGATGAAGTAGTTGAGGGTAGCCATCTGTCATTTGAGGCATTTGACGTCTTTCACCTTGGCAGGTACTGCATATTGATCCGTGTGCTGATTTTCTACTAGTTCACCTTGATCCCTTGGTGGTGGACCATGAAGCATATGAACTTCTTGAAGGCTACGCCAAAGACACATTTTCTCAGGTTGAGCTTCAGGTGATACTTTCGTAGTATGGAAAATGTAGTCTTCAGGTCAGCCATATGGTTGACTACTTCCATGGACTTGACCATCATGTCATTAACATACACCTACATGATCTGGGCAACTGTTCTATGACCATTTTGTTGATAAGACCCTGGTAGGTGCCCACAAAATTCTTCAGGCCAAAGGGCATTAACTTGAAACATTAGAGCTCCGGTCTGTCAATGTTGAGTGTTCATAGTCAATCTCGTGCATGCATATATAATTATATCTGGAGTATGGATCCATGAAGCTCAGTAGCTCGTGACCGACCATGGCGTCAACGAGTTGTTCGATATGAGGGAATGGAAAACTGTCTGTTGGGTAGCTATTGTTCAAGTCCGTAAAGTCAATGCATATTCTCCACTTCATGTTTGCCTTCTTCACTAGGACGATGTTGGCCAGCCATTCTGGGTATGTTATGTTGGATCCCGTGGATGGAAAACAACACTAGAAGGGGAATTGAATATGGTTGTTAACAATTATATACTTTTTTCGATAAACAACAATCCTTTTATATGTTGCCTAAGTTACAAATTAAGTTGCCTCAAATTTGAACTTAATCAACAATATAATTTGCTTGATTTGAGATTAGAATAACAACGTAAAATAAATGATTCAAGCAACAACAATAAAAGAGTTAAGGAGTCAAAGTCACAACGTAAACACATGTCGATTTTACCCTGGTTCGGATACGCAAGTCCCACTTGTCCACGGTATCCTACTCCAGTAACCAATCCACTAGCTCTCAATGAGAGCAAACCTTGCCTCAACACAAATGAAGAGGACTTCGTACAATCATCTAGCCTCACTTGGTAGGAATTTCCAGCACCTAGTTATACTCAACTTGGATTTCCACTTACACAAGTTTCCCTTATAATCACAGAAAATTACAACACAAGTCTTCTTCAAAGACTTTCAACAAATATAAAAATAAGTACATGATTTTCCTATAGCCAATAACATATGTGAGTGAAACGTGGCTAAAGAAAATCAAAGTTTTGATCAAATATATGATATCGATTAAAACACGATTTGATCAAAAAAAACGTTTGTCTTGAAAATCGGTTCTTTAAAATATAGCTCTTGGGCTTTAGAGATCAATAGTCAAGTATTTTAATCTTTGACAAAATAATGAACTTTTAAAACTGGTACACAGATTAAAATAAAAAGACTTGTATTTTGAATCTCAAAAGAAAGTGTTTTAGCTTGGAGATCCAAATAAATAATTATAAGAAAAAGGCTAAATAAGATAGTTGAAAAGATCTTTAGAAAAAGATTAAAACACAACTTAAAAACAGTAGGCGTTTTAATTTAGAATACAAAGAATAGAGCTTGAGAGCTTTTGAGCAATAAAGAGAATTTTTCAATTAGAATAATGTTGTTTTAAACTTCTGAAATCCCCATCTATTTATAGGTAAATAGTATCTTGAAATCTGCTCAAAAATCGCTTGAAATCAGCTCTAAGAGTCAACTCTAACGGCTAGCTAACGGCTAGCAAAAATCAAGGTAGATTTTCAAATCTGGCTTGAGTTGACCCAGATAATCGGCTATCCTCACAGGTAGTCAGCTCCAGATAGTCGACTATTTTATCAAATAGGCGACTATTATTTTGACAGAGAGATTTGAGAAAATCTCTGTAGGAATTAGTCGGTTATCAGTCCAAAATAGTCGGCTATTTTGGGATGCCCTCAAATTTATACTTAAAGATACTTTAAAAAAATTCTATTAAAATTATATTATAGAAATATATATAGTAATGTATTTTAAAACATTTTTCACTGAATTTTGGAAGAGAGAGAGTGTGTGTAACATACTATGGCTTTACATTTCTATGCAATTACTCACACAACCATAGCTGTAGCTCTTCATCTGTATTCTTGATCTTGAACTAACTTCTCTTGTTCTCAGTTCTTCATTTGAATCATGATCTAAGATCATCATATCCTTCAAGGCGTAAAGTTCTTGATCGTGACTTTAGCTTCTCCGATTTGCATCACAATGGCTCCAATCAACAAACAAATCTATATACACCTGAAATAAGATTGTTAGTCCAAATATCATTTGTGCACATCATAAAAATCCACTGGGTGGGTCTCAATATCCCAACACTCGATTTAGCGCTCCTCTTGATGTCCATCCTTGCACCAAGCTATTAGTCTCCAAATCATGCTATTCTCCATATAATAAATATGAGACTAAAACAAGAGAGACATTAGCAACAACATAATGTTGTGATCATCATCAAAATAACATTGGTATGAAACACCAATACTCAACAGTGAGAAGTTGATGCAATCGCCTTTTAACCTTGCTCTGATACCAAGTGTTGGATCATGTGGATGGCAAACGACACTAGAATGAGGGTTGAATATGGTTGTTAACAATTATAAACTTTTTCCGATAAACAACAATCCTTCTATGTGTTGCCTAAGTTACAAATTGAGTTGCCTCGAATTTGAACTTAATCAACAATATAATTTGCTTGATCTGTGATTAGAATAACAGGGAAACTAAATGATTCAAGCAACAACAATAAACAAGTTAAGGAGTCAAAAGTCACAATGCAAATACATGGCAATTTTATCCTGGTTCAGATACGCAAGTCCCACTTGCCCACTGTATCCTACTCCTTCAACAATTCCACTAGCTTTCAACGAGAGCAAACCTTGCCTCAACATAAATGAAGAAGACTTCGTACAATCACCTAGCCTCGCTAGGAATTTCCAGTACCTAGCTATACTCAACTAGGATTTCCACTTACACAAGTTTCCCTCGTAATCACGGGAATTACAACACAAGTCTTCTTCAGAGACTTTCAACAAATATAAAAAGAAGTACAAGATTTTCCTATAGCCAACAGTATTTGTGAGTGAAACGTGGCTACAGAAAATCAAAGTTTTGATAAAATATATGATATCGATTAAAACATGATTTGATCAAAAAGGTTTTTCTTGAAAATCGATTCTCTAAAATATAGCCCTTGGGCTTTAAAGGTCAATAGTCAAGTAGTTTAAGCTTTGACAAAAATATGAATTTTTAAAACTCGTACAAAGATTAAAATAAAAAGACTTATATTTTGGATCTCAAAAGAAAGCGTTTAAGCTTGGAGATCAAAATAAATAAGTATAAGAAAAGGCTAAATAAGATAGCTAAAAATATCTTTAGAAAAGATTAGAACACAACTTAAAAACAGTATCCTTTTGAGTTTAGAATACAAAGAATAGAGCTTGAGAGCTTTTGAGCAATAGAGAGAATTTTTAAATTAGAATAATGTTGTTTTAAACTTCTGAAATCCTCATCTATTTATAGGCAAATAGAAGCTTGAAATCTGCTCAAAATAGCTTGAAAGCAGCTCTAAGAATCAACTCTAACGGCTATCAAAAAGTATGTCAGATTTCTAAATTATCTGGACTGAGTTGACACAGATAGTCGAATATTATATATATATATATATATATATATATATATATATATATATATATATATATATATATATATATATAGACACACACACACACACATATATATATACATACATATATATATAGAATAATGGCTATCATACGCCATATGAAAGCCTCTTTCATACGCCTTCTCACATAAAGCACCCAAGTACAACCAAGTACAAGCCCATGGGTGCTTTATGTGAGAGGGCATATGAGAGAGGCTCTCATATGGCGTATGATAGCATTATTCCCACACACCCCCACACACCCACACGAGGAATATGGAGAAAGATATCAATATGCCAATACTTGACAACAAAAGAAAGGATGATAAAAACATCAATAAAGAGGGGACTAAAGGTGCAACAGTGATCAAACAAGGGCTTTGGGGTTCTTCAGAGCTTTGATTATCAGACCTCATGGTTGTAAAACGGCCGCCGGGGCCGGGCCGGCCTGGGCCCGGCCGGGCCATAGGCCGGGCCGGCCCGGGCTCAATCAAGATCCGGGCCGGCCCGAGCTCAATCAAGATCTGGGCCGGCCTAGCCCGACCCGAGTGGGGCAAGGCCCGGCCCGGGAATTTTAAAACTTAAAAAAACTTAAAGAGCTGAAAAAAAATGAAAAAAAGCTTTTAAACATGTAAAAAAATCTAAATAATTCAAAATAATTCAAATAAATTTTTTTATTAACTTAGAATTTTTTTAGTAATTTAAAAATATATATTAAATTTTATATGTTAATGTTACTAATAGTCAATTATATGAAAAATATTAGTACCTTATAATTCTATATAGTAAATAATGTAACATCTTATGTGTTATAAAAACTATGTAAGAAAAAATTTATATATCACAAAAAGTTTAATCCCGAAATTCTCGAAGGTCCCGGGTTGAACCTTTAAATTTTATTAATTGAAATCTTTTTTTGAGGGGGGACATATGTTGGCCAGCCTTACCCCTCATACATTAGCCAAAAAAAGCAATCTAATACATGTTATAAAATACTGATAAGTAAACATATCAAGTCTCTTCTTCTTCTTCTTCTTCTTCTTCTTCTTCAGAGTCTTCAGAAAGGTCAGTCTGATGTTGGGTCCTCGATTCAGCCTTGAACCAATCCTTCGCACAAACTACTGCTGTGACTATATCTGGCTTCAACCGTGACCTCTTGTTGCTAAGAACACGACTACTTGCACTAAAAGCAGACTCCAAAGCAACAGTGGATATGGGTACAGCTAACAAATCACGAGCCATCATGGAAATAATTGGATAACTAATCTTATATTGTTTCCACCATGACAGAACATCAAAATTCTCATTATTCAATTCTTCTTCAGTAAATGGACAAGAACTTGACAAATATCTAGACAGTTCACTAGAAGAACTATCTGTGTCTAATGTTCTTTGCTTCTTCTTGCCCATAAGAAGGCGGACCCTGCTTGGAGAACTTGAAGATGCTTGAACAACAGATGTGTGTGCAGAACGATCATATCGTGTCTCATATACAACAAAAAGTGATCTTAAGCTACTCTTAAAACTAGCTTTGTGTTGTTTTGCTTCAGCTTGAGGTTCAGGTTTTTATAATATGTATCTAAGAAGTCAAGTACTACATCCTCCTTAAAACGGGGATCGAAAACCTTCACTAAAGAGTATAGCAAAGGAACGGGATTCCAATACATACGGAGTTTACTCTCCATTTGTTCTATCATTGCTCTAAGGTTTGAAGTCCTAATGGTCTCATTATCTCTATGTTTTTGTATAACATCAGAAATCAACACTAATTGGTCTAAGCCTAGAACTGAAGTGAGGTAGTAAACACCAGAAAGCTTGTCTGTTGACAAGTAGAAAATTTCAAAAAAAATCATAAAGTTCATCTATAATTAGCCACTCATAATAACTAATGTCATAATTAATATCATTAGCAAGGTATGAACTTGCATACTTACTAAGTTGGATTTTATTCTATCTCATACAACGTATCATTAGATACGTTGAATTCCACCAAAGTGGAACACTAAATTTAAATGCTCTATAAGGCAGTTGGTTAATCCGACAAAACTGCCTATATTCCCTCTTTTTTGTGAATTAGTTGTAATTAATAGCATAAGGTTTCTAGGCTTTTCCAGATAAACAGACGCAAGTTTAAAACCATCCTAAACAACTAAATTTAACACATGGCAAGCACAACGTTGATGAAAAATTAACCCATCTAGATCTGGGTTTAATTGACGTAGTAAAAAATTAATGGCTAAAGTATTATTCGAAGCATTATCAAAAGTAAGTGGGCTAATTTTTTTCTCTATATCATAATCACGACAAATAGATAGCAAAATCCTACCAATAACCACAACAGTGTGTCCATACTCTAACACCTTAAACCTATAATTCTTTTCTGAATTATGAAATCGTGATCTACAAAATGGGCCGTAAGACATATGTATGATGCACCCCATTTTGTAGTCCATATATCAGAAGTTAATGAAATCCTAAATTCTAGATTAATAAAAATCTGATGCATATTAGCTTTTCCATCGTGAAAAGCAGTCATAAGAGTGTTCCTAGACACTCTTCTAAATACAGGGTTAAATGCATTTAGTTGTAATCGCTCTAATTCGGGGCTTTCAGCATATTTTAAAGGTAGTTCTTTGCTTAACACAAATCTAGCCATCTCTTTTCTCATATTTTCAACAGAATATGAGAAAGTAGTAAGAGAGGCAGATGATGCAGATAAATTTAAAGTTGATTGTTTAGCATCTTTTTTAGCATGCGATTTCACATGTCTTAGCAGATGTGAAGTGCCGGCAATATGTGCGGCAGCAAAACTAGTTCTACATATCTTACAAAAGGCACGAAGGTGTTCGATGCCATTACTATCTTTAACTATTTCACGTGAAAAGTGATCCAAAACACCGGACTTTGGTCCTTTCTTTTGGGTTGTTTGTGTAGACGGTGCAGGCATATGTGAAGCAGGTGATGATGTTTGTGCTGGTGAACTTGTGTACGTGTGTGCAGCAGCGAGAAAGGTGAGTGTGTAGTTTGTGGTATGACGGGGCTAGGATTATTACTAGCCACATAGTTATCAGGTTCTTGGGTTTCAACATCTGCCATAAGACGGTCATAGACCTGTGATGTTGTGACCACATTTCTATTACGTAGTAACTCAGCATAAAATTCATAATCGACAGTATTAGTATCATCTAAATTAAAGTTCATATTAATATTCCTAGATCCAGACGGTCCTGCCATTATGCTAAACTAAAATTAATACTACATGAACCTGATTGACATTTGAGTGTGACTGAAGCTTGTAGAGCCCGGTAGTGGCGAGAGACCGGAGAGGGAAGCTTGCACGGTATTAGCGAGAGACCGAAGAGGGAAGCTTGCACGGTATTAGCGAGAGACCGGAGAGTGAAGATTGTAGAGACAGTAGACGGTAGTAACGAGAATACGTGCGTTGTAGTTGTAGAGCACCGGGTAGAGAATTGGAATGTAGAAGATGAGATGCGGTTTTGTGAGTGTAGAAATAAGGGGGAGGGGGTTTTTTATAGAGGAAAAAATGAAAATAAAACAAAAAAAAATTTTATTTTATTTGCCCAACGGGCAAATTTCTGCCCGTTGGGCAAGCTGTTGCCAACGGGCAGAAATTTGCCTGTCGGCAACAGCCGGCCCGAGCCAGGCCCCTGGCCTCATCCCGGGCCGGGCCGGGGCACCCACCCCAACCCAGCCCTGACGCCGGGCCCGGGCAGGTGACCGGCCCGTTGACTGGCCACCGGGCCTCGGAATCCGGGCCGACGGGCCCCGGAATCCGGGCCGACGGGCCCCGGGGCCAAATTGCCACCATGAATCAGACCGAAGGTCACTAAGAAACGATAAAAGAAATCTTGAGTAACAAAAAGGTAATAAAAGCAAAAAATGGCTCAATAAAAAAACTCGCGTCAAGAATCTATAACCCCGAAAGAGAAGACAGTACTTTCCGATGTATCAAAAAAAAAATAGAAAGAGAAGACAGTAAAAACATCACCTCGATCCGGATTAGGAACATTATCATGATTGAAAGAGGGCTGTTGAATTATTGAGACTTAGGCAGTCCAACTGAAAGCTAGGTTACCTAAAAATTGACCTTAAAAAGTTGGGAGAATAATTAGGGGCGAAGATAAAAAGGGGAAATAACCGAGATTTCTGCCTTTTTGATTAAAAAAAAGATATTCTTCCCCTTCTAACAATCCTTGCCAATCCCAACAAAAGAAATGACCATTGCAAGAACCTCTCTCTCTTTTTTCCCTTCCCTTTTTGACCTAAATTACAACTGTCCATATGATCACAGGCCCACACGCCCTATAATTAAGGAACTAAACCTCCCATTGTCACGAGCTAGGGTTTCATTTCCAACCAACCATGAACGTTGCCCATTTTTCTTCTCATCCTCCAAACTTTATCGACAAAACATCATCTTCACCATGATTACTACCATCAACCTTTGCATTGCTGTTCCTTTCTAGCAGGAGGGATGTCGGCCTCCCTCCTTTGTTCTTTCCCCTGCCATCATATATTATGGGCATCATTGTGCATAGAAAGTGCCACGAGCGGTAACAAGGGAATGAGATGATTGGCGCCTAGTGCTTGAGGCCTGTCTCTCCTCTCGTTTCCTTTCCTTATCCCTTTGCTGCATCTGCCCCATTAATTATTATGGCAGCTAGCAACATGCAGGAATGTTATCTCTTTCACACTAAAAAAGAACTGTTGGCCAAAGAAATCCGACAGTAGATCCAAGAGGGGGTTCGTATAACCCTGATGTGACCCCGTAACTGCTTCTAAAAACGTTAAGCACCAATAATTTGCACCATGCTCTCTCTTTCCCCTGCATCTCGCTTGCCAGATGCTAACCACGAATGGGGGCCTGTTACAGGTAAATATATTCCAGCACAATACGCCCAACCACATTCGGCCCTTGCGGTTTGAGAGAGGCCCCCGTTTCGAGATGGCCTGGTAGACCTGATCGCGGTTCGGTTCCAGTTCCAAACTGCCAGTTCATATTTCGGTTCTAAGCCGGTTCCAGTTCCAAACTGCCAGTTCCTATTTCGGTTCTAAGCCGGTTCCAGTTCCGGTTCAGTTGTGGTTAAAATATATGAAAATTAAACAAAATTTAAAGACAATAACTTAAAAAAGAAATATACTTTGTTATTAACCAACTTAATGTAAATTATATATGAGAAAATTTCAAAAATTGTATTCGCTTGTTGTTGCGCCATTGCGATGCTCATTTCTGCTCTTTGATATCGACAGAGTGTGCATTCGATATTAATTATGATCATCTAAATGTTGATGTAAAGTCTTGAGTCTTTAGTTGTTAAAAATGAAATCTATAGAATGCGGTGATTGAAGTTTTTGTCTCTCCCTTGTTCACATGTTTGTTACTGTTAAACTTGTATTTACAGTTGTTTTGTTATGTTTAGCGCCTGTGAAGCTAATATACAAATGTCGTCATGGTGGGAAATGTATCTCTAAGTAAGCTTGGAACATGGACTAACAATTTTGATCTTTTCCCTACGGAAAAGAATTTTGGTTCTATTTGACAGTTCTGTTTGATTTCACTCCCACAATAAAACTATACAAGTCATACATATATCAAGAAACTAGGATTGTACAGAGAGACAAGCAAACCCCTAATCTCTGAACTCAAAGAAGATATTTGTATTTGACGTTTCAGAAAATTTCCTTCCAATGTCAACCCAAATCAGAATATGTATGCATACCAGCCAGTCAAACGGAACCGGTTCCAGCTCGGATCCCCGGTTCCGGAACCAGGAACCTGCGAACCGGAACCGCCGGTTCCGGTCGGTCCTGCAGAAGTGCAAACTGAAACCGAACCGGCGCTCGGTTCCAGTTCCGGTTCTTGGAACTGGCCAGCAAGTTCCGGTTCGGTTCGGTTCCAAATAGGTTCGATTCTGGTTCTGTTTCATGGTTCGAACCTAACCGTGATCGGGCCTACCTGCTAGGCCTAACTTTGTAAAGAATGGGCTTTACAAGCAGACGATTACCCGCATACCCTTCAGGTATTCTAATCTCTAAACAGTCGTGTCGTGTCGCTTGAGCTCTGGCTTCATCTTCAAAGCCGCAAATAAGGCACGGTCGTGTACCGATTCTGTACGGCCCGGCCGTGTGATCACTCCTTATTTTACACCATTTTTCCGCATGTTTGCATGCCATTTAGATCGCCCAGATCATGTTTTTCACGATATATCGACGATATTGTGATGCTTTTCACGATTTGTTGTTTTTGTCGCATTTCAGGTGATTTGGCGTGATTTGGAGTGATCTCGAGATGCGCTTACTCTAGACGGCCACCGACGACCTCCCCGAGGGGTATTTTGCTGTTGGAGAGGAGCGGAAGAAGAATGGACGTCGCAGGAGCGACGAGGAGGCCAAAACAAGCAGATTGGGCATTTTTTGTGTCCCACTCGGCCGAGTGGAGGAGCCACTCGGCCGACCAGCGAGACACTGCTCGGCCGACCAGTTCAGACACGATTTCTATGTGCACTCGGCCGAGCACCGAAGACCACATCGGCCGAGTGACGATACCACGTCCGCCCGAGTGGCGCCCAGACGAAGCCCCTCCAAAACATCCAAGTTACTGTTTTTCGGCTGCCTGAACTTCAGAAGACCCACTCGGCCGAGTGGATTATCCCGTACGCCCGAGTATCATGAAGTCATCGGCCGAGTGACGACAACTCGCTCGGCCGAGCCGCCCCTGAAGTAGAGACCCCTGAAGGCCCTAACTTACTAGAAAATTACAGGGTTTCTCACTCGGCCGAGCGACTTTTGTCACTCGGCCGAGTGCGATGCGCTGCCTGTAGCGAAAACTGCGGAAAACAGGCTGTGCAGGGGTATTTTGGTCACGATTTTTGGACGATTTTTGGGGCTATTTAAACCCTGTTTTTACCCTAGTTTTGGGAGCTCTCTCTTAGATTTTTTGCAGCTTTTTAGATTAGTTTTTTAGCTTTATTCTTGTGATTGGAGAAGGAGCAAAACTTGGATTTTTGTTGGATTAATTGAAGAACTACATTGGTTTGCATCTCTTTTCCTTAAAAATTCTATTTTTATTGTTTATATCATGGTTGTGATGAATTCCATTGCTTATCTCAACGATTATTTTTGTGATCTTGCTATGATTTATGAGTAGTCTCCACGTCTTGGGGCGTGGGGATGAACCCTACAAGCCCACTTTCATATTTGTGATGAATTGGTAGAAATTGAGCTAGAATTGCTATTAGAGATTAGATTGAGATCAATTTACTACGGATGGCTAGGTATTCATATCAATTGGGATTTGCAAGAGATTGGATCCCAATTTGATAGGAAACCCTAGAAATCCGAATTGGGTTGGAGTCGGATTTTCGAAGTATCGGTTTGCAAGAGATTGGACCGATACTAGGATTTCCGGTTGCAATTCTATACCGATACCCGTTTGCAAGAGATTGGACGGGTAGGAACTATCCTAATCTAGATCGTGGACCGAGTTTGCAAGAGATTGGGCTCGGTGCGCGATTGGACGATGATGTTGATCCTAAGGCTAGCTTCCCTAGGGTAGGGTTTGCAAGAGATTGGACCCGAACCTAGGATAGCTATAGACCGGCAACAGCGCGAGAGCGTGAGCTTGGTTCTACATTCAGTTGCAACTAGTTCATCCGAATTCTCATTCTAGCAATTTTGATACCGATGAACCACATTTATGAAGTACGGTGTGTAGCGGGGATTCCCCATTCCCTAGACGTTCTTTATTTGATTTGATATTTCGCACATTTGTCTGACGATTGTGACAGGATCGCCAAAGGCAAATTTCTCTTCTTAAATAGCCAGGTTGATCGGAGCAAGCACAGTCATTCGTCCTCCCTGTGTTCGATATCCCGCTCGCTGCTACACCGTGCACTTGCGGTAAAACTACAACCGTTCTTTTGGGTCACGTCCCGGAGCGATCAATTTTTTGGCGCCGTTGCCGGGGAGGCGATTGCGTTTGATCTTACCATCCTAGCTATTTCTTTGTTTTTATTTTTATTTCTTTTTTTTACCTAACCCTTCCACGGTACTGATCATTTCTTTGAAACTCCGTTTTCCCTGTGCATGTACACGAGATCTACGGCCGACCCAGAAGCCTTATTATTTGATCCCGAGATCGAACGTACCGCGCGGAGACTTAGAGCGGAAAAGAGACAAAATCCGGAAGGGAGGTATATGACCAACCCGGAAACTCCTGAAGAATTGGCGGCAAGGATGGCGAGGATAATTTCTATTCGCGATAGGCTTCGGCCTAAGACCTCTTCTACTACCTCGTCCATTGCCGTGCCGTAGTTGGCAGCTGACAAGAACTTCAAGCTAAAGACTGGATTGGTGGTTTTGATGCAACAAGACCCATTTCATGGGAACGCCCATGAGAACCCACACTACCACATCCAATTATTCTTGTCAAAGTGCGCCACATTTCAGATACCTGTGGTCTCCATCGATACTATCAGACTGCGTCTCTTCCCCTTCACGCTTAAGGACAAGGCACTCTATTGGTTGAGGACGCAGGCTGACGGAGTTTTCACCTCTTGGGACGAGTTGGCGAGTGCATTTATTGATAAGTTCTATCCGCCATCCAAGACGGTGAAGATCCGGAGCGCTCTCATGTCCTTCAAGCAAGGACCCCAGGAGACGCTCTATGAAGCTTGGGAGCGTTTTAAGGATTTGCAGCATCAATGCCCGCACCACAGTATAGAAGATTGGGAGCTAGTTCATAGCTTCTACAACGGTCTCCAACCGGGGACCAAACAAATTATTGATGCCGTGGCGAATGGTGCTATCTTGTCAAAGACTCCCGAGGAAGCTACGGCCCTAATTGAGGAGATGGCCTCAAATAACCAACAATGGGGCGATGAGCGAGGACACTCTACGTCCGCCTTAAAGCCAACTAGCATCTACGAGGCAAAGGCCGTAGCGGAGCTTACGAGCAAGTTTGATTCTCTCCACAAGGTAGTGGAGAGATTGGAGAAGTTCATCACGGAGCCCCAAGGGACCCCTTCCACCTCCGCGCTGACAAACCAAATGTGTGATTGGCAAGACCAATCTCAAGCCATGTACTCGGGAGGAGAGCAAGTAGAAGGATCCTTGGAGCAAGTACAATATGTTGCGGGGAACCAAGGATATTGGGCCAATCCGGCCACAAGAAATCATCCCGGATTCTCTTACGCCAACAATGAAGGAGCTTTGAACCCGCCACAACAACCACCTCAACAAGCTCGACCACCACCACCCCAACAACAATACTATCCACCGAGGGGGCCTCCACAACAAAACTTTCAACCAAAGCAACAAGTTCCACCATATAGGCCTCCCGTATACAACCAAGGGTGGAGGAATCAAAATCAAAACCCTCCACAAGCTCCACAACGATCCGACTTCGAAACTAGAGTGGAGGCGTTCATGGTCGAGCAAAATAAGGTAAATGCTAGCTTGAAGGCGGGGCAAGACTCCCTTAATACCGTTGTGGCTCAAATATCGGAGCAATTGGCGTTGCTCAATCGGAACACTCAAAGATTGCCGGCGCAACCGGAGCAAAACCCACGGGGCAACACGGGCCACATCAATGCCGTAGTTGCCGTTACTACTAGAGGCGGGAAGGACACCACCCCCGCCATGATTCCTATTGAGGAGCCCGTGGAGGAAAGCATGGAGCCAATTGAGCCGATAGTTGAAGTTGAAAAGGAGAAGGAGCCATAAGACAAAGAGAAATCTAGAGCGGAGCAATTGATTGAGGAATGGCGCTTCATGCCACCGGTCCCATTCCCCCAAAGGCTCGCTAGAGCGAAAATGGAGAAAAGGCTAGCAAAATTTCTCGAGTACCTAAGAGGAGTTAGCCTTAACATTCCCTTCCTTGACGCCATCGTCGAGATCCCCACGTATGCTAAATTTTTGAAGGACTTGATTTCGGGGAGGAAAAGGAAGGAGAAGATCATGCTAGCCGAGGAGGGCTCTTGGTTCACCAAGAGAGAGAAGGAGCCGGCAAAATTTAAAGATCCGGGGAGTTTTCGGATTCCTTGCACTTTGGGCGGCGTTCCTCTTCAAAAGGCGTTGGTTGATCTTGGGGCTAGTGTGAGCCTCATGCCTCTCTCCATGTTCTTAAGGCTAAACACCGGGACAAAGTTGAAACCCACCGACATGCGCATTCAATTAGCCGATGGACGGATAACAAGGCCGGTGGGGATTGCCGAAGACATACCGCTACAAGTCCCGGGTGGAATATGCTTGCCATGTGACTTCGTGATCATGGACGTCAAGGAGGAGGGAGACACTTCATTAATACTTGGACGCCCGTTCCTCGCCACCGCCGGAGTAATTGTTGACGTGCGCGAAGGCACCCTAACCTTAAACGTCGGCAACATCGAGGTGGAGCTCCACATTCCTAAGGCTATGAAGCACATGCCTTACCACGAGGAACTTGACTACATGGACCTCCTCGACGAGGTGATTGAAGAGGCGATTCCTCACTCAATTGGCGCTCTTTTTGACGAAGATTTCGAGGAAGGCCCGGATTTGGGCCAAGATGAGAAGAAAAATGATTCCCCCGACCTCTCCGTTGAAGATGATGAAGGCGACGCGGATGTCGCAAGGATTCGAGAGCTCTGCAAGCTCGCGAAACTAAAGTCTCCGAAGAAAGCTCCGCCGGCACGGAGATCGGCATCACCGGCAAAACCGTTGACCGGAGCAAATGCTAGCTTGGGGGAGCCTCCCCCCAACACTATTCGAGACGAGAGACCACCGCGGGAGAACACGACGCCGCAACGTCCCAATCCAAGCGTTCTCCCCGGAAAGTTTGATGGGTGCATCTCATATGCACCAAACATCCCGCATTGATTGAAAATTAAAGGGGGTCGAGCTCACGACCTTAAACAAGCGCTTGTCGGGAGGCAACCCGACGGTTTTTGCTTTATTTTTACTTTTTCTTTATTTTCGTTTTAGAAATTTTTAGTGTTTTGAGTCGGTCGCCCAAAAATTTTGTGATAACGGGTCCTATTTTTCTTGACAGGAGAGGAGATAGGTAGATCCATCATGAGGAGGATGAACGAGTCGACGAGGAGCGCCCCAAGAAGGCGCTCGACGCTTAGGAGGAAGATGAAATCGATTGGAGGAAGAAAGACGGAGTTTAGAGCCAAAACGAAGACAAACAGCAGAAAACAAGGCTCACTCGGCCGAGTATACTAGTCACTCGGCCGAGTACACAAGTTCGTCCGGCCGAGCCGCTCACGAACGAGGGAAGTCTGTTGTACCCAACTCTCTGTTTATTTTCCTGATTTCGATATAACTGCTACTCGGCCGAGTATATATATGCACTCGGCCGAGTGAAACGGATACCCTCCTAGGGCGAGTCATGCCGAGTAGCTTGAGTCACTCGGCCGAATGGACTTACTCCACTCGGCCGAGGCTGGCAAAGCCACTCGGCCGAAGCGATAGCGGGGAGGAAATTTTCATTGGCCTCGCTCGGCCGAGTGACCACGTCACTCGGCCGAGTGGTAACTTTTTTATATAAAGGGCGAGGGGGGCGCATTTTTCGAAACGCAAAACCCCCAAACCACCCGCGCCCCTTCAGCTCCCGCGCCCGATCCTCCCTCCTGGTTTGCACACCTCGCTGACCTAGGACGCCTGGGGGTACTAGAGGGGATGCTCACGTTGTACGACAACGTGGGCTGGCGAGATTTTCTGCAGGTGTCGGCGGATACTTTTACCCGCCCGACACTTGAGGTTTTGAGTTCGATCGCCTGGACCGACGAGGGATGCTCATTCCGGTTCATGGATCGAGAGTGCCAGGTCACTCTCGATATGATGAGAGCGTTCTTCTCGTGGCCCACTGTCCCCGGTGCCGATCGCGGTTACGGCCCCACCCATATCCCCCCACCTTCCTTCGACGCCACTGCCACGCCGCCGCTCGGCCCGCCACCGCCGGCCGAACACCCCCGTCGCCTCGCCTGGGTCGCCGCCGGCGGCCGTGCCTCCGGTCACCTCCGGTACCCCTATTTCGCCTATTTTTGCCTCTTTTTGTGTATTTTTCGAGGATCTGTTTATTAATCGAACCCCTAACCCAAATCAATTTCTATATCTATCTATTATACCCCTAATGCTCCATACATTTTGATTATTACTCACTGATATCGCCTTTTCATGCGCAGGTTGCTTATTGGAGCTTAGGGGAGCTCAGGGGAGCTTCTACGGGCTGATCCGGACTTCGCGGAGGCGCTGACTTCGTACGCTTCCACTGCTTAGCACTCGCGGCGTGTCGGGGTACACTCTTTCCACTCTTTTACACGCACCGCACTTTTTTTCGGCGCGCTCGGGGCCGATATGCCGCCCCGGACACGGCCGCGGTCGAAGAGAGCTTCCGCCCAGCGGAAGCGGTCGGATGATGTCGGCCCCTCCCACGAGTTGGAGGACTCTCCTCCACCGTCCCCCACACACCCCGCACACCCAGCACAGCCTGCAGGCCCCGCACACCCCGCACAGCCTGCAGTGCACCCACAGCCCGCACAGCCTCTCCCTGCCGACCCACAGCCACCACCACCGGCTCCACTGGTCGGGCCGCTCGGGATTACGTTCCGAGACGACGCACACCATGCCGTCTTCGATCGTATCTCCCAGCGCTCGATCGTACCCTCCAGGTTTGCACACCCCACTGACCTAGGACGCCTGGGGGTTCTAGAGGGGATACTCACGTTGTACGACAACGTGGGTTGGCGCGACTTCCTGCAGGTGTCGGCGGATACTTTTACCCGCCCGACACTTGAAGTTCTGAGTTCGATCGCCCGGACCGACGAGGGATGCTCATTTCGGTTCATGGACCGAGAGTGCCAGATCACTCTCGATATGATGAGAGCATTCTTCTCGTGGCCCGCCGTCCCCGGAGCCGATCGCGGTTACGGCCCCACCCATATCCCCCAACCTTCCTTCGACGCCGGTGCCTTCTGGGCCCGGATTACGGGCCACCACGCTGCCTTTGACCCTAGTAGGGCCAAGGCCTCGGCCATTGTCCACCACTGCCTCCGCATAGCCCAGCGCCTCATGGCGACCACCTTTTTGGCCAGATATTAGCCGGGCACGATGTCTACGCCAGAGCTCTACATGCTCTATGCGATGACACGTCCCAGAGCTCTATCTAGGGATGGAGACGAGCTTGTCCCCGCCGTCGTGATCGACATTGCGGCTTGGTTTTTAGACCGCATCATTGTATCGGTGGGCGCTCGCTCACCGATATGCTGCGGCGGTCTGATCACCTTGCTTACCATGATGACCGGCGAGGACCTACCTGACGACTTGCGACACGTCCCGGGCCCCACTTCTCTGTCGATAGACGTTATGGCCCGGATGAAGATGCTTCGTCCGCATGGCGAGCGTCACTGGGTCTGGTTGCACGGCCCTTACGGTGCCGACTACATGATTCTCCCGAGCCCTGCTCGGACTCAGATTGCACCAGCCCACGTCGACTGGCTCCCTGCGATGGATGTTCTCATCCCCGCTGCCTACGTGCTCGAGGCCGAGGAGGCCGAGCAGGCCCACGCTGCCCACGCTGCCCAGGCTGCCCCCGCAGACCCTGCTGCACACCCTGCCGAGCCTGCTGCCGACCCTGTTGACCCAGTGGCCCCTCAGCCCATACCAGATGTTTCCGCTGCTCCTGACACCTCTGTCCCCACTTCTGTCAGTGTCACGAGTACCTCAGCTGAGCCCACTTCCAGCACCTCCACCACTTCCGCGGCTGTCACCACTTCCACCACCTCCGCACCCACTACCACCACTGGCCCTCTGTCTGCTGAGCCGATTTCCTCTGCCCCACCCGAGCGCCCGCCGACCATTGTCGAGTGCGGAGAGCCCTCTGTCTCCACCGCCGCTGTATTTTCCGAGAGTGTCATGGCGTCTGTCCACACTTCTGTGCCACTGACCTCTCTGGCCGCCTCGCTGCCACTTTTGCACACTTCTTTCGCTGTCGCTGCCTCCACTTCTCACCAGCCGGTGTCCCGGCCTCAAACTGAGGCCAGGCCCACATTTGCAGGCACGGCACCTTTTGTCCCCTTCCCTGCTGAGCCCGTTACATACTCTACTCGCGTACGCCAGCCTCGCCCTGCACAGCCTAGACCGGTGCGTCCCTCTGTACCACCCCCGCCCGACACTGTACTGCAGAGCATACGTGCTCTTGAGTTGGCGGTGAGTGGTCTTAGAGGTGACCTTAGGACCCTGTCCTCCACCGTCTCTGCGATGGCTGGACGCTTCGAGCTGATCCCCCAGATCCATTACTGTCTCACCCAGGTTCTGGAGCGTCTCCCGCGCGTACCCACACCCACCCAGCAGGTTCCCACACACACTTCCACACACACTAGACCTGCTTCCACTTCCACGCCCACCCCAGCTCAGCAGCCTACACCACCACCACCTCCGCCTCAGGACGGAGACGGCGCAGCACCATCTTCTTAGGCACCCTTGATGCCTTGATTTATTCCTGCCGTTGTGCTGCCCGTTTCTGCTGGGTCCTGTTGCACTTTTTGTCCACCCCCTCCCCTCACTTATTATGGTATTCTCTTTTTGATCATATCTTTTTATATCTATTTTGGGAGAGAGGGAGAGTTTTTGGTGACACTTATCTCTATGTATCGCTCCTATCTGTGCATGCATCATGTCCGCATCATATTTTCATTTCTTTATTTTACCTTTTTCTTTTCATTTTTCCATGCATGCATCCTCACTTGCCCTTCCATCGCTTGTCTCTCGGTGTGCCACACTTTGCACATTGAGGACACTGTGCCATTTAGCTTGGGGGAGTGAGTTCTCACGTTCTTTTTTCGATTTGCCACCTTTATTTTTAGTTTTTCACACCATTTTTTCGCTTTTGCACTTATTTTTCATCATTTTTCTTTTATTTTGCCATGCATCACGTTTTTCTTATTTTCCAGTGTGCCGCATTGCATAGTTTTACTTTTCCTTTATCTTTATTTCTTTCTTTTTCATCTCATGCTAGAGATGACTTTTCTATGATGATGATGACGTTGGATCTAGCTTATTCTATATGCATGCTATATTTGTCATGTCTTAGATTTTATTTCTGATATCATATGCTATGACTTGCTTTGCATTTAAAGATAGTAACCCACACTTTTTTTTCACATGAAAATGGATGAAATTTTATTATTAGCTGAGTCTGAATATTCATATGTATGCTATCACAGAAAACACACCAAGATTCACCCATTGAGTGCCTATATCTGGAGTACTGATCTCTTTTCCTATATCACTTCTATATGCATGAATTGTACACTTCACTTCAGGATGATTGAATGATGTTAGCTATGATAAATCTGGATTAGTTAGCTTTTTTTGTGATCGAAACTGAGTAGATTAGATTACCCTGCTGAAGTTGTCGTGCATGTCTTATAGAGTGAACCGAGAGTTATATTTATTTCTTTCTCCACAAATCTTGAACATCATTTCTCTACTTTTAAAATCATTGGTGAATCTCCCCTTAGTGATTCTATTTTATGGCATTTTCCCCCGCTACTAATTCCTAGCTCCAAATCTCTTATTCTATAAAAAAAAGAGAGAGAAAAGCATTCTTGTACATCATTATCTCTCTCTGAGTTGGGATCGTTGTGTATATATTGCTTATTGCAAGGCAAAAAAAACAAAAGAAAAAAAAGAAAAGAGGAAAAATCCTCAATAAAAGATCTCATCTCACTTTCTTTCTTTCTTCTTTCTTCTTATTACCTTTGGAGCTATATATAAAAATGGGGATGTAAATATTTTTTATGCCACCACGCTTATAGATAAGCTTGGGGGAGGGGATCCGTTGATGTGTGAGAGAGTGACTACTTGACATCGCGCGACAACCTAGGCTAAGTAATATTCTATACTCGGTGAGATTATTTTAGTTTTACGAAATCCAGAAATCTAAGCCTAGCGTTCATTTCATGAAATCCATACTTTTCTATTCTCTCTATTCTATAGTGTGATACTCTTATACTCCTGATAGAAAGCGTTCAATTGAAAAGTGTGTGATCTGTGATTTGTATACCGCTTTAAATGATTCAGACGATGTTAATTTTAAAATTATTCCGTTTTTCATGATTATATCGTTTTTCGTGGGTTTTCTATTTCTATTTGCACTATTATACTATGATATCAAAATAAAATTCTTTGACATGTATTTTTCATTCGGTGCATGCTATAAGAGTAAGTGAAACCCACGTCCTGAGAAAATGATCTAGTATCCTACCTCTTCGCCTCTTTCTTTCTTTATTTTCATTTCGTTTTCATTCTTCTTCGTTTTTCATTTTTCTTTTTTTCGCCGTTTTCGTTTTCCAAATCCACCGGGTTCGCCTTTTTACTTATCTTCCTCGAGGACAAGTAAGAGGCAAGCTTGGGGGATTTTGATCACTCCTTATTTTACACCATTTTTCCGCATGTTTGCATGCCATTTAGATCGCCCAGATCATGTTTTTCACGATATATCGACGATATTGCGATGCTTTTCCGATTTGTTGTTTTTGTCGCATTTCAGGTGATTTGGCGCGATTTGGAGTGATCTCGAGATGCGCTTACTCTAGACAGCCACCGACGACCTCCCCGAGGGGTATTTTGCTGTTGGAGAGGAGCGGAAGAAGAATGGATGTCGCAGGAGCGACGAGGAGGCCAAAACAAGCAGATTGGGCATTTTTTGTGTCCCACTCGGCCGAGTGGAGGAGCCACTCGGCCGACCAGCGAGACACTGCTCGGCCGACAAGTTCAGACACGATTTCTATATGCACTCGGCCGAGCACCGAAGACCACATCGGCCGAGTGACGATACCACGTCCGCCCGAGTGGCGCCCAAACGAAGCCCCTCCAAAACATCCAAGTTACTGTTTTTCGGCTGCCTGAACTTCAGAAGACCCACTCGGCCGAGTGGATTATCCCGTCCGCCCGAGTATCATGAAGTCATCGACCGAGTGACGACAACTCGCTCGGCCGAGCCGCCCCCGAAGTAGAGACCCCTGAAAGCCCTAACTTACTGGAAAATTACAGGGTTTCTCACTCGACCGAGCGACTTTTGTCACTCGGCCGAGTGCGATGCGCTGCCTGTAGCGAAAACTGCGGAAAACAGGCTGTGCAGGGGTATTTTGGTCACGATTTTTGGACGATTTTTGGGGCTATTTAAACCCTGTTTTTACCCTAGTTTTGGGAGCTCTCTCTTAGATTTTTTGCAGCTTTTTAGATTAGTTTTTTAGCTTTATTCTTGTGATTGGAGAAGGAGCAAAACTTGGATTTTTGTTGGATTAATTGAAGAACTACATTGGTTTGCATCTCTTTTCCTTAAAAATTCTATTTTTATTGTTTATATCATGGTTGTGATGAATTCCATTGCTTATCTCAACGATTATTTTTGTGATCTTGCTATGATTTGTGAGTAGTCTCCACGTCTTGGGGCGTAGGGATGAACCCTACAAGCCCACTTTCATATTTGTGATGAATTGGTAGAAATTGAGCTAGAATTGCTATTAGAGATTAGATTGGGATCAATTTACTACGGATGGCTAGGTATTCATATCAATTGGGATTTGCAAGAGATTGGATCCCAATTTGATAGGAAACCCTAGAAATCCGAATTGGGTTGGAGTCGGATTTTCGAAGTATCGGTTTGCAAGAGATTGGACCGATACTACGATTTCCGGTTGCAATTCTATACCGATACCCATTTGCAAGAGATTGGACGGGTAGGAACTATCCTAATCTAGATCGTGGACCGAGTTTGCAAGAGATTGGGCTCGGTGCGCGATTGGACGATGATGTTGATCCTAAGGCTAGCTTCCCTAGGGTAGGGTTTGCAAGAGATTGGACCCGAACCTAGGATAGCTATAGACCGGCAACAACGCGAGAGCGTGAGCTTGGTTCTACATTCAGTTGCAACTAGTTCATCCGAATTCTCATTCTAGCAATTTTGATACCGATGAACCACATTTATGAAGTACGGTGTGTAGCGGGGATTCCCCATTCCCTAGACGTTCTTTATTTGATTTGATATTTCGCACATTTGTCTGATGATTGTGACAGGATCGCCAAAGGCAAATTTCTCTTCTTAAATAGCCAGGTTGATCGGAGCAAGCACAGTCATTCGTCCTCCCTGTGTTCGATATCCCGCTCGCTGCTACACTGTGCACTTGCGGTAAAACTACAACCGTTCTTTTGGGTCACGTCCCAGAGCGATCACCGTGTCAGCTGATCATTTTTCCTTTCACAAATTTCGCACGTTTGACACAGCTGTGTGCAAGTCTTCACGGCCGTGTTGGTCCTTTCCCAGACTTTGTCCATCTTTCGCAAATGTGACACGGCCGTGTGAAGCTTGGCACGGCCGTGTCCGCTGAATGATAATTTCTTCTTCATATACGCACTTGTGGCATTGCCGTTTCAGCTTTGGCACGGCCGTGTCGCTTTGTTCCTTCATTGACATTGGCACATTTGATAGGCACGACCGTGTCTGCTGACACGCACAGCCGTGCAATCCCTGATTTGCACATTTCATCTCTGTTTGACTTTTGATTGACCTGAACCACACTAGATAAACATGTTAGACACATATGACTTGTTTGGCATCATCAAAATTAAAGTTTGACCTCAGTTAGTGGACTAACTTAGGTCAACAATCTCTCCATTTTTGATGATGGCAAACAAACATATAAAATTGTGATAAATAAATATCGAGCAAGTCACATAGTACACAAGATAATGAATATAATACAACGTTCCCATATCTATGTGCTCTCATGAAATATGTGACAAGCTCCCCCTCAAATACTGCATCTCAATTTTTCTATCTCGTCGCCTTTTATCATCATGCAAAATGTTCTCGCATGCTCCAGTGCTCCCCCTAGATTTATGCATCAATTTTCTATTTTCTTTCCCCCTTTTGTCATCAATTGAAAAGGACAAACATGAGCAAGAACATATCATGAACATTATTGAAATTTGTTAAGTAAGAGATATGAAATAAGAATAGCATATCAAAGAAACACAAAATTGATAAAGATAATTACATATCAATGTTTACTCCCCCACGTACTCAATATATGAATAACATCATGAATCATCAAAATCATACGGTTATTACTTAAATATAAAAGAATATATCATCAAATAACTAACTTGAATTATTGGTTCATGCTTAGAGAACCAAAAAATCAAACTCATAAATTGTCTTTAAAAACTTTTTCTATATTCATCTCTTTGGAATAGCTATCAAGCATGATATATGAAGAATAGGATACCATGATGTTAGATTTCGGTTTCTTTGGAGTTGAGGTGTACTAAGTGGTTATTTCATCTATTATATTTCATACGCATTTCTCAACAAACCTCCGACATCCGGTTACTAGCCACCGGTATCAAAAAGATTTTCATTTTTTCATTTTTTTCGTTCATTTTAACTTTCATTGACCAATTTTTGCCAATATTTCTCTTTGTTTTTATTTTTCTTTTTTTATGTTGTAGTCTCGGAATAGTGACGTGTGAAGACATATACATATTCGACTCCTACTACTTAATTGTTCCAAAGAGAATCATATGTATGTATGTATGTATGTATGTAAATAGGATTTAATGTAGGAAAGCTGCCACCTGATCCAATGGATCAGGTGGCAAGACACAAAAAAGGTGGAGAGTACAAGCCACCACATGGGCTTGTACTCGTTGGGGCCCACCCCTTTGTGTCTTGCACATGATCCTTTGGATCAGGTGCCACATGCTCTACATTATCCCATGTAAATATATATAAGTATAAATACAATCAAAAAAGAGTTCGATCTTTTAGATCTTAAACATTATCCAACAATTTTCCATAAGTTACATGAATATATCAACTCAAAAAATTAAACAATTAGGCATGTTAACAATGAACAATCAATCATGTACAATTTGAGTATGGAAATTCTTCATTAACATAAAATGTCATCATCAAAATCATTTTTAATGTTTCTAAAATTTATAACAAATTTCATACCAAAATCGCATCAAGATTTCAACTTCATTAATGATAAACATATGCTCATGTAAATAATGGACTAGTCTATGATGTCATGCATCAACATATGCTTATAAAATTTCTCTGACGCATCAAATATGTCATACAAAATAATCATAACTTTCTTTACCTTCATTCGCTCAAATCAAAGCTATTTTTAGCCAGGACGATGTAAGCTATCACCTGAATCCCAATGATGCACCTGCAAAGTAAGATGTGTTGAGTATTGATTCCCCGGATTTGTAAGGGACCCTGCGGGGCTACACACACACTAGAGGGTGGGTGAATAGTGTAATAGCAAGCAAAGTGCTTAATTAAAAGTTACTAAAATTAAAGCACTATAAGCAGCGGAAATAAACAGAGTGCTCAACAACAACAATCGCAAACACAGAGATTTTACCCTGGTTCCCCAAAACTTGGGTACATCCAGCCACACCAATATTCACTATAATCCCACACAGAGAAGTGAATACAAAATCCCATAAAGGGATACACTCCCACAAAGAGAGAGACCTCACCAAGAGGATTTAGGATTCCCACAAAGAGATATCCTCACTCTCACACAGAGAGACCTCACACAGAGGATTTGTTCTTTCACACAGAAAGAACCAAACTCCCCCAAAGAGAGTAACTAATTCCCACAAAGAGAATTAGGGTTTTGAACACAAAACAAAACGAAACAACACTTACATATGCCTTGATATGATCTTACCAATATGAAGAAGAAGGCATGCAAGTGAAACTCAAGTGCTTGAGATGAGGCTTTGATTGCACTTGATAATCTTTCTCTCTTCTAGGAATGAATCCTAACACTTCTCACTTGAGTGTATGAAATGAAGAGAGGAAAGATGTTCTCCAAGAAAGGAATGAGATTGAAATCCCTTGGAGAAATTCCATAGAGCTTAGATGCTATAGCATAAGAATGAAGCTCTAATTAGGAAATGTGGGAGGAGTGGCTTAGAGAAGAGATTCAATGATCTTCTATGATTTCCTAACCCTTTCAAGAAGTCTAAAAGAACTAAGCCAATCCCAATATATAGGAAGCCAAAGGAACCCATAAAACCAGCCAAAACCCCAAAGGGAAGAAATATGCAACGGCTAGATTTTGGCAGTTTACGGCAAGAACATTCGACTGATGATCATTAGATAGTCGACTGATCAACGGCTAGAAAATATCCCAACGGCTATAATCTGAGCCACGACAGTCGACTGTAGAAGACTACACAGGCGACTGAAAAGCCGACAGTCGACTGTATATCCTTCATCAGGCGACTGCAGCAGGGATGGACAAGAAACAGAGAGCTGCACTCTTTCTCCAGATAAGCATACATGCGACTGATGTCAATAATACATTCGACTGTCTTATAGTCAGGCGACTGTAATACCTTCATAAGTCGACTGCTGTATAAGATGGAGAAAAGACAGAGAGAGATGCATATTTCGCACTTACGCCTTTCAGACGACTGAAGGCCATTTCACAGGTGACTGTAAATATATAGACGACTGTAAAAACAGCAACAGACGACTGTCTTGCAACATGGAAAAAATCCCAAAAATGCAAGAAGCGCGCATGCGACTGTCGACTAATTCATAGGCGACTGTAAGAGTACAGGTGGTGGGACCAAAAAGGTGCTTCTCTCAAGCGTAAGAGTCCGTACAAGTAATATAATCTGGGAGTCCAGATGTCGAATCCTCGGGAGGAAATCTGTTGCAATCACAACTCAAATCAAATAGAAATCTGACAAAGAGAAACTAACCACTTCAATAATGATGGTGATGATGGTGTGAAAGTACGTGATGGTGATGTGCGAACAATACGAACAAAGAAGAGTCGTGTATGAAAGTATCGACGAAAAGTATGCACATGGTATGGGTTCGTTAGGATCAATAATTTGTATTAACTTGGTTGACGAATATAACACAATGAATTCTCTTTTTGAGTGCAATTCACCGGAAAATACCCAATATAACTCAATGAATTCTCCTTTTGGGAGCAATTCATCGGAAGATGCCCTTTTGGGGGTTCAAGCACTATAAGAATAAAGTCGTTGCTAAAGTTATAATCTTACAACTACGGTATGAAACTCTCTTTTGGAGAGATCAAAACTCACCCTTTTGGGACGATCATCAACTCAATCACTTCTTTTGGAAGATGAAAAAGACGATTTAATACCAAAGTTCACAACTTTATCAACGTTAACGATTAGGCACAACGAATATTCAACCAAACTAACACAAATCACATCCCCTAACTACACCATACCATGCACGAATAAGATTTAGCTACTCATAATGCGAGAATAATCAAGGTTCATAGCAAAATACATTGATCTAATAGCCAAATACACTAGAAAAGCATCAAATACGGGGTAGAAGTTTAGAATTCTATCACCAAATCTCCAATATAAGCCTCAAAACTCTCTGGAAATACTAAAAACAGCCTCTGGAATTTTACAGAATTTTACAGAGGAGAAATACGGCTCCTAGAGTCTCCAATACGCCCAGAATACGCCAGAATCTGCTTGGAATACGCCCAAAACCCCTAGGAATACCTTATATAGAGGCATTGCGGGTTTAATGTGCTATCGGGTTCGAAACCCGCTTCATTTTCGAACCAAACCCGCACCCGCAAAGCCAGATCCAATCTCCGCCGTCCATCAAAAGGCGGGATCGCCTCCTGTGCCGCCACGTGTCCAGGCAACCGGATCCACACCCGCTTCGTTTAAATTCGAATTCGCGTCTGGGTGAATACTGACCGTTGATTCGGGTTCAATATTACATATTTAACCCCTCATTTAGCCCTATTTTGTGCTCTCATGATGCTAAATTTATCTCTAATTCATACGTATTTTCTACACATTTATTTATTAGAGAAAACACACTATTTGAGCACAAAACAGCATTTAACGATGCAATTCTGCATTTTTTATATTTTTCCTAGCTTGGTCTCGATCTCACGATTCCAACGACTATTTATTTGTATTTTTCTGAGATCTGTGCTAATTACTATGAATTTTTGAATGCAGAATACATTTTAAATGGAGAAAATACGAATATACGGCTTAAATACGCTCGTACGCTACCACGTGGCACGATCCAGACCGTCGGCGCTTCATCCTATGGCGCTGGGAGCATCGACGACGTGGCTTTATTATGTCCGTTGGATCGAGATCCAACGGCCCGCAACCAAACAAAACGCAGCGTCTCCATGGCCACGTGGCGAGATCCTATGCAATTGCCGCTCGAACGAACGGTGCCGATGAATCTCAATTCGAAATCGGTTTCGATCGTTAGCGGGCAACGTGGCTGTCTGTGAACCATTTGATATCCATCCGACGGCCACCGCTTCGCCCGCTCGAACTCCCGCAGATTAGCGATCCAACGGCCATTGTTCACCCCGCTCGAATCAACCTCCATCCGACGGTCCATCAAATGCGGCGTCAGCGGGAAAAATCGACGAAAAATAGCGCAATCCTGGCCGCTGATTTAGAATCCGACGGCGGAGCTTTAAGCGGATGCGGATTGATGCGGGCGCACGATTTCTAACGGCCACGTGGCGCTCCCTCGTCCGATCCCGCATCGATCAACGGCCAGAATTTGCTCCGCTCGAGATGAGCGGCTCAGATCAATTCGGGTATGATTTTGATGCGGGTTTCGACCCACGAAGCACAGTAAACCCGCAATCTTATTATATAAGCGTATTTAGGGTTTTTGGAGCGTATTCAAGCAGTTTGGGGCGTATTTTGGGCGTATTGGAGGCTCTAGGAGCCGTATTTTCCCCCTGAAAAATTCTGTAAAATTTCAGAGGCTATTTTCTTATTTCCAGAGAGTTTTGAAGTCTTTTCAAGGAGAATTGGTGATACTTTCTTCAACTTCTATCCCGTATTTTGGTGTTTTCTATTGTATTTTGCTATGAACTTGAAGTATTTTGTTATGAAACTTGTTTATTATTGCACGATGAGTAGCTAGAACTTATTTGTGCATGGTATGGAGTAGTTAGGGGATATTATTTGTGTTAGTTTGGTTGAAATTCCTTGTGCTAAATCGTTAAACGTCGCTAAAATTGTAATCGTTGTTCGTAAATCGACTTTTTTAGATTCCAAAAGAATTAATTTAGTTGATGATCGCCCCAAAAGGGTGAGTTTTGATCTCCCCAAAAGGGAGTTTCATACCATATTTTTGATCTCTCCAAAAGAGAGTTTCATATCGTATTATAGCTTTAGCGACGATCTTTTTGAATATTGTGATTGAACCCCCAAAAGGGCATCTTCCGATGAATTGCTCCCAAAAGGAGAATTCATTGAGTTATATTGGATATTTTTCCCGGTGAATTGCTCTCAAAAAGAGAATTCATTGTGATATATTCATCAACCAAATTAATACGAATCATTGATCCTAACGAACCCATACCATGTGCAAACTTTTTATAGGTATTTTCATACACGATTTTCTATGTTTATTTTGTTCACGTGTTCACATCACCATCACCGTCACCGTTGCTGAAGTGGTTAGTTTCTTTCCGATAGATTTTTATTTGATTTGAATTGTGGTTGCAACAGATTTCTTCCCGTGGATTCGACATCTGGACTCCCAGATTTTACTACTTGTACGGACTCTTGCACTTGAGAGAGAGCACCTTTCCGGTCCCACCAACCGTCCGATCTAAGCCTTGTTAGATCTCGACCGCTCGTTCTGCGTTAAGGTTCGCCCGCTGCTGCTTCGGAGGAGAGCCACTGTCAACCGTTGGATGTGCGATCGACGGTCATCTGATCGCCGCGTCACCGCTTGGATTCGCGCTCGTTTGGACGGTTGGATTCGAATCCAACGTATATCAGCGTGCCACGTCGCCCCGTATCGTTCGATCTCATTTCAAAACGCAGGGGCGCCCCTGACCATCGAATCGTGATTGGGCGGCTGAGATTATGCCGCGTCGCCGCATCGCTGAGAGCTGCTCCTGACCGTTGGATTGAGATCGTGCGGTCGATAAAGGGCCGCGTCGACCGCTTGTTCTGTTGAATCAGCGCCGTTGGATGCGGCGGGAATCCGCTGGATGTGCGACACGTGTCAATACCGGATTGGTCGGCGACCTTATTTCGCGTATTTTGAGTGTATTTCTTCATTAAATTCGTATTCTGCATTCAATAAATCACAGAAATTAGCACATATCTCAGAAAAATACAAATAAATAGTCGTTGGAATCGTGAGATCGAGAGCAAGCTATGAAAAATATAAAAAATGCAGAAATACTCCATTAATTGCTGTTTTGTGCTCAAATAGAGTGATTTCTCTAATAAATAATGGTGTACAAAATACGTATGTATTAGAGAACAATATAGCATCACATGAGCACAAAATAGGGCTAAATGTGGGGTTAAATATGTAATATTGAACCCGAATCACACCACCCAACTAGCGATTTGCTAGTCTCTAGCAAATAGAGCGATAAATACGGATGAGTAATAAATCAATAAGTTCTTTCAAATTGCTCATGGCATGGCTCAATAATACGCATTCCAACATGATCTTGACCATCAATATACACATCCATGAACAAAATCAATCACATGATATTTTCTCTAATTTAGTATGAATAAATAACATACAAGTATCGTTTTGCACAAGCGAAAGTATAACACGTCGTTTTTCTCTAGTTTTCTTGTTTCCAAGGACGTGGCCTATCAAAACAATCATTCAAATCATGGGTATTGAAGTTGCTTAGTATATTCACCATTCTTTTCTTTTATTAGTTCTGCGTAACGCGCTTCAAGCAACATTCGCAGAAAAATGTATAACTTGGATCGCTCCATCAAATGAGTGAGGTTCCGGTCAATGGCTCCCAAATCAGACGATAATAGGGCATTAGGCCAAAAAGGACCCCTCGGACTGTACTACTCGAGCCAACCAAGTTATTTATTAGTGACATACTTATTCATTCTTTTTTTCTTCATTCATTTTTCATTCATTTTTTTTCTTTTTTTCTTTGTAAGCAACTCAACGCCCATATTTTCAAACATAAACATTAATAACCATGGCCACATTCCTCTTCAACTTGAAGACTTTTCAAATAAATCATGTATACTTAAGCTTTTTCATCACATTAGCATGCATGAAATAAATTCAAACTATTTCGAGATATTAATCATGGCAATTGAAAGTTTTCATGAATAGCATATTAATGAGGAATTCCATGAAGGAAAAATAATTTAATCAAGCCATTAACAACTTTTAGAACTCAATTAATGCATAATCATCCGTATTTGAGGCATATGAAGGAGTTTTAAAATAATGAGATTTGGTGATATATTCTTCTAAAAAAAATCCTAAGGTCTCATACACACCCCCCAACTAAAGATGGACATTGTCCCCAATGTCGAAAGGGGTACGAGTTTATTCAAGCAAGCAACCTAGAAAGCATATAAAAACTATACTACTGGAAAGAACACACCGTGATCAAATGGCGGATCCCGAATCTTTAATTGTGGAGGAAGTTGTTCAATTTTCTCCTTGCGCTCCTCGGCGATTATTTTTCCTCCAGAAGCTAAATTTGGACCCCAGCAACACAACTCCAAGCATCTCTATAACTTGTTTGCCAATGTCCTGCAAGAGATGAGTTATGTCAGTCCAAATTAGTTTAAGATTCCTTTCAACAAAAATATTCCAAATGTAGGCATCAAAATAGTTGAAATAGATTAAAGCAAGTTGACGACTACTCCATGAAAGATATGCACTACTCTCGGTATGATGCTTGATCAATGGGGAGAGGGGTAACTGATTTTGGGACAAAACTAGAGGAGGGCATGGTTCTGACTCCATGGCGATAATCTCAAAACCCTTGTCCCTAGCTGTCTCCTCCCCTCGTTCATCCAAAATTGCTAGTTCGTCCTCTCTTTTGCACACACTTTCTGCCATGTGGATATTTTTATTCGTGTCCTCAACGTGACATGGCTTGCTCGATTTTCCTGCAATAGAAGATAAACTCGTATTAGATTCTTGAAGTTGGATTTCAAAAGAATTATTTTCTTCTAAGCAAGTGGCAATCATATTAAGATTTTCAATAGATTTTTGAATCTGCCGACTCCGAGTAAGGAAATTCTCTTGGAATTGATGGGATGTGGCATCCTGTTTCTGAATAATCAGGTAAGCGTCCTCTTTCAAGGATTGCAAAGGTACGTCTACGCTTTGCTCTTCTTGATCAAGGCACGAAGGCTCCGTTGAATCGCACTCTGAAGTCTCTTCCATGGTTTCTTCATTTTCCTGCAGAGACTCCATGTATTCCCACGCCTCTGTCGGCGTCATGCCTCCCAAGAATTCCTGCAGCTGTGGTCGTAGTCCATCTAGGAAGGACGCCTTAAGCTCTTCATTTGTGTACTCATGCTGCGGATAGCTCGATACTATATCTGTGAACCTCCTCCAGGCCTGAAAGAAAGTTTCACAGTCAGTTTGATTAAAATTAACGATCTTGAGCTTCTCCATCCTATGTTTGTGTGCATTAGCATATCTTGCATCATACAGATTGTTTATGCAATAGAAATTCATATACTCCATTTTTAAAAAAAAATAAAATAAAAAAAAATTTATGTACAATAAAGTGGAAAGGTCTCACCAAAGGTCCTCTAAATGAAATAAACCGTGGTAACAAACCAATCCTCCCCGGCAACGGCGCCAAAACTTGGTGGGACCAAAAAGGTGCTTCTCTCAAGCGCAAGAGTCCGAACAAGTAATATAATCTGGGAGTCCAGATGTCAAATCCTCGGGAGGAAATCTGTTGCAATCACAGCTCAAATCAAATAGAAATGTGACGAAGAGAAACTAACCACTTCAATAATGATGGTGATGATGGTGTGAAAGTACGTGATGGTGATGTGCGAACATTACGAACAAAGAAGAGTCGTGTATGAAAGTATCGACGAAAAGTATGCACATGGTATGGGTTCGTTAGGATCAATAATTCGTATTAACTTGGTTGACGAATATAACACAATGAATTCTCTTTTTGAGTGCAATTCACCGGAAAATACCCAATATAACTCAATGAATTCTCCTTTTGGGAGCAATTCATCGGAAGATGCCCTTTTGGGGGTTCAAGCACTATAAGAATAAAGTCGTTGCTAAAGTTATAATCTTACAACTACTGTATGAAACTCTCTTTTGGAGAGATCAAAACTCACCCTTTTGGGGCGATCATCAACTCAATCACTTCTTTTGGAAGATGAAAAAGACGATTTAATACCAAAGTTCACAACTTTATCAACGTTAACGATTAGGCACACCGAATATTCAACCAAACTAACACAAATCACATCCCCTAACTACACCATACCATGCACGAATAAGATTTAGCTACTCATAATGCGAGAATAATCAAGGTTCATAGCAAAATACATTGATCTAATAGCCAAATACACTAGAAAAGCATCAAATACGGGGTAGAAGTTTAGAATTCTATCACCAAATCTCCAATATAAGCCTCAAAACTCTCTGGAAATACTAAGAACAGCCTCTGGAATTTTACAGAATTTTACAGAGGAGAAATATGGCTCCTAGAGCCTCCAATACGCCCAGAATACGCCAGAATCTGCTTGGAATACGCCCAAAAACCCTAGGAATACCTTATATAGAGGCATTGCGGGTTTAATGTGCTATCGGGTTCGAAAACCGCTTCATTTTCGAACCAAATCCGCACCCGCAAATCCAGATCCAATCTCCGCTGTCCATCAAAAGGCGGGATCGCCTCCTGTGCCGCCACGTGTCCAGGCAACCGGATCCACACCTGCTTCGTTTAAATTCGAATTCGCGTCGGGGTGAATACTGACTGTCCGATCTAAGCCTTGTTAGATCTCGACTGCTCGTTCTGCGTTAAGGTTCGCCCGCTGATGCTTCGGAGGAGAGCCGCTGTCAACCGTTGGATGAGCGATCGACGGTCATCTGATCGCCGCGTCACCGCTTGGATTCGTGCTCGTTTGGACGGTTGGATCGAATCCAACGTATATCAGCGTGCCACGTCGCCCCGTATCGTTCAATCTCATTTCAAAACGCGGGGGCGCCCCTGACCATCGGATCGTGATCGAGCGGCTGAGATTATGCGGCGTCGCTGCATCGCTGAGAGCTGCTCCTGACCGTTGGATTGAGATCGTGCGGTCGATAAAGGGCCGCGTCGACCGCTTGTTCTGTTGAATCATCGCCGTTGGATGCGGCGGGAATCCGCTGGATGTGCGACACGTGTCAATACCGGATTGGTCGGCGACCGTATTTCGCGCATTTTGAGTGTATTTCTTCATTAAATTAGTATTCTGCATTCAATAAATCACAGAAATTAGCACAGATCTCAGAAAAATACAAATAAATAGTCGTTGGAATCGTGAGATCGAGAGCAAGCTATGAAAAATATAAAAAGTGCAGAAATACTCCATTAATTGATGTTTTGTGCTCAAATAGAGTGATTTCTCTAATAAATAATGGTGTACAAAATACGTATGTATTAGAGAACAATATAGCATCGCATGAGCACAAAATAGGGCTAAATGGGGGGTTAAATATGTAATATTGAACCCGAATCACTAAGAGTACATGCGACTGTAAATTAAACATCAGTCGACTGATGCGAAAAGCTCAAGATGAGTCAATAGAAAATTTGACTTGAGCTGTGCATCACAGTCGATTGTAGAAGGCTCGACAGGCGACTAGAAATCACCCAGTCGACTGTAAAACCTTCAGCAGGCGACTGCAGGAGAGTCAAAGACTCCAAATGAGTCTTTGGGCAAGATGAACCTATTGGGTTGGATTCTATGATAATCCTAAGGCTCACTACGATGGTTAAATGCAAATGCATGAGAGTATGACCATCAATCAAGGCATTACAAAAATCCTAGACTCAAAAAGAGAAATGCAAGTAATAGAAATTACATGGATTACAAATTGCATCTCCTAGAGTCTAAGTCTTCAAGCTCATAAAACCTTGATGCTCCCCATCATCTCCAAGCTTTGGCACTCCTTGATGAGCTTCCCTTCATCAAGCTCCAAGCTGTGACAATGCTTCTCTGGATGTCCATCCATCATCATGCTCCAAGCTTTGGCTTCATTAGATGATCTTCATGACTTCATCCAAGCTTGAGCACACCATCACTCTTGGAGGTCTTTAAGATATCCCTTGTAATATCCTCCAAGCCTTATGCTTTGTCTCATCAACATATAATCATTAAGATAAACTGAGACTAAAACATAAGATTGATTAGCACACTAACATAATGTATTGATCATCATCAAAATAACATTAGTCTTGAAACCAAGAACTAACAGGATTTGGTTTTGATGATGAACAAACATAAATATCGTGAACTAACTCTTTGTGAGCGTAGTTATGGAGATCGTCGCCAAAAATCTATGAACATCAAAAGCGACGTCTCAAGACTTCTCAAAGCACGTGATCGAGTGCCTGAAGCTTCGTTGAAGCTTAAGGAGCATTATTGAAGTCAAGAGATTCGGATTGAAGCGTTTGAAGACGGCTCGTCTAGTTTAATTTATAATCTTCTAGCTTCTTTTCGTAGAATGTTAAGCCTTGAGTAGGTCTTACATGATTATCTTCGTAATGCTCATATCTTAGAGCTAGGATTATCTTAGAAGCACATAGAAACTTTCCCGAAGCTTCACGCTTCATTTCGCGGCTTTTTGTGCATCTTAGTTGTTTCAAGAAGAAGAACCAACCGACTAGATGACAATCAAGTCGGTCAGTAATCCTTCTTGAACCGACTAGATCTCCTTGCTAAATTCAACATCTTCACTGTTGACTAATTAGTCGGTCCAAGAAGGTTCACCGACCGACTAGTTGTCAAACTAGTCGGTTAAGAATCCTTCTTAGACCGACTAGTTAAGACTTCATTTCTCAGCCTGAGCTACTGTTTACAGTTAGTCGGTCCAAGAACATTCATCGACCGACTAGTTATGAAACTAGTCGGTTGGAATTTGTTCTTAGACCGACTAGCTCTACTTGAATTCAACCTATTCTATTTCAACTCTTAGTCGGTCAAAGAACACTCACCGACCGACTAGTTGTCAAACTAGTCGGTTGGCAAGTCTTCTTAGACCGACTAGTTCTAACTCCTTGAATTCACTTTATTGGCTGTGAACTAGTTAGTCGGTCCATGTTGAATCACTGACCGACTAGTTGTGAATCTAGTTGGTCAGTGATCCTTCTTAGACCGATTAGACTGCTTCAGAAATAGATCCGTTGGAGCATTAAATGCACGAATTTCCTCTCTCTCTCTTCTCTATCCTATATAATCTTGAGATGCTTCTTCATAGCAAAAAAAGGCTGATATTTATTGCTTTTTAGATAATCAAAGAAAAGCATTTATTCTCATTTTCCAAGCTTTCATTTCTCACAAGAATCTCTCCCTCACTCTTATTCCTCAAGAGAGATTCATTGATTGTGAGCCTTTCAAGCCAAGAGCTTGATTCAAGGTCACCAACTCCTCCCTAGGCTTCTATTGCTAGTCAACTTCTTGGAGCTTGGGTTTGGTGACTTCTTCTTCCTCAAAATCCTCCTTGCCCTAAAATCGTAAGTTTACTCAAGGCATAGGATTTTGTTGGTAAGCATTTCATATTTCATTTACTTTGATTTGAAGTTTTACTCTCGGTTGTGAGAGTTGTTTGTGATCCCGGTTTGTGGAAGTCACATTTTTATTTGTGTATGATTTGATCTTGTAGAGGTTTTCTACATGATTTCATAGAGCAAATTTGAGTTAGAAGTTTCTAACTCAAGTAGCCGGAGGGGATCCGGGTGTTTGGGATGTAGGATCACTGGGAACAAGTCGGGGAGACTTGGATGGATCCGAACCCGTTAAATCGTTTGTTTGCGCTTGTTTTCTTTGTTGTCAATATTTTCAATTCCGCATTGTTGGTTGAGTTTGCAAGATAATTAGGAATTATCCTCTTGATTATTTTAAAGTACTATTCACCCCCCTCTAGTACTTGTGCAGTAGCTATCAGGGCATTACATTTGGTATCAAAGCCAAGTTCATAGCTATGTCTTCCAACGACAACAAAACCGTTCGTCCACCTTCAGACTACAGCACCTTCAGGAACCGTGAAGGAGCTTCTTCGGTGATGGAAGGACACTCCTAGACTAGGCCTCACTTCTTCAACGGTACCAATTATGGGTACTGGAAATGCCGGATGGAAACGTTCCTCCGGAGCACCTCACTATGGAGAGCTACGTTGACGGAGTATGTCGAGCCCGCTGAAGAAGATTTCGCTAAGTGGACTACCGCGGAGGTCGCCGCAGAGGTAAACAATTCCAAGGCAATGAACGCCTTGCAATGTGCTTTGGAGCCCGAAGACTTCAACAAGATATGCACATGTAAGAGTGCATATCAAATCTGGAACTCACTCCTCATCTTGCATGAAGGAACGAGCAGGGTAAGAGACTCCAAACTCACCGTTGTAAATAAAGATTACGAATTATTTCATATGCAACATGGTGAGAAGATGAAGGAGTACTATGCTCGCTTCGTTGATATCACCAACAAGTTGGAGGCTCTTGGAAAGACCTACACCCAAAAGGAGAAAGTCTCAAAGATAATTGTCGGACTTCCTTCTTGTTGGGAAAAGCGTACCTTCACCATCGAGGAAGGTAACGATATGAACAAATACACTGTTGTTCAACTAATGGGTACCTTGATGTCTTATAAGGTACGCAAGGATAGTAAGATAAAGATGCAAGACAAGATGTAGTCGTACTTGAAGCAAGACGAGCCAAAGAAAACGGCGATTGCGTTCAAGGCCGCTCCATCTACATCTACCGATGATGATGACTCGGAAGACGAGTTGGACTTGGAATCCATTGCCCTCATGGCAAAGAAGTTCAACCGATTCTTCCGGAAAGGTAATTTCAAGAACAAATCTAAATTTAGTTCTTCTAACGCCTCCGCTCCTTTGTGTTTTAAATGCAGCAAGCCAGGACACATGAAAGCGGATTGTCCTCAAAACAAACACAAGGAGAAATGGAAGGCGCCAAAGTTCGACAAGTCAAAGAAGTACAAGAAAGGGTACAAGAAAGGACTTGTCGGGACATTCACCGACTCCGACGAGGACTCCTCAAGTGGAGAGTCGGATGATGAACAAGTGGAGCAAGCACACATGTGCTTCATGGCTAGAGAGGAACATGATCAAGAGTCTTCCTTCGATGAAAGCGAGGATGAAGGCGATGAGGTAACTATGGATGACCTTAAATTAGCTAACGAGCAAATTTGGTCTAAGTATTCTAAACTAGTAAATAGATATACTAAGACTAAAGATGAGTTAAGTAGTCTTCAAACCTCACCTAAGCCTATCATCATCAACAACGACACCGTTGTTGAAGACTTGAGAAATGAGATTGTAAATCTCAAATCTCAACTTGAGCATGTTCATATTGAGGAATCGGATGAACGCAAGATAGTGGATTTGATTTCTCGAAACTCAACTTTGAGTATTGAGAATGAAAATCTCAAGTCTCGTGTTTGTGTACTCACATCGCAAGTTTCCACGTTGGATGCTTCTATGAATTCTCTCACCGAGAAGTATGAGTGCACATTAGGCCGAATTAATAAATTCAATAAAGGTAAGAACCATTTGGATAATATCCTAAATGACTTACTTCCAGCCAATCACCACATTGGCTTGGGGTATAAGATGGGAAATTCATCCAAATCGTCTACCACCTTTGTTAGGCCAACTTTCGATGCCTCAACGAATGGGAGCAAACACCCCATTGGTAGTTCATCTACCAATGGTCCTTCCACTTCATACACACCCTCGTTTGGAAAGAAACCCACTTTGGTTGGACCTCCAAAGAAGGGTCATGCATTTATGTACACCAATACTATGCCACGTAGGAACACACATCCTACTCCACCGGTTCACAATTATGATGATTTTTATGCTTCACGTCCACGAGCACGTGCACACCAAGTGAGACACCCTCACGCACGTGTTCCCCCACATGCATATGCTCATCCACATTATTATATGAATGATTACCATCATGCACCATTTCATATGATGTCACCACCATTTCATCATGTACCATACGCATATCCACGACATGCATCACGTAGAAATCAACAACGTATGCATGCTCCCAATAGGAATAGGATGATCGTGCCCCGGTATGCACGTGCACCCGGGACAAGCGACTCGTAGTCTTACCGCAAGCGCACGGTGTAGCGGCGAGCGGGTATCGAACTCAGGGAGGAACAATGACAGTGTCTCTTTCCAATTACCTAGCTATCAAAATGGTCGAGAATGATTCGGGGTGAAATCGTCACAATCGTTCAAATGTCTATGGAAATATCAATGAAATAAAACGCCTAGGGATAGGGAATCCCCGCTACAGACCGTATCTCATTGTTGTGATTCGTAGGTTTCATCATTGCTAGACTTGAAATCGTAGGTGAACTAGTCGCAACTAGATGTAGAACCAAGCTCACGCTCTCCTGCTATTGCCGGTCTATAGCGAACCTAGGTTAGGGCCCACTCTCCTGCAAACCCTAACATAAGCCGCTAGCATTAGGATCGACATCATCTTTCAATCGTATCTCGAGCCCACTCTCGTGCAAACTCGAACTACGACCTAGGTTGAGATAGTTCATACCCGTCCAATCTCTTGCAAACAGGTATTGGTATAGAATTACGATTGAAACCCCTAGCCTTGGTCCAATCTCTTGCAAACCAATCCTAGGAGAGTCCAATCGTAAATCTAAATCGAATTTCTAGGGCTTCCTATCAATCGGGACCCAATCTCTTGCAAATCCCAATCGATATGAATCCCTAGCTATCCGTAATTTATCAATCCTAACCTAACCCTAATCAATTCTAGCAAGAATTTCACCAATTCATCACAATTCAGAAATAGGGTTCATAGGGTTCATCCCTATGCCCTAGGACAATAAAACTACTCACTAATCATCATGCAATTCATAAGAAATTCAATAGAAAAATCAACACAATTCATAACAATAGAGAAATTATCAACAAAAATAGGGTTTTTGACAAGAAGAGAGAAAACCAATGAGAATCCAATAGCATCCAACAAAAGTAGCTTTTCCAATCTCTCCAAAAAGCCTAAATCTAATTACCTAAAAAGCTCTCTAAAAAGGCTGCCAAAAGTATCCAAAAGTTCTTCTCAACAAGGGCAAAAACTGGGTTTAAATACCCCTCAAAATCGCCTAGATATTCGTGACAAAAATGCCCCTGCGCAGCCCAGAAATCGCACTTTACGCAGTAGGCGGGGCGGCTCACTCGACCGAGTGACAAATGTCACTCGGCCGAGTGACAAACCCTGTACATTTACAGTAAGTTGGGGATTTTCGGGGGTCTGTCTTCGGAAGTGACTCGGTCGAGTGGCTTTCTTGCTCGGCCGAGTGAGTGCTTCACTCGGCCGAGTGAGATGCTGCAGATGCCTAATCTTCATCGTTTCGCTTCCTCGTCGCTCCTACGAAGTTCCTTCCTCTTCCACTCGTCTTCCATCGCCGAATAGTCCTCAGAAGAGCCTTGGGTGACACTCCGGAGTGGGTGCAAATCCTCTTGATCTCAAAACCACTCCGAATCTCTTTATATCTCCTGAAATACGACAAAAACAAGAAATCGTGAAAAACATCGCAATATTATCGAATAATCGTGAAAAAATGCGATATGAACGATCAAAGTGGCATGCAAACATGCAGAAAAAGAGTGTAAAATATGGAGTGATCATAGGGCTCCCAAAATATTCACTATTTGGGGCCCGAAGAACACTAACATGCATGAAAATCAAGCATACATGAATTCCTATTTTATGAATGTCGTGCATAATGATGATTATGTGGGAAAGTCTAAGTCCAATTGGACTTGGCTTCCAAAGGTCTAATCTTTTAGGACCCAATGACCTTGGGTACCATGGAACGATATGTTTATCTTTAGGTACTCAAGAAAAAGAAACGGAGCAACATATCTAAATTTAGCTCCAAGGATGGGTGGATACTCGATAGCAGATGTTCAAAACACATGACGGGTGATGCTCAATTGCTCTCCGGAGTGGTGCCCATTGCCAATGGGAACCGAGTCGTCTTTGGAGGCAACGAGATTGGAACCATCATTGGTGTTGGTAAAGTAGGTAATCCTTCTAAACCACTAATAAGTGATGTTTACCTTGTTAAAGGATTAAATCACAATCTTATTTCAATAAGCCAACTTTGTGACAAAGGTTACAAAGTTAGCTTTGCAAAAGGAATGTGTCATATTTTAAGAAAAGATAATGATGATTTGTTATTTTCTGGCACACGCCATAAGGATATTTATATATTAGATCTTCCAAAATCACATGAACAATGTCTCATTGCCAACACAAATGAACAACACTTATGGCATCGACGTTTTGGACATGTGAACTTTGGAACACTTTTTAAACTTTCCAAGTTAAATTCTATTAAAGGATTTCCTAAGCTTGTCTTTCAAAAGAAAAGCTTTTGTGACTCGTGTCAACGAGGCAAGCTTCCTAAATCGTCATTCAAACCTAAGAAAAGTATTTCATCTAAGCAGCCTCTAGAGCTTTTACATCTAGATCTTTTTGGGCCGACTAGAGTTGCTTCATTAGGGAATGCTCGATATGGACTTGTCATCGTTGATGACTTTTCTAGATTTACTTGGGTATTTTCATTAAGTAATAAAAATGATGCTTTTGAAAACTTCACAATATTTGTTAAGAAAGTACAAAATCTCATTGGAACCAGCATTGTCACTATTCGTAGTGATCATGGAGGGGAATTTGAGAATGAGTCTTTCTCAAATTTTTGTGATGAAGTTAGTATTATTCACACCTTTTCTTTCCCTCGCGCACCCCCTCAAAATGGTGTTGTTGAGAGGAAGAATAGGACGCTAGTGGAATGTGCTCGCACTATGCTTGATGATAGCCAACTTGGCCATCAATTTTGGGCGGAAGCGGTACATACCGCTTGCTATGTGTTTAATAGAATACTCTTGAGGCCCGGCACCAAACAAACTTGTTATGAATTGTTGTTTGGTAGATTGCCTCAAGTTAAACATTTTCGAGTTTTCGACGCAAAATTTTTTATTAAAAACACGTATGGAAGTTTGGAAAAGTTTGATCCAAGATTCGATGAGGGGATATTTGTTGGATATTCCTCACGTAGAAAAGCCTACCGGATATACAACAAAAGAACCTCAACGATCGAGGAATCACTTCATGTTTCATTCAATGAAAACTTTGTCCCTTCTAGAATTACTAATGATGATGACTCCATGGATGTTTTATATGATTCTATTGGTAATTCTAATTCTATTGATTCTAATGTTACTAACCCTACTGATGAATCTTTTGAGAATGTTCCTAGTGATCAGGGAATTCCCAAACGGCTTCATACAGTTCGTGACCATCCCCATGAGCAAGTCATTGGTAACATACTTGATAGTGTCAAGACGAGATCTCAAGTCAACTACTTCGCTAATTGTGCCTTTTCCTCCTCAATTGAGCCAAAGAATATTAACGAAGCGTGTGAAGATAGTGCTTGGATCTTAGCCATGTAGGAGGAACTCATTTAATTTGATAGGAATGTGGTTTGGGAGCTTGTTCCATTGCCTTCGAAGAACCACACCGGTATAGGAACGAAGTGGATTTTCAAGAACAAGACCGACGAGAACCAAATCGTCGTCCGGAACAAAGCTCGGTTAGTTGCCCAAGGCTACCGGCAAGAGGAAGGTATAAATTTCGAAGAATCCTTTGCTCCGGTAGCTAGATTAGAATCTATTAGGTTGTTGTTATCTTTTACATGCCATAAAGATTTTAAACTCTTTCAAATGGATGTAAAAAGTGCGTTTTTAAACGGAGATGTTGTTGAGGAAGTTTATGTTTCTCAACCTCCGGGTTCTATAAATGAAAAATTTCCAAATCACGTTTTCAAACTTAAGAAAGCACTTTATGGTTTGAGACAAGCTCCTCGAGCTTGGTATGACCGCTTAAAGAACTTTCTTTTGGATTTGGGTTTTAAAATGGGTGAAGTTGATTCTACATTATTTGTTAAGTATTCAAATAATGATATTATTTTATTTCAAATTTACGTTGATGATATCATTTTCGGTGCTACTAACTTCACTCTTTGCGAAGAATTTTCTAATGTTATGAAGGACCAATTTGAGATGAGCCACATGGGTGAGCTCAAATATTTCTTAGGTCTCCAAATTCACCAAATGAACGATGGAATCTTCATCCACCAAACCAAGTACACGGTGGAGTTGCTAAAGCGATTTGGAATGGAGAATGCTTCCGGGAAGAAGACTCCAATGAGCACTACTACACATCTTGATAAAGATACGGCCGGCAAAGATGTAGACATTCGTCTATATCGAGGTATGATAGGTAGTTTATTATATCTTACTGCCAGTTGGCCCGATATTATGTTTGCTGTATGTGTATGTGCACGTTATCAATCTCAACCTAAGGAATCTCACTTAGTAGCGGTAAAACGTATTTTCCGTTATTTAAGTTACACCCTCGACTACGGATTATATTATCCAAAGTCTAGCACATATGAGTTAATCTCATATTGTCACGACCCGCTTCCCTAAAATGGAGGCGAGACGTGAGAAGGTCCGCACGAGAGTGGAGCTGTGAAGCCCCAAACCCGATAAGCGTCAATAATACATAAGCAGGTCCCTGTAACCACAACAGAATAACAATAATAACACAAGGAGAGACTGAAATGAAATTCACATATCATACATTGTCCAACAAGAAAAATAAGTTCAACATCCAGAAAAGCCACCAGGCTAAAAGAAAAGAGTCTAAAGGCCCAGAACAAGGCCAACAAAAGAAACGACATAACAGAGTATGGGTGCTACGCACCGATAACAAAACAACTGTCTAACAAAAGTAAAACACAGCGGAGACACTAGGACTGGTCCCCAGTGTCCACGTACTCCCCGTCAAACACAAGCTCGGGCTCGGCGTCAGCAAACACCTCGTCCTCAACAAGGTACTCAGGCTCAGGATCTAACATGTGTCACCCAAAAGAGTAAAGGGGCACATGTCAGCAAGTCTAAAAAGACTTGGGCAAGGAAACTGAAAATGAGGCATCTAGCAACCTAGCAGATTAGTATGCATGACATGGCAGTTATAACATGAGTGCACAATTTAAGACATGGCAAGAAAATTTGTACAAGAGAATAATTATCGGGACAAGACAAGACAAGACATGAGTAGCCACTCTACTATCAACTCAATCAATTCACATTTTGTAGGTGTTTACGCCCTTCGCTGAATGGTATAACATTCAGACCGATCGGCACTAAACACAAAACCCATTTCACTATTGTTTGTAGATGTTTACGCCCTTCGCTGAATGGTATAACATTTCAGACCGATCGGCACTAAACACTACCCCACCCCAAAGATTTTACGCCTTACAACTGCAGTTGTTGATCAAACAGACCCCCAGTTGAATGGCCGCTTAACCCTCACCCCATCCCACACTAAACAAGCCAGGGTCCCTGCACATGAGCCCATCAAGTGAGCCAGGGTTGCCCCGCACGGGAGCTTGTTTCTTAGTTCACAATTCAATATATCGAGCGTTGGGGTTAGCAACTCATTATGCTCGCTTCTGGTCACGAGCCAGGAACACAAGTATTGTAGCGATGCTACGCAATCACGGGATCACCAAAAGAATGCAATGACATGACATTTAAATTGCGTATCGTTAATGGAAGGTAAACATGCCATGGTAATTGTGCAACATGCTAAATGTCGGAACTAGCTTCGTTGTCAAGCTAGTTCCCAAATTTGCGCCTAGGCGAGTATCATTTCGTCGCCTAGCCTCTTTTACGCCTACAACAAGCAAATGGCCTAAAGCATGGCCTAAACCCTAAGTGGCAAGTTTCACTTGCCTAGCACCGGGGATGACGACCACTTCGTCGCACGGGTGCCAATCCACGGGGAAATCGCTGTTTTGGGGGATCAATCATCAAACAACATGAAATTTATTAGGGTTTCATAAAAATATAAATAGGCTAAGAAAATAACGGTAGATCGATTTCTTACCAAGAGGAGACGGAAGAAACACTCCGGGGAACCCTAGGATCAGATCTGGAAAAGATTGGAGAAGTTTGGGGAAACTAGGGTTTTGGGGGATTTGGGGATTTTGATGGGTTTTGGTGAGATTTTGGGGAAGATGAGAGGTAGATAGAGTGAATGGATGGTTTGGATGATGGATTTAGGACTTGGAATGAAGAAATGAAGCTTGGAGGAAGATGGGGGCTCAAGGGGGAAGATTTTAGGGTTTTGGGTCGTGTTGGAGAAGATGAAATCGTTTGGGTTGGGTATAAATAGGTTGAGCTGGCGGCTGCCCAGAAATTAGGGTTTTAACACTGGTTAGTCGGTCAAAGAGCAACCACTGACCGACTAGTTTGGCAACTAGTCGGTCGGTCGACCAACGCAGACCGACTAAGTGCAAACAGTAACTCCTGAACGAAAATAGGATTCTAGAGTTAGTCGGTCCATGAACAAATACTGACCGACTAGTTTATCATCTAGTCGGTCGATGAACGTTCTTAGACCGACTAAGAGTAAACAGTAACTCAACTAAAATTAAGATGATGTGTTAGTCGGTTAAAGAAGCATTGCTGACCGACTAGTTTGCAACCTAGTCGGTCAACCAATGTTCTTAGACCGACTAACGATAAACAGTAACTCCTGAGAAATTTAGAAAGCTAACTAGTCAGTCCAAGAAGGATTGCCGACCGACTGGATCGTCATCTAGTCGGTCGGTGGCCCTTCTTACACCGGCTAATGAGCACCAAAAGTTCTGATACGGAGCGCGGGGCCCCGGGATCGATACCTAAGACTCCTAGGCTTGATCTAATAGTTAGATACGACCGTTATGATGTCCGTCACGAATGACATACTTCGAAATCGACGATCCTAAGGAAGAAACGAGAAAATACGACGAATCGATCGAAAATGAAAGCTACGGAGACGAAAACCACACATGAGGAGAAAAATCCACCAAAACATATATTATATTATATTAAATCCAGACACATGAAAAGCAGTTGTTACATCCTCCCCAACTTAAGAAAAATTCCGTCCTCAGAATTTCCAAATACTCACGAGTCCGGAAACAAAAGTGGGAAACGCTCTCGCATCTCATCTTCATTCTCTCAAGTAGACTCTCCAGGTGAACCGTGTCGCCACATCACCCTCACAAGATTGACAATCTTGTTCCGAAGCGATTTCTGACGCCTGTCCAGAATCTGCACTGGATGCTGGTCATACGTCATATCGGGGCGAACGGTAATCTCCGAAAAATCTACCGCATGAGACGGATCGCTAATGTATCGACGAAGCTGCGACACATGGAAAACATTGTGAACTCCTTCCAAAGATGGCGGCAAGGCCAAGCGATAAGCTACCTCGCCAACCCTCTCCAAAATGTCAAACGGTCCGATGTATCGCGGGCTCAACTTTCCACGCTGCCCGAAACGAATCACACCACGATTCGGGGAAATCTTCAAGAACACATGGTCGCCCGGCTGAAACTCCAAAGGACGACGTTTAGCATCCGCCCAATGCTTGAAACGGTCCTGAGCAATCCTCAACCTCTCCCGAATATTCCTGACGATATCCACGGCCTCCACGATCATCTCAGGTCCCAACAACTCCCGATCACTAACGTCATCCCAACTCAATGGCGATCGACATTTCCTCCCATAAAGAGCGGCGAAAGGCGCCATGCCAATACTCGCCTGGAAGCTGTTGTTGTAAGAGAACTCCACCAAATGCAGATGGTCCTCCCACGAACCCTTGAAATCCAACATGCACGCCCTCAGCATGTCTTCCAAAATCTGAATCGTCCTCTCGGACTGGCCATCCGTCTGCGGATGGTACGCCGTGCTGAAACTCAGACGTGTACCCAAGCTCTTCTGCAAACTCTGCCAGAACTGATATGTGAACCTCGTGTCTCTGTCAGACACGATACTCACGGGGACTCCATGAAGTCGCACAATCTCCTGCACGATTCACGTTACATCACTATCCAAACTAGGAAAAGGAAATAAAACGGAGAGTAAAAAGAATTTACCTCCATATATCTCCTCGCTAGCGCCTCAGTGGACTATCCCACTCGGAACGAAATAAAGTGCGCAGATTTGGTCAATCGATCTACGATCACCCAAATCGCGTCATTCTGCTTCGAACTCCGAGGTAGTCCAGTCACGAAATCCATAGTGATGTGTTGCCATTTCCACTCCGGAATCGGAAGTGGTTGTAGCAACCCGGCCGTACGCTGATGCTCCGCCTTCACTTGCTGGCAAACCAAGCACTTGGCTACACTCCGAGCCACGCTCCTCTTCATACCATGCCACCAATAATTCAGACGAAGATCCTGGTACATCTTGGTACCACCAGGATGCACAGAATACGGAGAACTGTGTGCCTCCACCATCAGCTCCTCTCTGATATCCCCAGCTGGCACACACAACCTGGCTCCAAACCTCAGCGAGCCATCCTCATGAATCAAAAAGTCAGTCCGCAGACCGGCTTCCACCTGCTCCCGAATCCTCACCAGCTTCGGATCCTCAGCCTGGCTAGCCTTAATCCGATCCACGATCGTCGACTGTACCTGCATGTACATCAACGACGAAGCCTCTCCAGGAAGAACAATCTCCACACCAGACTCGCAAAAATCCTGCTGCAATCTCCACTGCGAGGTCAAAATCATCACCGCTGGAAGCCTACTCAAAGCATCCGGAACCACATTCACCTTGCCAGGGTGAAACTGCAAATCAATATCATAATCCGCCATAAGCTCCAACCATCGACGCTATCGCATGTTGAGCTCCTTCTGAGTGAAAATATACTTCAAGCTTTTGTGATCGGTGAAAATCTTCACTTTCTCACTCAGCAGGAAGTGCCTCCAAATCTTAAGAGCAAACACAACGGCAGCCAACTCCAAATCATGCGTCGGATAATTCTTCTCATTAACCTTAAGCTGACGAGACGCATACGCCACAACGTGCCCATGCTGATGCAACACACAACCGAGACCCTTGCCAGAAGCATCACAAAAGATCTCAAATCCACCGCTGCGATCAGGCACAACCAAAATAGGGGCAGTCATCAACCTCTCCTTCAGAACACCAAAAGCACCCTCACAATCACCCGACCAAACAAAAGCAACATCCTTCCGCGTCAACCTGGTCATCGGCTCAGCAATACGAGAAAAGTCCTTAATGAATCGCCGATAGTAACCAGCAAGTCTAAGGAAACTCCGAATCTCAGACACCGACGACGGAACAGGCCACTCCCTGATGGCCCGAATCTTCTCGGGATCCACTGAAATACCATCTCCAGTCACCACATGCCCGAGAAAAGCAACTCTATCCAGCCAAAACTCGCACTTCGAAAACTTAGCATACAAACGATGCTTCCTCAAAATCTCCAACCCCGTCCTTAAGTGCGAGGCATGCTCTTCCTCCGACTTCGAATAGATCAGAATGTCGTCAATAAAGATAACGACAAACTTATCCAAAAAGTCGTAGAAAATCAGGTTCATCAGATTCATGAAAACGGTGGGCGCGTTAGTTACGCCAAAAGGCATAACCACGAACTCATAGTGTCCATACTTCGTCCTGAACGCTGTCTTCGGAACATCTCCCTTCTTCACCTTCAACTGATGGTAACCACTCCTCAAATCCAATTTAGAAAACACCCTCGAACCTCCAAGCTGATCAAAAATATCATCGATGCGAGGCAACGGGTATTTATTCTTAATGGTCACCGCATTCAACTCCCGATAATCCACGCACATGCGACGCGAACCATCCTTCTTCTTTACCAGCAACACCGGTGCTCCCCACGGAGACACGCTAGGATTAATATAACCCTTCTGCAAAAGCTCATCCAACTGCTTCCGCAACTCCTCCAACTCTGCAGGTGCCATACGATACGGTGCCTTCGAAATCGGCTGCGCACCTGGAACAAGATCGATAGCAAATTTCAAAGCCCGATCAGGTGGCAAACCAGACATCTCCTCGGGGAAGACGTCGCCAAAATCTCGCACCACAGCTGGCCACTCCAGCTCCATCTGCATAGCCACAGCCTCCACCGGCCTGGCCCGAAATCTGACAGGACCAAGCGAACTGCTACCACGACTGAACTCAAATACTGGATGTCCGGGAATCTCGAACACCACCTTCTTCCTCCGACATTCGATCGTAGCATAGAAGCTCGCGAGCCAGTCCATCCCAAGAACTGCATCATAGTTGATGATGTTGTGGACAATGAAATCAGCGAAAAGCTCATGTCCACAGACCACCAACGAGCAAGAATTGCAACCACGATGCACCGAGACCACGCCATTCCCTGTAACGATATTCCAACTCTTGGGGAGAGGGGACGTCGACAAGGAATGCCTCTCCACGAAGCTCCGAGAAATAATGCACATCGATGCACCAGAGTCGAAGAGGACTCGTGCAGGAAATGTGCACACCAAAACCACACCTAACAAGCAATCAACAATCAAACCCTAGTCTAGCAAACAACCATGTTCAAGCAAACAACACAATCTAACAATCAAACCAGCTAGGAAAGTAACAGCTAGATTGAGGATTACCTGCGATAACCTCATCCACAGCCGCGCTCTCCGCAGCGGTCATCAGAAAAGCCTGCCTCCTCGGCGGAACAGCCTGCTGAAAAGCCTGCCTCTGCGGAACAAGAGCGGCTCCACGACCAGCAGGAACAGACGCTCGCTGCTGCAACGGTTGAGCTGCAACAGGAGCCCTCTGCAGCTGACCCGCATGCCGACAATCCTTCGTGACATGGGAAGCATCACCAAAAACCAGACACTGGCCCAAAAACTTCCGACACTGATCCTTGACGTGGCCAGGCTTGCCGCAGAAATGGCAAAGCTTCAGAATAGGCCCTCCTGGCCTTTTGAACTGAGCAGACTGGTTAGGCCTGAATCCAGGTCTAACCACAGCTCTCGCCTGTTCCATAGGCCTCTTCCCAGCACCAACAATAGACCCCCTCCTCTGGTTCACGAGCAGCTCCTGCCTCTTGGCAGCGACCAGAACCTTCTGATAAGATTCCCGGTCAGAGGAGGTCACAAAACTCTGGAGCTCCGAAGCAAGCCCCTGCAGGAACATCTGAGCCTTCTCCTCAGCGTCCTGCACCATCTTTGGTGCAAACCGACTAAGCCTCATGAACTCTTGGTGATACATGTCCACCGACGAGTTCCCTTGCTTCAAATCGATAAAACGCTGCAGCATCTCCTCCCTGGCAGCCTTCGGGAAGAACTCACCATCAAATCTGGCCTTGAAGGTAGCCCAGACGATCGGCTCCACCAACAACTTCTCTTCCGCATCCCACCAATTCCGAGCATTATCCTTGAGTTGCCTCTTCGCCAAATCAACCCATCCAGCCGGGGTGATCTTGGCCATCTTCAGGTTGTCCTCGATGTTCCGAATCCACTCATCGGCAGCCAGAGGAACCTCAGAACCATCAAAATATGCGGGACCCAGCTCCCGAAATTGCTTCGCTCCTGGCTCAGAGCGAGGGGCATCCGGAAGAGCCCGGGCAGCTCGAGCAAGTGGAGCATTCTGGACTTACAGAAGCACACCCTGCTGCACTTGCATCATCTGGAGCATCATCCGCATCATCTCACCGCTGGTGGGTTCCCGCTCAGGCTCCTCATCATGAGGGACCGCGCCACTACCCCCACCACGGGTGAAACGTCTTCCTGCCATCTAGTGACACAGAAAACGAATCAGATTAGACTCATAGCTTATGACATCGGACGTCGAACTTAGTTTATTGGACATTCTAATATTATTATCGCTATTCCAAAAATCGCAGTTACAGAAGGACCTGCATGGGCCACCACTGAAACCTGTCACGACCCGCTTCCCTAAAATGGAGGCGAGACGTGAGAAGGTCCGCAGAGAGTAGAGCTGTGAAGCCCCAAACCCGATAAGCGTCAATAATACATAAGCAGGTCCCTGTAACCACAACAGAATAACAATAATAACACAAGGAGAGACTGAAATGAAATTCACATCTCATACATTGTCCAACAAGAAAAATAAGTTCAACATCCAGAAAAGCCACCAGGCTAAAAGAAAAGAGTCTAAAGGCCCAGAACAAGGCCAACAAAAGAAACGACATAACAGAGTATGGGTGCTACGCACCGATAACAAAACAACTGTCTAACAAAAGTAAAACACAGCGGAGACACTAGGACTGGTCCCCAGTGTCCACGTACTCCCCGTCAAACACAAGCTCGGGCTCGGCGTCAGCAAACACCTCGTCCTCAACAAGGTACTCAGGCTCAGGATCTAACATGTGTCACCCAAAAGAGTAAAGGGGCACATGTCAGCAAGTCTAAAAAGACTTGGGAAAGGAAACTGAAAATGAGGCATCTAGCAACCTAGTAGATTAGTATGCATGACATGACAGTTATAACATGAGTGCACAATTTAAGACATGGCAAGACAATTTGTACAAGAGAACAATTATCGGGACAAGACAAGACAAGACATGAGTAGCCACGCTACTATCAACTCAATCAATTCACATTTTGTAGGTGTTTACGCCCTTCGCTGAATGGTATAACATTCAGACCGATCGGCACTAAACACAAAACCCATTTCACTATTGTTTGTAGATGTTTACGCCCTTCGCTGAATGGTATAACATTTCAGACCGATCGGCACTAAACACTACCCCACCCCAAAGATTTTACGCCTTACAACTACAGTTGTTGATCAAGCAGACCCCCAGTTGAATGGCCGCTTAACCCTCACCCCATCCCACACTAAACAAGCCAGGGTCCCTGCACATGAGCCCAGCAAGTGAGCCAGGGTTGCCCCGCACGGGAGCTTGTTCCTTAGTTCACAATTCAATATATCGAGCGTTGGGGTTAGCAACTCATTATGCTCGCTTCTGGTCACGAGCCAGGAACACAAGTATTGTAGCGATGCTACACAATCACATGATCACCAAAAGAATGCAATGACATGACATTTAAATTGCGTACCGTTAATGGAAGGTAAACATGACATGGTAATTGTGCAACATGCTAAATGTCGGAACTAGCTTCGTTGTCAAGCTAGTTCCCCAATTTGCGCCTAGGCGAGTATCATTTCGTCGCCTAGCCTCTTTTACGCCTACAACAAGCAAATGGCCTAAAGCATGGCCTAAACCCTAAGTGGCAAGTTTCACTTGCCTAGCACCGGGGATGACGACCACTTCGTCGCACGGGTGCCAATCCACGGGGAAATCGCTGTTTTGGGGGATCAATCATCAAACAACATGAAATTTATTAGGGTTTCATAAAATATAAATAGGCTAAGAAAACAACGGTAGATCGATTTCTTACCAAGAGGAGACGGAAGAAACACTCCGGGGAACCCTAGGATCAGATCTGGAAAAGATTGGAGAAGTTTGGGGAAACTAGGGTTTTGGGGGATTTGGGGATTTTGATGGGTTTTGGTGAGATTTTGGGGAAGATGAGAGGTAGATAGAGTGAATGGATGGTTTGGATGATGGATTTAGGACTTGGAATGAAGAAATGAAGCTTGGAGGAAGATGTGGGCTCAAGGGGGAAGATTTTAGGGTTTTGGGTCGTGTTGGAGAAGATGAAATCGTTTGGGTTGGGTATAAATAGGTTGAGCTGGCGGCTGCCCAGAAATTAGGGTTTTAACACTGGTTAGTCGGTCAAAGAGCAACCACTGACCGACTAGTTTGGCAACTAGTCGGTCGGTCGACCAACGCAGACCGACTAAGTGCAAACAGTAACTCCTGAACGAAAATAGGATTCTAGAGTTAGTCGGTCCATGAACAAATACTGACCGACTAGTTTATCATCTAGTCGGTCGATGAACGTTCTTAGACCGACTAAGAGTAAACAGTAACTCAACTAAAATTAAGATGATGTGTTAGTCGGTTAAAGAAGCATTGCTGACCGACTAGTTTGCAACCTAGTCGGTCAACCAACGTTCTTAGACCGACTAACGATAAACAGTAACTCCTGAGAAATTTAGAAAGCTAACTAGTCGGTCCAAGAAGGATTGCCGACCGACTGGATCGTCATCTAGTCGGTCGGTGGCCCTTCTTACACCGGCTAATGAGCACCAAAAGTTCCGATACAGAGCGCGGGGCCCCGGGATCGATACCTAAGACTCCTAGGCTTGATCTAATAGTTAGATACGACCGTTATGAAGTCCGTCACGAATGACATACTTCGAAATCGACGATCCTAAGGAAGAAACGAGAAAATACGACGAATCGATCGAAAATGAAAGCTACGGAGACGAAAACCACACATGAGGAGAAAAATCCACCAAAACATATATTATATTATATTAAATCCAGACACATGAAAAGCAGTCGTTACACATATAGTGAGGCAGATTATGCTGGATGCAAATCCGACAGGAAAAGTACTAGTGGCACTTGCCATTTTATAGGAAATTCTCTTGTCTCTTGGTTTTCCAAGAAGCAGAATTCCGTATCACTTTCAACCACCGAGGCGGAATATATTGCCGCCGGTGCTGCGTGTGCTCAGGTTCTTTGGATGAGACACACTCTTAAAGACTTTGGTATAAACTGTGATACTTGTCCTATCATGGTGGACAACCAAAGTGCAATATGTCTCTCTAAGAATCCGGTACACCATTCCCGTTCTAAACACATAGATCTCCGTCACCATTTCCTAGATGATCATGTTGCTAAAAAGGACATCATTTTAGTGTACGTTGAAACCCAGAAGCAAATCGCCGATATTTTCACGAAACCACTCAAGGAAGACTCCTTTGTGCGGTTACGTCGAGAATTGGGGATTATGGGTGAATCCGAGATTTAGGATTCATATTTTCAATAATCTTGCATGATAATAATTTTCTTTATATATGCTCATTCTAGATTTGTTGGGATTTTCTGGATTTTTGGTTGAATTTTTGGAATTTATGCTCGAATTATTCATGAACATCGTATTTAAGATTTTCGATGTTTATGGGGTAGTATAATGATGTGTGAGAGTATTTCGATGTATCGTCCAAGTGCGCGTAGGAGAGAACTCAAAATTTCGACATTTCAAATTTTTGGACTCTTTTAGTCGGTCCTAGTTCATTGGTCGACCGACTAGATTGAGTTCTAGTCGGTCAGTGAATGAACTCAGACCGATTAACTCATGCTCTAAATTTTGGCTTCTGTTACTGTTTGCACTTAGTCGGTTCATGTTCATTTGCCGACTGATTAGATTGCAATCTAGTCGGTCAGCACTTGAACTGTGACCGACTAAATGCGTTGGGGCTCGTTGGTCTTTTCCATTTTCTGTCGACTTATACTCCTTGGCACCGATTAGATCTCACTCTAATCGGTGCATCCCTCCTCTCACAGCCCCTAACCCCACGACCCCCTGTGTCTTTTCGACTTCCTCCGCTGTGCGCTGCCGTCTCCGGCCGCCGTATGTCGTCGCCGTTCATCTCCCTACCTCCAGTCGACCTACGTATCTCTTTCTCTCTGCGTTTTAGGGTTTCATTCTAGGTCTATCTTCGATTTTCTTCGACTTAGGGTTTCAACCTAGGTTTTCTTCGATTTCGTTTGTGTCGATCTCGTGCGTTTGTGTGTTGTCTCGTCTCGAGTATGGTGAAGACACGTATCCCTATCCGTCCCTCGAGTCCGTCTCCCATGACCGTAGAGTCTCCTTCTACCGACCCTCCTCAACCCAAACACCGAGCCAAGACCACTCGTCCCTCTTCTTCTTCGCCTCCTCTTAAGAAGAAGAGAACTACCGTTGCCAAGCCTAGAGCCACATCTCAACCCAAGCCCCAGCCTATGAAGTTCCGTGCTCCCACTCCTCCCGGTGAATCCGACGATGCCTCCGACGCAGAGTATATCCCTGAGTCTGAGCCTACTGATAAGGCTCCTACTCCTCCTCCTCGATCTAGCTCTCGTCCATCTAAGGGGAAGGCTCCCATGCCTTTGGGTGGTGTCGATATTTCGTTATGTCGTGATGACCCGATGTGTCTCGCGGCATACAATCGTATCGAGCACTGTCCATTGATATTGGAGCACTTCATTCAGTTCTCAGATTTTCCACATCTCGCCGATCTTCTTTCCTACATCGGCCTACTTGACTATCTTCGCCATGACCCCAAGGCGAACCCTCACCCGTACCCCCGTCTTGTCAAATTATTCTATGCAGATCGTGTTCGGGGTCAGTATGACGACACCCACTCCATTGAGTCCACTATCTTGGGGACACCTATTGTCCTCACGGCAGAGATTTTAGGGGAGTTGATTGGTGTCCCATCTTCTGGCCTGCTTCCTTCTGATATCTCCGTGGATGATATCCACGATCTTGACCAGGCGATGCTTTCTGAGATATTTCATGTCATCCCTCCCGCCATGATTGGCGTCCCCTCGAAATCATTTAAGCCTAATGCTTGGGTCCTCAATCTTATCGTGAAGTCGTGCCTCCTTCCGAAGTACGGCTCATATAGCTTGCCCTCTCAGCCATTCCTCAAGCTTATCTACGATTTCTTCTTGGGGAGCGAGATCAATTGGGCTCGTATTATCTTAGATAAGATGGACTCCTTTGAATGCATCTGAAAGTCCACCAAATCAGCTCACATCCCATATCCTTGCCTTTTGACCCTCGTCTTTCGTCGCTTTGGTGTCCCTCTTCCTCCTGATGACCATCGTCCGTTGGGTCCTCCTCTGAATGCGACGGCCGTCAAGAAGTCTCTTGCAGCGCTTCGTCACGTTCAGAGGAGTACCCCTTCTGCCACTGAGGGTACCTCTTCAGCTGCTCCTCCTGCTCCTACACTCGCTGAGTTTGTCGTCTCTCTGAGACGCGTGGAGTCTCATGTTTCTCGTTCTGAGGAGATGCTAGCTCGCATCTGCTCTCGCTTGGGCATTGAGGTTCCTCCATCTGTTTCTGACGAGGAGGAAATAGATGAGGTTGAGCTCCAGGAGCTTGTTGGATCTTCTGCACGTGCCCCAAAGGGTACGTCTGCTGCTGATACTTCTGCTGGTGCTCCCGAGAACACTCCTGTTGCGACTCTCCCGTCTGTGGATACTCCAGTCAACCCTGTGACCACCACCCCTTCTGCAAAGCCTGTTGCTGCTGCTGATCCTCCCTCCGCCTCCTGAGCTTGCGTTGGAGGACTCTCCCTGTGCACTTTGGATGATATACTTTGTTGTGAGAGAGTGGGGTAGGATAGTTGGTGGTTATGATTTTTGATATTTTTGGATGTTCTGATGATACACTTTTTGATGTATGTTCATTTTGATGTCTGTGAGACATATGTTGTATGTGTGCACCGATCTTCCGATCGTTTTTATGTATGTTGGCGGATGTATACATTTTGTTGTACCATGTTATACACACACACACACACACACACACACACACACACACACACACACACACACATCGTGTTGACATTTACTAAATTGTGTGCATTATATTATTTTTGTCTCTGATGTTGACTTCGTCGCTCGACGACTATATTTGATTTAATAGAAATTATTTCTATGAAAACATAGAATTGTTTTCCATGCACTAAATTCATCAAGAATGTTGATATTGGAGAGTATGTTCCATAACTCAATACGTGAAATTGATTTAAGTTTTGATGATTATATTTTTCAATTATCGACTATGGTCTCGTTGGCACGTTTTGAATTAATTCGTATTTTACTTTGGTATCATTTGGACCGTGGTCGTATTCCTCGACTCCCGTGCTTTTATTTTTTTTGCCATTGTTGTTGTCGTTGTTCTCCTCCCGCTCTTTTTGCTAATGCCAAACGGGGAGAGAATTAATAATGACGATGTGTTAAATGATAATTTAAAGCAATTTACCGTGAATCTAATTTGATATGTTAGATTCAGGGGGAGTTAAGATATAGAAATGGATTTAGATCCTAAATTTCAATAATTGGATTCACATTTTATACTTTCCTCGTCTGCTTGATGCTTATTGATTATTATTTTGTATGGAATTACTGTGTCATCAATGCAGGGGGAGTAAGTAAATTTCATTTGAATCATTATTATTGATTATTATTTATGTTGGTTTGTCATCACTAAAAGGGGGAGAATATTGAGTATTGATTCCCTGGATTTGGTTTTGATGATGAACAAACATAAATATCATGAACTAACTCTTTGTGAGCGCAGTTATGGAGATCGTCGCCAAAATTAAATGAACATCAAAAGCGACTTCTCAAGACTTCTCAAAGCGCGTGATCGAGTGCCTGAAGCTTCGTTGAAGCTTAAGGAGCATTATTGAAGTCAAGAGATTCGGATTGAAGCGTTTGAAGACGGTTCGTCTAGTTTAATTTATAATCTTCTAGCTTCTTTTCGTAGAATGTTAAGCCTTGAGTAGGGCTTACATGATTATCTTCGTAACGCTCATATCTTAGAGATAGGATTATCTTAGAAGCCCATAAAAACTTTCCCGAAGCTTCACGCTTCATTTCGCGGCTTCTTGTGCATCTTATTGGTTCAAGAAGAAGAACCAACCAACTAGATGACAATCTAGTCGGTCAGTAATCCTTCTTGAACCGACTAGATCTCCTTGCTAAATTCAGCATCTTCAATGTTGACCAATTAGTCGGTCCAAGAAGGTTCACCAACCGACTAGTTGTCAAACTAGTCGGTTAAGAATCCTTCTTAGACCGACTAGTTAAGACTTCATTTCTCAGCCTGAGCTACTGTTTACAGTTAGTCAGTCCAAGAACATTCATCGATCGACTAGTTATGAAACTAGTCGGTTGGAATTTGTTCTTAGACCGACTAGCTCTACTTGAATTCAACCTATTCTATTTCAACTCTTAGTCAGTCAAAGAACACTCACCGACCGACTAGTTGTCAAACTAGTCGGTTGGCAAGTCTTCTTAGACCGACTAGTTCTAACTCCTTGAATTCACTTTATTGGTTGTGAACTAGTTAGTCGGTCCATGTTGAATCACCGACCGACTAGTTGTGAATCTAATCGGTCAGTGATCCTTCTTAGACCGATTAGACTGCTTCAGAAATAGATCTGTTGGAGCATTAAATGCACGAATTTTTTCTATCTCTCTCTCTCTTCTCTATCCTATATAATCTTGAGATGCTTCTTCATAGCAAAAAAGGCTGATATTTATTGCTTTTTAGAGAATCAAAGAGAAACATTTATTCTCATTTTCCAAGCTTTCATTTCTCACAAGAATCTCTCCCTCACTCTTATTCCTCAAGAGAGATTCATTGATTGTAAGCCTTTAAAGCCAAGAGCTTGATTCAAGGTCACCAACTCCTCCTTAGGCTTCTATTGCTGGTCAACTTCTTGGAGCTAGGGTTTGGTGACTTCTTCTTCCTCAAAATCCTCCTTGCCCTAAAATCTTAAGTTTACTCAAGGCATAGGATTTTGTTGGTAAGCATTTCATATTTCATTTACTTTGATTTGAAGTTTTACTCTCGGTTGTGAGAGTTGTTTGTGATCCCGGTTTGTGGGAGTCACATTTTCAATTGTGTATGATTTAATCTTGTAGAGGTTTTCTACAAGAATTTCATAGTGCAAATTTGAGTTAGAAGTTTCTAACTCAAGTATCCGGAGGGGATCCGGGTGTTTGGGACGTAGGATCATCGGGAACAAGTCGGGGAGACTTGGGTGGATCCGAACCCGTTAAATCGTTTGTTTGTGCTTGTTTTCTTTGTTGTCAATATTTTCAATTCCGCATTGTTGGTTGAGTTTGCAAGATAATTAGGAATTATCCTCTTGATTATTTTAAAGTACTATTCACCCCCCCCCCCCCTCTAGTACTTGTGCAGTAGCTATCAGGGCATTACAAGATGTACCTTTTGGTATCCATGTTTTGGATCTGGAAGTGTTAGCGGATGATTTGCTTTGCTTTATAAGGTGTTTGGGAATCCACATGAATTTTTCAGGATAAATGCGAGGAAATCAATCATGGATGACATGTCGCTTCTTATTACAATATAAACATGTAAAATTAGAGTGGTAATTACTAGAAGAAGACATGTTCGCATCATGCTTGCTAGATGGAGAGCTTGTGTATCTCGCAAATCTCTTCTCTATGGGTTTCCTAGATGGCTTAGGAGGTTGCTTCTTTTTAAACCATAGGTCATGTTTGCTAAAAAGATCGTGTAATCTATCTAATATCTCATTGAAGAATTTTTTACTACTAGTGAATTTTTTTTATTATGTTGCTAAGGTCTTGATTTTCTTTCTCTATTTCTTTAATCCTAACAACATAATTTTTCTTTCTTTTTCTCTTTTATTTCACTTGCAATATTTTTTTCTTTTATTAAATTTGATTTTTATTTTTCTAGATACACAATTCTGACCTTGCAATTTAAAATTATAAGCTCAAAATCTTTAGAATTTGAAGAGTTAATTTTCTCATTTAGCAAATTAGAGTTTTCAAGCTATAACTTAGCTATATTTTGTTAGCTTCTTTTAATTCTAAGATTTTGGTCTCTAGAGTGGTTTCATCGATATTATCTATAATTTCTTTCAATTCTTTCCATTTTATAAACAATTATTTTTATCATGTTCGGCACTTCCTAGTTGGTCTTCTAAAAGTTTGCAATGGTTTTCAAGCTTAACATACTTAGGGCACATGTCTTGAAAGAGATCAACTAGATATTCATAAGCTTCATCCATATCAGCGAACATATTATCACTAAATTCAAGATCATCTCTATGGAATATGGATTTAGATTTTACCTTGTCGCCTTTTCCCATGAAGCACATGTCATTGTCATTCTTTCCATCATCTACTGAAGAAAGCTCATCTGCATCGCTTTCTCCCCATGTGGCTAGCATCCATTGCCTCTGCGGCCTCTTGCCTCTATTTTCTTCTTTTCCTTCCCTTTATTTTTCAGAAGAGGGCAATCAAATTTTATATGACCTTTCATGTTGTAGTTAAAGCATCGTGGTGCAGTTTCATCTTCTTCGTCAATTTCTATTTTCCTCGTTCCACATATGTTTCTAGAAAAAGTCTTGTTATTTTGTAGAATCCTTTTGAAGCTGCCTGCAAGACAGCCGATTTGTTCATTATTATAGTCATTTTGTTGCTCATCGTCGAACCTGGATGCTCTAAAGGCCAAATCCTTTTCCTTTTTCTCCTCCTCCTTTGATTTCTCCTCCTTTTTTGGTGCGCTTTCATTGATCATCTTTAATTGCACTTTGTATGCCATCAACTTTCTCATGAGTTGCTAGAAACTGATGGTTGATTGATTATCATGTGCTTCCTCTATTGTCATTCTCTTCTGAATCCAATCACCAGATAATAAGTATAAGACTTTCCCCACCAAATCTTCATCTGGGATATCTTTTCTAAGCACCTTGAGAGGATTCACAATGTCTGCAAAATGAGAGAATATATCGTCAATGGTTTCATTGGGAAGTAAAGCAAAATTTTCATACTTTTGCAACACATACAAATGTGTGTTTTCTTAACTTCGGATGTCCCATCATGAGTGACTTCTAACCTAGTCCAAATATACTTAGCGGTAGAACAAGAACTAATTCGATTATATTCATTATTATTAAGGCCATAATACAAGATGTTTATGGCCTTATCATTTAGACTTCTGACCGATCGTTCTCCTTTTGTTACTCAGTAGTTGGTTTGTCCTCTGGGATGAAGCATTCATTGGTTATCATCCACAATGCCATATCAATACCCTTAATGTGGATGGACATCCTTTGTTTCTAATAGTTATAATTGGTTCCATCAAACCAAGTTGATTGTAGATATGAATGGCCCTTTTTGATTATGGGGGTCATATGAATATGTGTTCTGGATTTGTGACATATGATCGAAATTCAACTCGACTTCGAGTCTAAAAGAATCCCATCTGATACCAATTGGAAAAAACTCTAGAGGGGGTGAATAGGGTGCATGGAACAAATTAAAATTTTAACACATAACGGAATAATGAAAAACACACAAACCACAGATCAGAGATATGCAAGAAAATACTTTTAACGGAGTGACTCCCCGCCTAGCCTCCCCGCCTCTGATCCGACCCCAAAATCTTTGAGGATTTCACCCATTTTTATAATAATAAAAAACAAATTCTTTATCACGCTTGCAGGTGGTGATCGAACTATACAACAATAAACCCAAAAGTTTTACGCACAATGTAGCTCCTGAATGAAGATATTCAGTATATAACTCATGCTAAAATAAATACCAGTGATTTAATACAAAAATTAAAATTAGATTAATATCACCGTATCGCAGAGTGTTGAGTTGTGATCGTCCTGTCACAAGCGGTTCGTCGATCCAAGCTCTGTGGAGAAAGTTATGCACTTTTAAGCGTCTTTCGTCGAACTCCTTCCACTAACTTGATGATCTCTTTGAAGCTTAGGTAAGATGAATTCGGCCAAGCAAGGAGGAGGATGATCTCTCAAGATTTTTGGCTCAATGGGATGCAATAGGATTCTCTCCAATAGAGTGGTCATCTACTTTTATATTGATAGGAGTCCTCTTCAATTAGAATCTCTATCCTTCAATTCACTCTCCAAATCTTCAATTTAATCTTCAATCAAATCTTCATTATTTTGGATAGATTATTTTTATGTAAACACTCCCCTTTGAATATGTCTTCAAATTGGATAGAAACTCCTTATAATTGATTGAAGACAAATATGGGCCTTTGATTGGTCAAACTGGTCAAATCTGCCTTGTACATGGATTCTGCAACTCGGCACGACCGTGTGTCAATTTGGCACGGCCGTGTCGCTTGAGCTCTGGCCTCATCTTCAAATCCGCAAAAGTGGCACAATCGTGTGCCGATTCTGCACTGCCGTGTCAGTTGATCATTTTACCTTTCACAAATTTTGCACTTTTGACATGGCCGTGTGCAAGTCTGCACGGCTGTGTTGGTCCTTTCCTATACTTTATCCATCTTTCGCAAATGTGACACGGCCATGTGAAACTTGGCACAGCGTGTCAGCTGAAGAATAATTTCTTCTTCACATATGCACTTGTGGTATGGTCGTGTCAGCTCTCACACGAACGTGTCGCTTTGTTCATTTAGTGACATTGGCTCATCTAATATGCACGACCGTGTCAACTGACACACACAGCCGTGCAACCCCTGTTTTGCACATTTCATCTCTGTTTGACTTCCAATTGACCTGACACCCACTAGATAAACATATTAGAGCCATATGACTTGTTTTGCATCATTAAAATTCAGCTTTGACCTCAGTTAGTGGGCTAACTTAGGTCAACAGCTCAGACGTGAATCCACCAGTTGGATTGAGGTCTATTCAGCCCAAGGTCAATTCACCATGGGCTCAGTCAGCTGCCAGCATCATCCCATGTCAGCTAGGGCAACCATACCTTCATCTAGGATCATCCAACATCATCAGTGGAGACAAAACACCTAGAAACAAATATCAATTATTGATTCATGATATCTTATTTATACTAAACAAACATCTCCTAAACCAAATACAAAATAGTTACAATTCTAACCAATATATGACTTCAAAAAATGTATAAAAAATCTAATTCGACTAGAACTCAAATTATAGCAAAAGTCAAATCCTATCAATATATCCATTAATTTGAAGTTCTAGCACATCACTATCAGGGTGTGTTTGGTTTGAAGGAAAATGAAAGAAAATAAAATAAAGTTAGAAGGAAAACTATTTTCCATTGTTTGCTTGAAAAGAGAAAACAAAGGAAAATGAAAATGAAGAAAACAAAGGAAAATTCATATTAAAACTTTTCTTTGAGTTTTTCCTCTTCTTGGCTCAAGGAAAATGAGGGAAAAGTGAGCTCAACTAATTTTTCTCACATTCATGTATCTGTATTTTTATCAAACATAATTAGTTTTTATTTTTAAAGAATTCACGAATTATTCATACTTTTGTATCAAAAAATCATGAAGAATTCGTGAATTTTTCAAAAAAATCTTGAACCTGACCAATTTTCTATTCGCAAAGTGTTTGAAAAATTCACAAATTATCCACAAAATTTCAACTAAATCACGAATAATTGACGAATTTTTCAAAAATACCTTTATTACATATTCATTTGTTAATTGTTTCAAAAGGTAGCAAGTAATTCGTGAATTCACGAATGTTTAAAAATTCACAAATAATTCGCGAACTTTAAAAAATTCATGAATTATTCACATACTTTTTGTTAGGGTTGAATTCTGATGATATTTGTTGGCATTAATGGCACAATAGCTGGAGAGCTCAGTTTGCAGAATCAGAATTGTTTTTTGGCAGTTTGAGCAGTAATGTTGAACATAATGTCGTTCAATATAATGTTCAACATTCGGGATCTGGAATTCTGGTTCGTATGCAGAAATGCTGCCTTAGTCTGCAGATCTGTCTTGCGGATTCAGATTTGATTTGCTGCCTAGAATATCGGGGATTTCTGAATATGGTTGTGGAATATCTGCATGCGAGATATTTGGAAAGACTTTCCTAAATCAGTTGCTAAATTGAAGGGTTGTTGGGTTGATATAGAAAGTGAATATCTCGCAGATTTGTTGGTTGGAAAGATTGATTGCTGCAGATCTTTTTATAGTATCTTCAACCTATTCTTGGTATAGGTAGCTGTGATTGAGGAATCGCTGGAGATATATTTGGTAGCTATTATTCTCTCGTTATTATTGTTGATTCGGTTGGAGAGAATCTTGCCCGCAAATCTGTTTAATGCTAGAGGATTTTGCGGAACCAATTGCCCGAATTGGTTTTGATTTTTGCGGGCTGCCGTATCTGCACTTATTGTTGAAGTTTCCTTCCGCAATCAAGGGGGTGCGCAGGATATATGTGTTGTGCGGTTTTTCGGCTAGTGCACTGCTTTTTGCGAAAATTGATAAAAGAACTCCGAGTGTGAGGCCGACGGTGTACGAGTCAAGGGAGTTGATTCTAAGTCGGTGGTGCAAGGGGATCTTGCGGTTTTCTACATCCGGGGATGGAGGCCGACGGCTACGCACGTAGGGATCAAGGGAGTTGTTCTAGTCGATTGTGCAAGGGGAGCTTACGGGCAATGGGATCTTGCCGAGAATACTCCAAGGGTTGGTAGAGGCCACCCATCACGGTTTGTATTGAGGGGGAGGTTGTTCCTCCTAATAGAATCGTGATAATTAGTGATTGTACTCATTGATTATTTTAGTGGAGTATTCTGATTTTCTGGGCGTGGCCCCGCAAGTGTAGGTGTGCGCACCGAACTGCGTTACCAAGTTTCTTGTGTCACCTTGGTGTTTATGTTTTATCTTTGTGTTTTATTTGTCGTGCTTAAGTACTGAACTTTCAGTTGGTATCAGAGCAGGTCACCTGTGTATCTTTGTTTTCAAAGAAGGTGTGATCTTGGATTTCAGTACTTGAATCATGGCTACACGAGAAGGTGCCTCTGTTGTTCGTCCTCCTTTGCTCACTGGTACAAACTACACTTACTGGAAGTCTCGGATACATGTATTCATTAAGTCCATTGATGAGAAGGCCTGGATCGCTGTCAGTGAAGGATGGATACCGCCAACCGAAATTGACAAAGTTGGCGAAGAACACCTCAAGTCGGCAAGAGACTGGAGTCGGATTGAAGAACATGCGGCCTTGTGCAATTCTAAAGCAATTAATGCTATTTTTTCCACTGTCGACGAAGAGCAATTCAAGTTAATCTCTACGTGTGAGTATGCAAATGAAGCATGGGATATACTGCAGAATATTCATGAAGGGACAAGTACTATAAGCGCTTCTAAACGTCAAATACTCGCCTCTCAATTTGAAAATATTAGAATGAATGATGATGAATATGTGGCTGAATTTAATGGAAGATTACGTGATATAGCAAATCAGGCATTTCAATTGGGGAAGAAGTACTCCCAAAAGAAGTTAGTAGAGAAAACTCTGAGATCTTTACCTGACAAATTTTCGGCAAAGATTGCAGCTATTGAAGAGGTGAGGAACACATCCAATATGAGATTGGATGAACTCATGGGATCACTTTAGACCTATGAAATGAATTTGAAGCAAAACAAACGGGACAAAGGGGTGGCACTGAAGGTAGAAGCTTGTGAAGAATCTAAATCTGATTATGAGTCAGAACTTGATGACGACATTGCATCGCTGTCTAAAAACATCAGTAGAATGCTGAAGAAGATTAGTAGTAAAGGGAAAAAGAAAGGAAAAGAGATGCAGTGTAGAGTATGTGAAGGATTTGGGCACACACAAGCTGAATGTGCAAACACCTTGAAGAAGCAAAAAGGGACGTCCTCGACTAGTACCTGGAGTGAAGATGATTCTGATGGGAGGGTTAAAAATGAGGACATCATCAGTAATTACATTGCCCTCGCGGCCTCTCAGAAGAAGGGACCTGATTACAACAAACTAGCCAATGTCAGACAGAATGTTGCAACATTATGTTCAACATCACGTACAACATCATATACAACATCTACAATCGAATCTGATTCTGAAGCTGACAGTGATGTGGAAGTGAGTGACGATGATATCCGTATAGCATACCAGATGATGTTTGAGAAGTGGATGCAAATCTACAATATCAACAAAGTCCTGAAGGAGTAGAATGAAAGACTGAAGAAAGAGAATGAGGAGGTCAAAATCGAATGTCTAAAAGCTGAGGAAAACTGTAGAGAATTGGAAAGCAACTTCAGAAATGTTCTTCTCAGGGAAGAGAATGCTGAATGCATATTGGAGAAGTGAAATTCTGGAAAAGCAAAGCTGGATGATATCTTGAATATGGGTAAGACTTCAGGAGATCGCACCGGAGTGGGATACAATAGAGGAGCTTTTGATAATGTTTCTGCTGAAAGAAGAAGTCAAATTACCAAAGAACTTGAAAGAATGGGTCAGCACAAGGGCCATGATCAGAAGAAGAGGCAGATTAGAGGTATAAAAGGTGCTCGCTCTGTGTGCAGCTACTGCAAGTTCATAGGCCATACTGAGAGAAACTGCTACAGTCACATGCGACATTGGTCAGAAGGAAGAAATGTTAGACACCCTGATATGAAGATGAAGAAGCAATGGGTCAAGAAGTCTGATTTATACAGCAAGAACACTACAGCTTCAGAGAGAACTCTTCATGTTGTGACTAATATTGTAACATTAGATACAACACAGAACAATGTTGTTGCAGATGTTATGACAACAGACTCAACATCTCCCCTCGACAATCACTATGAGCAACCTGCGCTAAAGTCTCATGAATCTTCCTCTAGAATTATCATAGTGCTATCTCGCCGCTTTGCTCACTGCTCTTCCTTCGCTGGTGCTATTGGATCTTCGCATGTACTCTCTCCAGCACAGCAATCCACCTCTGTTTCATCTTCTGCGGCCTCTTCATCTAGACCGACTGACTTTCTTAAAGTTCGTTCACTTCTTAGCTGGTTCTATCGCATCCACGTCACCAAATTTTGACATGCAGACCACCGAAGCTCCTCTGTCAACATCGCCGATGTTTTCTACTCTCCAACTTCTTTTCGGCCCCTCAGAGCTCGACTCGGATGTGAGGTATAGTGTTCTTTCTATTTTCCGCTGTGCCTGAGAATTTATTTGCTATTAAGAGAGACAGATGAGCCTCTGGATGTGCCTCAGTTGAGTTATTCTGAATTTTCTTTTGGAGATGTGAGGCTAGCTGAAAGGGGGAGTATGTGGTGTCTTTTCTGAATAATTTTGATGTCTCTTCTGAGGTGATCACTGCTCGGGTTGTTCTAGTAAGGGGGAGAATGTGGTTTGGATTATTGTGGCTCAAAGGGGGAGAATGTGTGCTTGGTTGGTGCTTGCTTTGGGTTGTGCCACATAATGCCAAAGGGTGAGATTGTTAGGGTTGAATTTTGCTGATATTTGTTGGCATTAGTGGCACAATAGCTGGAGAGCTCAGTTTGCAGAATCAGAATTGTTTTTGGGCAGTTTGTGCAGTAATGTTGAACATAATGTCATTCAACATAATGTTCAACATTCGGGATCTGGAATTCTGGTTCGTATGCAGAAATGCTGCCTTAGTCTGCAGATCTGTCTTGCGGATTCAGATCTGATTTGCTGCCTAGAATATCGGGGATTTCTGAATATGGTTGTGGAATATCTGCATGCAAGATATTTGGAAAGCCCTTCCTAAATCAGTTGCTAAATTGAAGGGTTGTTGGGTTGATATAGAAAGTGAATATCTCGCAGATTTGTTGGTTGGAAAGATTGATTGCTGCAGATCTTTTTATAGTATCTTCAACCTATTCTGGTATAGGTAGCTGTGATTAAGGAATCGCTAGAGATATATTTGGTAGCTATTATTCTCTCGTTATTATTGTTGATTCGGTTGGAGAGAATCTTGCCTGCAAATCTGTTTAATGCTAGAGGATTTTGTGGAACCAATTGCCCGAATTGGTTTTGATTTTTGCGGGCTGCCGTATCTGCACTTACTGTTGAAGTTTCCTTCCGCAATCAAGGGGGTGCACAGGATATATGTGTTATGCGGTTTTTCGGCTAGTGCACTGCTTTTTGCGAAAGTTGATAAAAGAACTCCGAGAGTGAGGCCGACGGTGTACGAGTCAAGGGAGTTGATTCTAAGTCTGTGGTGCAAGGGGATCTTGCGGTTTTCTGCATCCGGGGACGGAGGCCGACGGCTAGGCACGTAGGGATCAAGGGAGTTGATCTAGTCGGTTGTGCAAGGGGAGCTTGCGGGCAAGGGGATCTTGCCGAGAATACTCCATGGGTTGGTAGAGGCCACCCATCACGGTTTGTATTGAGGGGGAGGTTGTTCCTCCTAATAGAATCGTGATAATTAGTGATTGTACTCATTGATTATTTTAGTGGAGTATTCTGATTTTCTGGGCGTGGCCCTGCAGATGTAGGTGTGCGCACCGAACTGCGTTACCAAGTTTCTTGTGTCACCTTGGTGTTTATGTTTTATCTTTGTGTTTTATTTGTCGTGCTTAAGTACTGAACTTTCACTTTTCAAATAGATCGCGAATAATTTGCTAATTTCCAAATAAATTTCGACTCTTTAACGTATTTTCATTCATTCATGATTTGTTCAAAAAATCAGCGAATAATTCATAATTCTTTTATAAATTCGCGAATTATGCATGTGTTGCTTGGAAAATCGACACATTATGCACGAATTTTTGAAACAGCGTGTGAATTATTTCAAACTTTTAATCAAAATTTGTAAAGTATTAGTGTACTATTTAATAATATATTATCTACGCATCTTAATATTTATAGTTGTTGATGGGAAAATCCACCAAACAATAGATTTATATTAATGAGATCAAGGTTACAATGATCTTGGGTGATTATGATGACTGAAGGAAGTTTTGTGAAGCTTTTGCTTTCGTTGTGAGGATGATGATCCGAGCTTTAAAGATGATGTCTGAGATATCTCCTGGATGATGCGCGTTGATCTGAGCTATAGAGTCCAGATCGAGCTTTCCTCGATCTGATGATGAGTTTACCAGTGATTTGGACGATGAGGATGAAGGTAAACCGATCTTGAGACGAGCCTATGTATCCCCGTCCGAGTTATCCTTTGATTTCGGCGACATATTTGCCTGTCTGCAGCATGAACAGCCCATCAGGGGGGTCGGGCTTGGGTCCGACCCATACCCCCTCCGATGCTTAAATTAGCCTCTTGGACCAAAATAATATTTAGCATAATAAAGTATTAGGTTTTTTGAGTTACCTGACTCTCCTTTCTCACTTAGAGAGTCTCGCTTTTTATAGAATTTGAAGGAGTATAGGATGATTGATGATGTCCCTTTGTCTTTTAAATAGGTTGCCATTATGTAGAATACCAAGGGTTTAGCCATTCATGCATAAGCTCAAGGGTTTGGTCATTGATGTAGACTGCTAAGAGTTGCATTTATGTAGCACGATGTAACTTTCACCTCTTGGTTTTCTCATCTCTAGATATTCTTAAATTCATGAAAGAAGTCCAATAGTACATGTTGAATAATATGAATTTATACACGTAACAATTACCCCCATCTCTCGAGCTTAACCTTGTATTTGTTGAGGTCAAGAGATGTGAATAAATTTCCCCAGTTAGATAAGTAGATCGACTAATGAGAGATAATGCGCTGGATCATATAACTGAGAAATGAAAGTTTATACTCAAGTAGCTAGATAAGTCGATCAATGAACATTTATTTAGATAATCGGCCTCTTAGGAGCGAATGCTCATTTAGATACTTCGACCATTTGAGAACCTTTGCTCATATAGAATCGTTTAATTGTGAGAGATTCTCCAGCTAGATCGGGCTGCAAGGACTCAGAAAATTATCTTCGGCGTTAAGCTTTCTCGGCCCACGAGAGCTTAAACTCCCAATCGTATAACTGAGGAGTTTGCAAAGGTTTCACATGTTCGTGTAGCAAGATCGATCTGCAAGAGCTTAAACTCCCAATCGTATAGCCAATCTACCCACAAGGACTTAGAAAATCATCTTCGGCGTTAAGCTTCCTCGGCCCGCGAGAGCTTAAACCCCCGATTGTATAACCGAGGGGCTCACGAAGATTCATTACATCATCTTTGGCGTTAAACTTTCTCGGCCCACGAGAGCTTAAACTTCCGATCATATAACCGAGGGGCTCGCGAAGGTTCATAAGATCGTCTTCGGTGTTAAGCTTCCTCGGCCCGCGAGAGCTTAAACTCATGATCGTATAACCGAGGGGCTTGCAAAGGTTGCCCCTAAACATCTGACAAGATCGACCTGCAAGAGCTTAAACTTCGGATCGTATAGCCGATCTGACTGCGAGGTCTTCGAGAGTCCGCCCTGGTCTTACAGCTAAGTCGATACGCGAGAGCTTGAGCTCCCAGTCGTATAGCTGAGCTGACTATGAAGACTTTTTGCTAAGCTACAGATCTGTGCACTTTTAAAGAAAGTGAATTAAAGAAATGGTTGGTCAAATGCTAATGCATTTACCGAATGTACGTTAGCTTATTAAGATAAATTTATTTGAAATAAAAATAAAAAAGTTTGATGTGCACTTTCATTGACCGAATAATGAGATCGGCTTTATAAAAATAATGACTAAACTGAAGAAGATAGTTTGCCAGACCTTTGGTATTACCATTAGGATTATCCTTGTAAATTAGAGTTCGGCGAAGTAGCTTGATAAGGATGGACAGAGGTAGTGGTAGCTTGGTAATCCTGGCATGGAGTTAGTGAGCTCATCAGGGAGTTGGTGAGCTTGGCAAGAGCAGCTTGTTGAGTATTGGTGTTTCATACCAATGTTATTTTGATGATGATCACAACATTATGTTGTTGCTAATGACTCTCTTGTTTTAGTATCTTAGTTACTTTTCAAGAATATCATTTTTGGAGACTAAACACTTGGTGTAAGGATGGACATCAAGTGGAGAAGGGCCAAATCTTGGACTCAATGGGTGCCAAAGATTGGAGATGATGGAGACCATCAATGCATCAAGATTGAAGCCATAGACTCTAAGGAAAGCAACGTAATCCATGTAATATTTCCTCCATTGCTGTCTCTCTGATTTGAGTCTAGGTTTATGTAATGCCTCGATAGATGGTCTACTCATTCATGCATATGCATTAAACCATCTTAGTGAGCCTTAGGATTATCATAGAATCCAACCCAATAGGCTCATCTTGACCAAAGATTCATTTGGAGTCTCTGGTTCTCCAACAGTCGCCTACTGAAGGATTCACAGTCGACTGGGTGATTCCAGTCGCCTGTCGAGCCTTCTACAGTCGACTGTGATGCACTGCTCAAGTCAACATTTCTATTAACTCTACTTGAGATTTTCGCATCAGTTGACTGATGATCAATTTACAATCGCCTGTAGAATGGTCAACAGTCGTCTGAAAGGCATAAGTGCAAATATTGCCTCTGTCTGTTTTCTCCATCTCTTGCAGCAGACGACTGATTAAGGTTTTACAGTCGTCGGTTTATTTTACAGTCGACTGTATTCGTGCCATCAGTTGCATGTATGCTTATTGGGAGAAAGAGTGCAACTCTCTGTTTTATTCCATCCCCTGCAGCAGTCGCCTACTGAAGGTTTTACAGGCGCATGTCCTATTTACAGTCGACAGTATCGACTTCATCAGTCGACTGTCGAGGCTCAGATTATAGCTGTTAGATATTTTCTAGCCGTTAGACAGTTGACTGTCAATTGTTCATCAGTCGACTGTCAGTGACGTTTCTGCCCAGAAACTAACCGTTGCAGCTTTTTGTTTTTAGCTGTTTCCTTGGGTTCTGAGGGTTGATATAGTGTTCCTATATATATGAGAGGCTGAGTTCATAAGAACTTCTTGATGATATTGAAAATCATTAGAGATTGATTAAGCCACTCTCAAACTCTCTCATTTCCCTCTTTGAGCTCTCATTCCTCTTCATGCATTGAAGTCTAGCTCAAGGAAAATCATCCAAGTGCTTTCAAGCAAATCTCAACACTTGGAGATCCTCTTCCATGCATTGCATTCATATATGAGTAAGTACATCTCAAGGCATATGTAAGAGTATTTATTTTACTTGGTGTTTTCATGTATCACTAATTCTCTTTGTAGGAATTAGTCTCTCTCTTTGTGGGAGAATTTCTCTTAGTGGGAAATTGTTTCTCTCTTTGTGGGAGAATTTCTCTTAGTGGGAATAGGATATTCTCTTAGTGGGAATAGCTCTCTTTATGGGAGTAACTCTCTTTTTGGGAGTTTGATGTCCTAGTGTAGGGCTAACTCTAATTCTCTGAGTGGGAGTTAGTAATTCTCTAAGGGGAGTTTGACCCCTGTGTAGGGTTGGTTAGGTCCTTGTGTAGGGCAAAATCCTCTTGGTGAGGTATCTCTTTGTGAGATTTGTATTCACTTCTCTTTGTGGGAATATAGTGAATATTTGGTGTGGCTGGACGAACCCAAGTTTGAGGAACCAGTGTATATTCTTGTGTTTGCGTTTGGATTGATTGTGTCGATTAATTCCTCTTACATTTATTATTCCCCATTTGCAAGTTTAATTTTTATTGGACAATTTATTGCCATTACACTATTCACCCCCTCTAGTGTGTTGTTGTTAGTATTGCAAGGGTAAGGCGATCCTTACAATTGGTATCAGAGCGAGGTTATAGCATACTACAACGATGGCATTCAATGCTACATCCGCGTCTCATGAAGAAGGTCATTCTACCGTTCAACCCCCGCACTTCAACGGAACCAACTACCCAAGTTGAAGATCAAGATGATGATCTATATGGAGGGTCAAGACCTATGTGACATCACGGAGGTGCCATTTGAGAAGCCCACTCACCTGCGGCTTCAAGGACAAAGGCAGAGAAGGACTCGATCAAATTCAATGCGAGGGCTATGAATGCATTCCATTGCACCCTCTCAGCAAATGAGTTCAACCGCATCTCCATGTGCAAAACGGCCAACGAAATTTGGCATACTTTGGAGATATGTCATGAAGGGACTACAAAGGTAAAGAAATCTAAACAAACTATGTTTAGATCTAAATATGAAATATTTAAGATGCATGAAGGAGAAAGCATTTCAGAGATGATCACAAGGTTCACAGATATCGTGAACGCCTTGGAGGGAGTTGGGAAGATGATTTCCCAAGAGGATCGTGTAGAGAAGATCTTTGATTCTCTCACATCTCATTGGGAGTCAAAGGCCAACGGAATTTTGGAGTCTTATGACATGTCCAAATACACCGTTGAGGAGTGCATCGGAAATCTCATGGCATACGAAGTGAGGCTTCAACATAAGAAGGAGATTCAACCATCGAAGCCCGAGAAGCCGGAGAAGCAAAAGGGGGTTGCATTCCATGCCAAGGAGGAGCCAATCAAATGGAGGAAGAAATTCCATCGAGAAGCTCCTAGTGAAGAAGATGAGCTAGAAGAAGCGAGTGGAGAAGAAATTGGGAATCTTGCCGAGCAATTCAAGGCATTCCTCAAATGCAAGCAAGGTAAATCTTTGTCAAGGTTTGCCTCCAATTCTAACAAGGTTCCTACTTGTTACACTTGCAGTGGAAAAGGTCACCTATCCACCGAATGCCCCTCCAAACCCAGCAAAGAGACTTACAAGGGTAAATGGAACAAGCATTGGAAAGGGAAGTCAAAGTCCAAAAACCACAAGAAGGGGCTTGTCGGGACATTTTATGATTCGAGTGATGATACATCAAGTAACGAAGAAGAGGATGACAAGGAGGAAGCTCACGCTTGCTTTGTGGCAATTAATGTTCCTACACCAATCCCCTCTGGATCAAACAAAGAAGAGTTAGAAGCTTGGCTCAACGCCTATGAGGAATCGTTCCTCATGGCAATCAGGGAGAAGTCGTCATCTAGCTCTAGCGAGGAAGAAGACGGTGATGAGATTGAGGAGAAGATCTCATACGATAAGCTTGAATATTGTTTCGATATGGTCTCCGAAAAGGCTAGTAAGTGCATCAACTCTTACAATAGATTAAAAGCAAAATATAAGATTGCTAAGAGTAGATTGCATGAACTAGAAATTGCTAGTGTAATTCATGATGAAATGCATGATTGTGACACTAGTGAGAGAGACACACTTCTCTCTCAAGTTAAGAAATTGAGTTTGTCTAATAATAATCTTGTTGCTCAAAACCTTAGCTTAGAAACTCGCATTCAACAACTTATGTTGAAATGTGAAGAGGAATCCCGTAAGCTCAAGAGCTTTGTGTATTCTAGGGATTCACTCGACGATTTGCTTGAAAAACAACATCCGGCAAATTATAGAGGAGGCTTGGGATATATTTAAAATGTGGTACCCAAACCCACCTCTAATTCCTCTTTTGGTGCTAATACAAGAAATATTGCTAAAGCACCTAAGAAGAATCACCATTCTTTCTTGTATAACAATAACATCAACAAGAAGCATGTAAATCACAAGGTGATGAGGAAAAATGAAAACTCTTCATTTTTTGCTAAGAAGCAAAACCCTCATTCTATGCATGCCAAGAAATTCTTTTCTACACCTAAGCATGCCACATCCACCCCCCTTGCAAAGAACCCTTGCCTAGGAAATCCTTGAGTTTATGGATTCCCACTAAGGTTAATGTGTAAGAGAGGGATAGCTACATCAACTCTCTAGTTAGGGATGTGATCACCTCATGTGATTACGTTAGGAAATTAAACTCCTCTTGGGTTTGGTTCCCTATTGTTTAGGTTCCTCACACATGCATATTGCATGGGTATTGTGCTTAAATGTTTATTTTTAGCATACCCATTGTTTGTGTGTGTTTCATGATTTTGAAAATATTTTCAAACTTATTTTTCATGAAAATGGGGACCTTGGGGAAGACATTGTCATGCATGCATTTGTTGATCCATATGTATGACAATGGGAGAGTTATTATATCTAATATGTTTAAAATACTTTAAACCATATTTTAACTCTCTTTCGGATTGATATTTGGGATCATTGTTCCAATTGGTTATTGTGGTCTTGATCTTGACCAATTGATATTGCCAACTTGTTTCATGTTTTAATTCCGTTTTGGCAATATCATTGTGTATCATTGAAGCTTGATTTTGCATATCTATTACTTTGATACACTGTAGGCCCATGGCTCCAATTTATGTATATCAATTGGTAAAGAGGATTATCTTTCAAGACTCTTTTTCTACAATTAGTATTTTCTCAATTGTTAGAGATTGTTTATCTCCTTCTTTACAATTGATATTAGATCCTAGAAGTCAAGACTTGACCATTTCTATGATCTAGGGGGGCCTGGGATAGTGGTTGATACCCACTAAATTTTACAAATTTGGTATAATACATTTCTTTACTCTTGCATATTGTCACATATTTGTTTAAGATGTTAAGGGGGATATTATTGATGTCCACTTTTTTGACGATATCAAGGGGGAGAGATATAAGCATTATGTAAATCTTGTATTTCATACATATGCATATGGGGGGGAGAGAGATATCTATGGGGAGAGATATATGGGATTGTATAAACCTTTCATCTTTGCATGATATTTTCTATTGCTATTGGTTTATGTAATCCATGCCTATTATATGTCACCATGTTGTCTCATTATCTCATTTGGTATAATGAGTATTTACTATTGTGTATCTCATTTTTCAATTGGTGCATATAAGTAGGGGGAGCTCATTAGCATTGTGCTTTATTTCTTTATGTTTTACATAATGTGTGTCATCATCAAAAGGGGGGAGATTGTTGAGTATTGGTGGTTCATACCAATGTTATTTTGATGATGATCACAACATTATGTTGTTGATAATGACTCTCTTGTCTTAGTCTCTTAGTTACTTTTCAAGAATATCATTTTTGGAGACTAAACACTTGGTGTAAGGATGGACATCAAGTGGAGAAGGGCCAAAGCTTGGACTCAAAGGGTGCCAAAGCTTAGAGATGATGGAGAGCATCAAGGCATCAAGATTGAAGCCATAGACTCTAAGAAAAGCAATGTAATCTATGTAATATTTCCTTTATTGATTTCTCTCTCATTTGAGTCTAGGTTTATGTAATGCCTTGATAAATGGTCTACTCATTCATGCATATGCATTTAACTATCTTAGTGAGCCTTAGGATTATCATAGAATCCAACCCAATAGGCTCATCTTGACCAAAGTCTCTGGTTCTCCAACAGTTGCCTGCTAAAGGATTCACAGTCGACTGGGTGATTCCAGTCGCCTGTCAAGATTTTTACAGTCAACTGTGATGCACTGCTCAAGTCAACATTTCTATTGACTCTACTTGAGCTTTTCGCATCAGTCGACTGATGATCAATTTATAGTCGACTGTATATTTACAGTCGCCTGTGGAATGGTCAATAGTCGTCTGAAAGGTGTAAGTGCAAATACTGCCTCTGTCTGTTTTTCTCCATCTCCTGTAGAAGACGACTGATTAAGGTTTTACAGTCGCCTGTCTATTTTACAATCGACTCTATTCGTGCCATCAGTCGCATGTATGCTTATTGGGAGAAAGAGTGCAACTCTCTGTTTTATTTCATCCCCTGCAGCAGTCACCTGCTGAAGGTTTTATAGGTGCATGTCCTGTTTACAGTCGACTGTATCGACTTCATCAGTCGACTGTCAAGGCTCAGATTATAGCCATTGGATATTTTCTTGCCGTTGGACAGTCGACTGTCAGTTGTTATCAATCGACTGTCAGTGACGTTTCTGCCCAGAAACTAGCCGTTGCAGCTTTTTGTTTTTAGCTGTTTTCTTGGGTTTTGAGGGTTGATATAAGGTTCCTATATATATGAGAGGGCTGAGTTCATAGGAACTTCTTGATGCTATTAAAAATCATTAGAGGTTGATTAAGCCACTCTCAAACTCTCTCATTTCCCTCTTTGAGCTCTCATTCCTCTTCATGCATTGAAGTCTAGCTCAAGAGAAATCATCCAAGTGCTTTCAAGCAAATCTCAACACTTGGAGATCCTCTTCCATGCCTTGCATTCATATATGAGTAAGTACATCTCAAGGCATAGGTAAGAGTATTTATTTTACTTGGTGTTTTCTTGTATCACTAATTCTCTTTGTGGGAATTAGTCTCTCTCTTTATGCGAGAATTTCTCTGAGTGGAAAAGTGTTTCTCTCTTTATGGGAGAATTTCTCTTAGTGGGAATAGGATATTCTCTTAGTGGGAATAACTCTCTTTGTGGGAGTAAATCTCTTTGTGGGAGTTTGTTGTCCTAGTGTAGGGCTAACCCTAATTCTCTGAGTGGGAGTTAGTAATTCTCTAGGGGGAGTTTGACCCCTGTGCAGGGTTGGTTGGGTCCTTGTGTAGGGCAAAATCCTCTTGGTGAGGTATGTCTTTGTGGGATTTGTATTCACTTCACTTCGTGGGAATATAGTGAATATTTGGTGTGGCTGGACGTACCCAAGTTTGGGGAACCATGGTATATTCTTGTGTTTGCGTTTGGATTGATTGTGTCGATTAATTCCTCTTGCATTTATTATTCCGCATTTGCAAGTTTAATTTTTATTGGACAATTTATTACCATTATACTATTCACCCCTCTCTAGTGTGTTGTTGTTAGTATTGCAAGGGTAAGGCGATCCTTACACAGCTTGGGTGGCAACAAGAGTAGCTCAGACAGAGGTCATTGTTGAGCATTGGTGTTTCATACCAATCTTATTTTGATGATGATCACAACATTATGTTGTTGCTATTGACTCTCATGTTTTAGTCTCTCAGTTTTATCTCAAGAATATCTTTCTTGGAGACTAATCACTTGGTGCAAGGATGGAAATCAAGTGGAGAAGAGCCAAAGCTTGGACTCAAGGAGTGCCAAAGCTTGGAGATGATGGAGAGCAATCAAGGCATCAAGATTGAAGACTTAGACTCTAAGGAAACCATTGTAATCCATGTAATTTACGTTATTTCTTTCTCTCTCTCTTTTGAGTCTAAGGTTAATGTATTGCCTTGTTAAATGGTTTACTCATTCATGCATATGCATCTAACCATCTTAGTGAGCCTTAGGATTATCATAGAATCCAACCCAATAGGTTCACTCTGTCCAAAGACTCATTTGGAGTCTCTGGCTTTCCATCAGTCGCCTCATGAAGGAAACACAGTCGACTGGATGATTTCCAGTCGCCTGTAGATCCTTCTACAGTCGCTTGATATGCACAGCTCAAGTCAACATTTTAATTGACTCAAACTTGAGCTTTACGCACAGTCGACTACTGGTCAGTTTACAGTCACCTGTATATTTACAGTCGCATGTAGATTGCTCACCAGTCGCCTGTATAGCGTAAGTGCATTCTCTGCACTCTCTGTTGTTTCTCCATCTTATACAGAAGATGACTGATTAAGGTTTTACAGTCGCCTGGCTAATAGACAGTCGACTGTATTATTGACATCAGTCGCCTGTGTGCTTAACTGGAGAAAGAGTGCAGCTCTCTGTTTCATTCCATCCCTTGCAGCAGTCGCCCGCTGAAGGATTTACAGGCGCATGTCCTGTTTGTCAGTCGACTGTATTGTCTTCATCAGTCGACTGTCCTGGCTCAGAATATAGCCGTTGGATATTTTCTTGCCGTTGATCAGTCGACTGTCTTTTGATCATCAGTCGACTGTTCCTGTCGTTTTTGCCCAACTTCTAGCCGTTGCAGAATTCTTTCTTTGGTCGTTTCTTTGGGTTTTGGGGCTTGATATGGGGTTCCTATATATATGAGTGTGCTGCCATCTCTTACTGGTTCTGGATTCTTCTTGATACATTTGAAAATATCAAGAGATCTATAAGCAACTCTCAAGCTCCCTCATTTCCCTCTATTGAGCATTCATTCCTCTTCATGCATTGAAGTCCAGCTCAAGGGAAATCATCCAAGTGCTCTCAAGCATATCTCAACACTTGGAGATCCTCTTCCATGTCTTGCATCCATTCATGAGTAAGCATCTCAATGTATAGGTAAGAGTATTTATTTTACTTGGTGTAATTTGTGTCTCTAATTCTCTTTGTGGGAATTAGAACTTTCTCTCTTTGTCGGAGGTTCTCTCTTTGTGGGAGGTTGTCTCTTTGTGTGACTTAGGAAACTCTCTTTGTGGGAGTAACTCTCTTTGTGGGAGTTTTGTGTCCTAGTGTAGGGCTAACCCTAATTCTCTGAGTGGGAGTTAGTGTTTCTCTGTGTGGGAGTCTTGATCCTCGTGTAGGATTGGTTGGGTCCTTGTGTAGGGCATAAATCCTCTTTGTGGGGTATCTCCTTGTGAGATTTGTATTCACTTCTCTGTGTGGGAATATAGTGAATATTGGTGTGGATGGACGTACCCAAGTTTGGGAAACCAGGGTAAAACTTTGTGTTTGTGTTTGGATTGATTGTGCCTTTTAATTCCTCTTGCATTTATAATTCCGCATTTGCAAGTTAAATTTTAATTGGACAATTTTATTGCCATTACACTATTCACCCCCCTCTAGTGTGTGTTGCTAGTATTGCAAGGGTAAGGCGATCCTTACAATTGGTATCAGATCGAGGTTATAGCATACTGCAACAATGGCATTCAACGCCTCATTCGCGTCTCATGAAGGTCACTCAACCGTTTGACCCACGCTCTTCAACAGAACCAACTACCCTAGTTGGAAGATCAGAATGATGATCTACATGGAGGGTCAAGACCTATGGGACATTACGGAGGTGCCATTTGAGAAGCCCACTACTCCTGCGGCTTCTAGGACAAAGGCGGAGAAGGACTCGATCAAGTTCAATGTGAGAGCTATGAATGCATTACATTGCGCTCTCTCAGCAAATGAGTTCAACCGCATCTCCATATGCAAAACGGCCAACGATATTTGGCATACCTTATAGATTTGTCATGAAGGGACTACGAAGGTAAAGAAATCTAAACAAACTGTGTTTAGATCTAAATATGAAATGTTTAAGATGCAGGAAGGCGAAATCATTTCAGAGATGTTCACAAGGTTCACTGATATCGTGAACGCTTTGGAGGGACTCGGGAAGATGATTTCCCAAGAGGATCGTGTAGAGAAGATCCTTGACTCTCTCACACCTCGTTAGGAGTCAAAGGCCAACGGAATTTTGGAGTCATATGACACGTCCAAATACACCTTTGAGGAGTGCATTGGTAATCTCATGGCGTTTGAAGTGAAGCTTCAACACAAGAAGGAGATTCAACCATCGAAGCCCGAGAAGCTGGAGAAGCAAAAGGGGGTTGCATTCCATGCCAAGGAGGAGCCAATCAAGTGGAGGAGAAAATTCCATCGAGAAGCTCCTAGTGAAGAAGATGAGCAAGAAGATGCAAGTGGAGAAGAAATTGAGGAGCTTGCCGAGCAATTCAAAGCATTCCTCAAATGCAAGTAAGGTAAGTCTTTGTCAAAGTTTGCCTCCAATTCTAACAAGGTTCCTACTTGTTACACTTGCAGTGGAAAAGGTCACTTATCCACTGAATGCCCTTCCAAACCCAACAAAGAAACTAACAAGGGAAGGAAAGAAGCCTTGGAAAGGAAAGTCGAAGTGCAAAAATCACAAGAAGGGACTTGTCGGGACCTTTGATGATTCGAGTGAGGACACTTCGAGTAACAGAGAAGAGGATGCAAAGGAGGATGCTCACGTATGCTTTGTAGCCATTGATGGTCCTACTCCAATCCCCTCCGGTTTAAATGAAGAAGAGTTGGATGCTTGGCTCGACGCCTACAACTCCTATGAGGATTCGTGCCTCATGACTATGGAGGAGAAGTCATCATCAAGCTCTAGCAAGGATGATGATGAGGTTGAGATCGAGGAAGAAAAGATCGCATATGAGGAGCTCAAGAACAATTTCGACTTGGTCTCCGAAAAGGCTAGTAAGTGCATCAACTCTTACAATAGATTAAAAGCAAAATATAAGATTGCTAAGAGTAGATTACATGAACTAGATATTACTAGTGTAATTCATGATGAAAGGCATGCTTATGACACTAGTGTGAGAGACACACTTCTCTCTCAAGTTAAGGAATTGAGCCTTACAAATGAAAACTCACGACTACAAAAAGGACCTTTAATAGCACACCTTTAATAGCGCTTGCCAATTATAAGCGCTGTTAATTAGAGGCACATATAATAGACAGCGCTTCTTTCTGCAAGCGCTGTTAAAGGTCGGAGAATAGACAACGCTTCTTTCTGCAAGCGCTATTAAAGGTCAGAGAATAGACAGCGCTTCTTTCTACAAGCGCTGTTTATTAGAGGCACAGATAATAGACAGCGCTTCTTTCTGAAAGTGCTGTTAAAAGTCAGTTAATAGACATCGCTTCTTTCTAAAAACATTGTTAAAAGTCAGATAATAGACAGCGCTTCTTGAAAAGAAGCGCTGTTAAAGATCATATGTTGAAGCGCTGTTAAAGGTAAGGTCAAATTTTTTCAATACACAGGGCGGGCGAGCGCGGACATTTTCATTTACCCTCGTCCAATTTCGAATGGTGGTCGCTCCGGGATGTGACCCAAAAGAACGGTTGTAGTTTTACCGCAAGTGCACGGTGTAGCAGCGAGCGGGATATCGAACACAGGGAGGACAAGTGACCGTGCTTGTTCCAATCAACCTGGCTATTTAAGAGAGAAATTTGCCTTTGGCAATCCTGTCACAATCGTCAGACAAAAATGCGGAAATATCAAATCAAATAAAGAACGTCTAGGGAATGGGGAATCCCCGCTACTCACCATATTTCATAAATGCGGTTTATCGGTATCAAAATTGCTTGAATGAGAATTTGGATGAACTAGTTGCAACTGAATGTAGAACCAAGCTCACGCTCTCGCGCTGTTGCCGGTCTATAGCTATCCTAGGTTTGGGTCCAATCTCTTGCAAACCCTAGCCTAGGAAAGCTAGCATTAGGATCAACATCATCGTCCAATCGCGCACCGAGCCCAATCTCTTGCAAACTCGGCTCGCGACCTAGATTGGGATAGTTCCTACCCGTCCAATCTCTTGCAAACGAGTATCGGCATGGAATTGCAACCGGAAATCCTAGTATCGGTCCAATCTCTTGCAAACCGATACTTCGAAAATCCGACTCTAACCCAATTCGGATTTCTAGGGTTTCCTATCAAATTGGGATCCAATCTCTTGCAAATCCCAATTGATATGAATACCTAGCCATCCGTAGTAAATTGATCCCAACCTAATCCCTAGATATCAATTCTAGCACAACTTCTACCAATTTATCACAAATATGAAAATGGGCTTGTAGGGTTCATCCCCACGCCCCAAAACGTGGAGACTACTCACAAATCATAGCGAGATCACAAAAATAATCGTTGAAATAAGCAATGGAATTCATCACAATATTTGAGATAAGCAATAAAAATAGAATTTTTAAGGAAAAGAGATGCAAACCAATGGAGTTCTTCAATTTAATCCAACAAAATTCCAATCTGTCTCCTCTCTAATCACAAGAATAAAGCTAAAAACTAATCTAAAAAGCTGCAAAAAAAATCTAAGAGAGAGGCTCCCAAAACTAGGGTAAAAACAGGGTTTAAATAGCCCTCAAAATCGTCCAAAAACTGTGACCAAAATACCCCTGCACAGCCTGTTTTCCGCAGTTTTCGCTACAGGCAGCGCATCGCACTCGGCCGAGTGACAAAAGTCGCTCGGCCGAGTGAAAACCCTGTAATTTTCCAGTAAGTCGGGGCCTTCAGGGGTCTCTACTTCGGGGGCGGCTCGGCCGAGTGAGTTGTCGTCACTCGGCCGATGGCTTCATAGTACTCGGGCGGACATGATTCTCCACTCGGCCGAGTGGGTCTTCTGTAGCTCAGGCAGCCGAAAAACAGTAACTTGGATGTTTTGGAAGGGCTTCTTCTAGGCGCCACTCGGGCGGACGTGATGTCGTCACTCGGCCGATGTGGTCTTCGGTGCTCGGCCGAGTGCACACATAAATCGTGTCTGTTCTGGTCGGCCGAGCAGTGTCTCGCTGGTCGGCCGAGTGGCTCCTCCACTCGGCCGAGTGGGACACAAAAAATGCCCAATCTGCTTGTTTTGGCCTCCTCGTCGCTCCTGCGACGTCCGTTCTTCTTCCGCTCCTCTCCAACAGCAAAATACCCCTCGGGGAGGTCGTTGGTGACCGTCTAGAGTAAGCGCATCTCGAGATCACTCCAAATCACGCCAAATCACCTGAAATGCGACAAAAACAACAAATCGTGAAAAGCATCGCAATATCGTCGATATATCGTGAAAAACATGATTTGGGCGGTCTAAATGGCATGCAAACATGCGGGAAAAAGGTGTAAAATAAGGAGTGATCAAATGGCTGCTTGAACAAACCCTCATCGATGGCCTCCCCTCACCATCAACCCCCCAAATCCATCCTCGATCTTGAGATCACTGTCATCTCCGTCTTCAACTACGACGTCGCCTATCTCGATCTCGACACGGGTACTGCACGTGCAGGACCATCAAGACCCAAAGGACGCGCCTCCTCATCGGCTCCCAGCCGCTTTTAGAGAACTAGGGCTAGGGTTTTAGGAACTCGTTCGATCGATCGCCATGGCCAAGTTCAACGAGATCCAGAAGAAGAGACGGGGAAAAATCCAGCAGCACAGCGAGCGGCCCATGGCGACCCCAACACAGGGAAACTCAAGCAGAGGACCCCTCATGTTTCCATGTCTAGGAAGCGCAAGCGGAAGCTCCTCAAGAAACGGAAAATGGTATTTACAACAAAGATTCATCTTTGAAACTTAAATTTTCTTTTGATTTCTCCCCTTTTTAATGAAAATGGGCACTCTTTTTTCTTCTGCTGAGCAGGAGCGGAAGGAGGCGATAGACAAGGGTTTGGAGAATAATAGTGACACGGCTAATTGCCATATTCTAAAAATTTCTAACTATTTTTCTTTCTCGCAAAGACAACCCATTACTATTTAGTTCTAGTTTTTTCTATATTGGCCTTATATTAGGATTAGATTTATGATTAATTTTAAAGTATTTTGTATGCCTACAGTCTTGTGTGAAGTTAAAAACTTGCTATTCCTATTTATGATTATGTGCTAATTGAATTTTAACTTTCATTGTGTTCTCCATTAGCTTTTATTGTGTTGAAGTTTTAACATTGGTTTTTCTTATTATGTCACATCTCTGAAGTGTCGTTTGAAACTAGAGTAGGATATTGTCAACTATTTGTGCTAGTTTTCTGTACCCATTTCATCAACCCTTGTAATAGTCAATATGAGACATGAAACTACAGAAAGAGAATGAGAAATCTTTGTAGTGAAGGACAAAATCACTATTGCACAAGATTAATTTACATTGCCAGCAACCTCAACATCCAACCTCCATTCAAAAGCAACACTTCAGATTATAGTTCACACAACACAACCTAAGTACCTCTCACTTGCCGGGGACAAAGTTTGTGGAATAGGCCCAGGCATTGTTGTTGACAGGGTCAGCAAGGTGATCAGCCAAGTTCTCCAATTAGGCGATAGACAAAATTGAGGCAAAAAAAGACCTCGATAGCATCTGGAGTAAGGCTATGGGTTCTGGAGACTGTCTTAAGACAATCAAAGGTGATATAAATGGGCATGTAGGACATCACCATTGGATTCACTACCAAAAAAGTGTACCATTTTCCTAATATTCATCTCCTAATGTTTTAAATTTTATAATTATAAAATATGACATTTTGTTCTCTGTTCACTTTTGCAGGTATGCCATGGTATCATACCGACATTATTATCCTTGAAAATATGATCTCTTTTCATGTAAGTATGTCCTTAATTGGTTTCACTCAAATGTTCAATTTAGACAACATCAATATGCTCATCCTGCAATATGCATGTAGTGTTTTTAAGTGATGATCACAACATTTGCTTGATGGTTTCCATAGTTCTGCCTACTGAAGAAGATGGTGGTTTGGCGAAGGCATTGAACATTTGGATTTTAATCAAATATCTTCTACTTAAATAGTGTATAATGTTCCTATACATGGTGCCTCATATATTGTCAGCTTGTAAAAAATAGATTAATGTCAGTTGGAATGGTAACATATTCTCTAAAATGATGTTTTCTTTGTTTCTTTTATTTGGGAATATAAAGGTTGGGGGCATTCCACCATGAAAATTCCCTGAAATATGTTGGCTGAGGGAACAGTTGAACCAGTGACATGTTTTGTCACATGCACATGCCTTGCCAACTCTGCTAGCACTTCCTTGATTCTAGATGCAATTGAAGTGGGAAAATGAACGTGTTTACTATCATTATATTTATGTTGCAGTTATAACACTACATTGGTTCTGATTATGTAATTGTTGTGCATGTTTTTATTTTTAGGAATATCATGGTTGAGGGTTGCGAGCAGAGATAGCAGCAGGCAACAAGGTGGAGTCTTCGGCATCAGCAGTAAGGTAATCCATAAACTTCAATGTCAAAATAACTCATTATTGGAAGCTTTCTAAGATCATCCAATTATAAATGAGAACAAGTACAGTTGTGGGTTGCAGACTACGATTCTGATATTTTTATGAGGTTATAGCGTATAAACGCATCTATATTGATATTTCCGATGAAACACAAAGTGAATTTCATGCCAGTTCCGTCTGAGCAAGTAATATTATTGCTAAATTCTGTATAAAATCACCTTACATGTTCTGTCGATATTTGCTGGTTTCATGTCTCATATATGCTGTAATTTTTATTGTCAACCCTTGACTATATACTATAAATTTAAGATTATATCATGGCAATACTCATAGCTTAAACGATTTTTATATTGTCCAAAGTAAAATATGCTACCATGCAAGAAAGTTACAGATAAGTAGGTTAAAGTACTATGGCATTTCCTAATATAAACAAATATGTAATTCCATAGCTACAAAAATAGGTGCTAGTGATAAACCAACCAGGAGAAAACCGTATATCGATGATCTTACCTAGAAGGGGAATGATGTGCCATGGATTTTCACCTCTCGTTGCTTATGCATTCAGTAGCTCCCCCCCCCCCATCTATTTCGGTACAATGAGTATTAGGTGTTTGTTCAGGTATTGTGGTAATAAGCTAATATGAGTATTCATGGTAGTCTTTTTGTGTCTGTTGTTGACTTCAGGATTTGAGGTTTTAATATAATGAGTTCTTGTGTTTATATTACATGTTTCATCACTCTGACCATTCATGCTTGCAAATAATTAAAGTCATGAGTTGCTATAAATTGACTTGTTCGCAGGGGTCTGCCAGTGAACGATCAAATGCACCCAAGTTGAGAAATCATTCCAACAAAAAAGTTTCAAGTGCATTAATTAAAAGCACCTCTAGTGGAAGCCGTGAAGATTTTGGTTTGAGTCGTGAAGACATAGCAGCTAGACGAATTCAAACTGCATTTCGAGGATTTAGGGTATGTGGATGAAAAATTATCTACCCAGTATATCCCTTTATATGTAGTTAATCTTTAGGATACTGAGCATGACAGAAAATTGTCACTTTGAATTAATTCTCATGATGTGAGATTGCAAAATATGGTTGGTATTATTTGTTCTAAAGTTTGGGTTTAGTCATTAATTTCAACGATGTACTAATTTCCCCTTTCTTTCTTCGGGGGGGGGGGGGGGGGGGGGGGGGGGGGGGGGGCCCAAAAAACACTGTTTTTCCCGATGTGATCTTGCTGCACATTCATAATATCATAAAATTACAAATACTTGCATTAGTAATTTCAACAGGATTATCGCTTTAGATAAATGCATTGTAACAATGTACTTGATGGAAACAGGATGACCTTTAATGGAACAGGATGACCCATACATAGAAAGAGTTATATGTGTCTCAAGGCTATTCGTATTCAATGGAAGCAGTAATGTTTTTAGAATAGTACACTTCGTTTGATTTCAGACCTTTAAATTTGGGTTGACATTGAAACGGTCAGACCAACTGGAAAATAATATAACGTCAAGCGTAACACCAAACCTTAAAATTGTGCATAACGTATATAACATAACATGTAGCATAAGCTACGTAAATTTTTTTACTTTTTTTAACTATATGAAACTAAGTTTAATATGTTTTTAATAAATATGATAAGTATTATGAAATATATATATAAGCCTGAAAATAATAAAAAAACATGGCAATAATAAATAACATACAATATCAATATTTATTAGCAACTAGCAACATATAAGCATTAATATCACCAAATATATGGAGTACCATCACAAAAGAAATCATATAAGTATAATAAAGAATGTAAAGCAAACACTTCACTAATAACAACTTATAATCACAAACTAAGACAAGTTAACAACTGGAGTATTTAAACAAAAGAAGTCTGCATCCAAGTTCACATTAAACCAAGTTTTACTATGAAAAGGTGATCGTAAGTCTTTTAATATGTTTTTTCTTTTTTGGTTGTAACATAGTTAAGTTACACTACAGTTACAGTACATTAAACCAAGTTCACAAGCAAACAATTTCTTTCTATGCACGGCTCATATATTTCTTGGCATATTTCGTATATACATCATTTGAAATTTGCTTGTTTTTCATTTTTTGGTCTTGTACTAAATTTTTGTTGCATATGAATGGCATGCATCAAAAAGTGTGGTATTCAATTCTTCCTAATGCTGGTTCCTGTGCTTAAATCATCCTAATAGGCATGTGAACTATTGGATAGATTGATTAGAGCTAATTTTTTGTTGTCTTGTTACTAACACTATAGGGAAGGGATCAAGGATACTTAGTTGGTGGTGCTTCAATCCAGGATAAATATCGGATAAATATTTACATATATTTAAGATATGGAATCTACACTTAGCAGTAAGCATGCATGGGAAGCCCCTTGTAATATGAAACTGGTTAGGAATGTCTTGCAAAAGTTGATGGAAAAAGAGTTTCAAATGGCCTCATGAGAAGATGCTTATATTTTAATGGTTAATATGGAAATTGTGACTGAGTTCAAATATGTAGTTTTCTCCTTGCAGCATGCCTGTAGTTGCTGTGGCCATAATCAAGGGGCCTAACTTCTCAGAAAATTTGTTAGTTATTCAATCAGTAATTGCCTCGTAGTTGGCTCTGCTCCTAGATACAATTTTATGTATTTTTTGCTATCTGTTATCATAATCTAATAACACTGATGTCAAATGAGTGTTATAATCAACTCTTACTTTCTGTTGTTCATCTGGTACTTCAACACATTACTTTTTATCTTGTTTCATCATAAACAGGGTGTAACAACTATTTGTTGCATATTGATTTTTCCTCCTGTATTATAGACTCCCTGGTATTTCGTCTGTTTACACAATATCTGCAAAATTATATATCCATTTTCCTGTCTATCTGCTTGTATGTTTATGCATGTATGTCTGCTTGTATGATTTTCTGTACATTATTGGCTGGCAGTAAATATTGTGCACATCTTGTGCAATGACCCTTTGCCTCTTGTGCAGGTTCCGTTTTACTGAAAATCTTTGTGGCCTAGCCATGTAATGTTAAAGCGTATTATCTAGTTTCTGAAGGTGAACAACCTATATGTTGCCTATTTACCCGGCTAAGAGCTGATGATCCTTGACGAAAGTTTCTTATATCGGAAAAGCTTACAGATAAGGTAAGGACGTGTGTCGGAAAGTCTATAAACAACAACACTTAAAAAGCCTCCCCAAGTCTTAAAAAGATGTTCAAATTTTCTGCTTTTAGAGGTAAGGCATTATGGAAAGCACATCTGATTGAATAGGCACGCAGGCATGCCATCACATGGGTGCCCTATTACTGATGTTAATTAATTAACTTACAGCTATTTTTTCCCTCAGAGATTATAAGTTCTACTCCATTATGAAGGATAAAATTCATGTTTACCCGTTTTCGATGCTGCTGACTGCTACCTGCTGTTTAACGGCTGAAAGCTGAAGGAAAGCCAGAGGGATTACAAAACCTAGCCAGGCACTACTTTTAACGAATCCAACTTTTTATTTATATGCTCTTCTAATCCTCTGATAATTGTTTCCAAAACAGCAAAAGAGATCGTTTCTCGATGAGCACGTCAGTATTCTTGTCCTCGGCGGCGGCGCTGCAGCCCTCAAGGCATGTTTCTGAATAACTCTGTCCCCCTGCGAGTTCTTGCTTCCTACTTGTTTGAATTAGAGTTTGTGTCAATTATTGAGTCTTTGTTCTTTTGGAGTTGTTATTTCAAGTTTTAACAGTGAAATTCCGATGCAATTTGTGATGGACATTCTAATATTAGTACGTCCATAATTGTCTTGTTCTCAGAACCCTATAATCCATCCCTGCCCAAAATAGCTGCAATTTTAATATATCCATTGTCAATAAGGTAAGTAATTTCTTGGTGCAATGGAAAAACAAAGGGTTTGTCTTCCGGAATGCCTACTTATTTGCAATTTTGTTGTTTGCCATCAGATTGTTACAGTGCTATGTAGTATCACTGTTGAATTTGTGTTAATTCTGTGTGGGTATCATTATCTACAATTTTTCTACAATAATGTCTAGTTTATCTTATCATGTATCAAATGGCAGTTGAATCAAAAATTCTTGACTGAGTTTTTGTTCAACTTTCAGCATGTTGAGGTTCCAGTTCCAACAGCAAACAAGAATGAGATATTAGTGAAGTTGGAAGCAGCGAGCATAGCCCATTTGATTGGAAAGTTCAGAAAGGCATGTTGCGGCCATTTATGCCGCCGAAGTTTCCATTCATACCAGGTATTCTTCTTCCTTTGCAAATGACACACAAGATACATCATGGTGGGATCACATAGCCAAATTGAAATAATTGTTCATATAACAGTCCATGTAAAATCTAAAATACACCAAGCATGAGTTACCCTTAAGTCAGTTTGAACACTGCGCTCAGTTCAGCATCGCAGGTGTTTGTGCACTTCATGTGTGTCATGTGTTTGAGCATCACAACATGATCCATATTGATGAGAACTGCTTGGCAAAACTGTCATCGATGTGGCGGGGGAAGTTGTCGCCGTTGGTCCTAGAGTAAATGGGTTTAAAGAAGGCGACGAAGTGATTTCCATGCTTAAAGTCACAGTAAGTGCTATATATATATATATATTCTTAGAAGCGACGAAGTGATTTGCAGGGTTTTTCTTGAGCTTCACTCTCCCGAAGCTCTACTCTTGTTACTCCGACAGTATACAGAAAAAAGGTAATTTTTTTAACTATCACATGATGATGCCTTTGAATATCATGTGACAAGGTGTTTTCTTGATGAATCAATTGAGGAGATGAGAATCTATGTTTGTGAGGCGTGGAAATCCTGCCCTCACAAGAGATTTGTTGCGGCGTCTACACGATCATGGTGTTGTGGAATTTGTTCGGTATAAAGATGCGACTATTTGCAGGTTATTCAAACTTCCAATTTCCAATTAGAATAATGATTTATCATATATGATCCATGAGCGCTGACATATCATATTCTTCTCTACAAAAGATGGGGGAATGGTACATATCATGTGACATATCATGTGACTTTTTGTGCTATGTAAAGAAGAATATGACATAGTAGCATTTATATGATAGATCCATCGTATCTCATGATACAAACTATTCTTACTTCTAATATCTATGAATTCTGTGTGCTCGTAAGTAATTTTGTAATTGCATATTACTAAAGTTAATAGTAACGTCCAGTTGTTAGCTATAGTTATGTTCTAATTTGATGCTATGAATGAAGATCAGGCCATACTAATTACAGTTGTGTCATTACTACTAGCTTTCGGCATACCAAAGTATACACCATCCAACCCATTTTATATGCTTATTGCACTATATTTAATTTCTGAACATACTTATATTTCTGAAGTTTATCATATTTGGACCAAACGAAGTTTTCAGATTTAACCTTATTAACTTGCATCTTTCTTTCTATTGAGCTGCAGTCCATGTTCCTGCACTATAGCTTGTGATGTTTGCCTTTCCTTATAAACAAATTCCATATTGTTTTGTTTATGAAAGATTATTCCAAAACTTCAAAAATTACATACATATTGCACATCGGCACTAAACTCATCTGAAATCATTGTTTTTTGACAGCATTTATCACTATGGCGGTGTTGCGTTATCATCACCCTCAACAACAGCATATAGACGGTGAAAGTGCAGGAATTGAAAGCAAAGGAGGAGAGCTTCAGCAAGCAATGACTGTAGCTGAATAGGAGTTGAAACAGCAGCACGAGTGTTTAGAAACTAGACCCCCCTGAATCCTCTGACTGTTAGTAATTTTATTAACATAACCATGTGTACAGTTTCATTTAAATGCATGTCCAGTTGCACATTTCTTGTATTTGACCGAGCAATTGGCTGGCAGTGCTGAGCTTCGTTTTATGCAGCGTCGAGCAATTGAGTTCAGCAGTCGACCAACTGCGTTGTTTTAACGATTGGCGGATGCATGAGCTCTTACGAGGGAGATGTCGATGGAAGCAGATGCTAGCATGTGGGGTGCTTTATTAGGTGCGAGCAGAATACACAAGAACATCGAATTAGGAGAAGAGGCAGCAGAAAAGATTTTTGAGATGGGACCCGCTCTGGAATGTATATACTGCTGTCGGGAAATGTATTATTCCCGGAGTGATTTAATGGATAATGACTGATAAGTTTTATATGCGATATTGTTTCTTATTTGAATTACGGATCATCTTCCAATATCAATGCCCATTGTCTAATTTATGCGATTGTTGAATAAAAGCAATTTAATTTGATTGTTTCTTGTACTGATTGTTTCTTATAATTTAATGTTATTGGTGGTTTATTTAAGCATTTTGAACATTAAATGGATCTATTTAAATATAAAACGTATAAAGAAACAATAAAATGAATTGAAACAAGCGCTGTCTATCTGGGACCTTTAACAGTGCTTCTTTAGTACAAGCGCTGTTAAAGGTCCACCTTTAACAGCGCTTGCACTAACAAGCGCTGTTAAAGGCCCCCACGTTAACAGCGCTTGCACAAACAAGCGCTGTTAAAGGGGGCCTTTAACAGCGCTTGCACTAACAAGCGCTGTTAAAGGCCCCCCTTTAACAGCGCTTGCACTAACAAGCGCTGTTAAATGCCACCCTTTAACAGCACTTGTACTAACAAGCGCTGTTAAAGGGGGGGGGGCTTTAACAGCGCTTGCACTAATAAGCGCTGTTAAAGGCCCCCCTTAACAGCGCTTGCACAAACAAGCGCTGTTAAAGGCCACGCTTTAACAGCGCTTGCACAAACAAGAGCTGTTAAAGGGGGGCCTTTAACAGCGCTTGCACTAACAAGAGCTGTTAAAGGCACCCCTTTAACAGCGCTTACACAAACAAGAGCTGTTAAAGGTCCCCTTTAACAGCGCTTGTAAAGCGCTATTAAAACCACCCCCATTTAGCAGCGGCGAGATAGACAGCGCTTGTAAAGCGCTATTAAAGACCTTATTTAAGTGCTGTTAAAGGTCCATTTGTAGTAGTGACTTGTTGCTCAAAACCTTAGCTTAGAGTCTCACATTCAACAACTTACATTGAAATGAGAAGAGGAATCCCGTAAGCTCATAAGCTTTGTGTATTCTAGGGATTCACTCCACGATTAGTTAGAAAAACAACATCCAGCAAATCATAGAGGAGGTTTGGGTTATATTCAAAATATGGTACCGAACCCCACCTCTAATTCTTCTTTTGGTGCAAATACAAGAAATATTGCTAAAGCACCTAAGAAGAATCACCATGCTTTTTTGTTCAACAATAACATCAACAAGAAGCACGTAGATCACGAGGAATGAGGAAGAATGAAAAATCTTCATTTTTTGCTAAGAAGCAAAATCCTCATTATTTGCATACCAAGAAATTCGTTTCTACACCTAAGCATGCCACATCCACCCCTCTTGCAAAGGCAAAACCCTTGCCTAGGAAATCCTTGAGATTATGGATTCCCACTAAGGTTAGTGTGCAAGAGAGAGATAGCTACATCAACTCTCTAGTTAGGGATGTGATCACCTCGTGTGATTACATTAGGAAATCAAACTCCTCTTGGGTTTGGTTGCCTAATGTTTAGGTTCCTCACACATATGTATATTACATGGGTATTGTGCTTGAATGTTTATTTTTATCATACCCATTGTTTGTGTGTGTTTCATGATTTTGAAAATATTTTCAAACTTTTTTTCATGAAAATGGAGACCTTGGGGTTTATTGACAGGCATGCATTTTTGATCCATGTGTATGTCAATGGGGGAGTTAATATGTTATATGTTTAAAATATTTTAAGACATATTATTAAAATATTTTAAGACATATTTTAACTCTCATTTCGGAGGTTATTTGAGATCATTATTCACATTTGGTTGTTTTTGCTCTCAAACCAAACCTCTTGTTTATTGCCAACTTACTTCATGATATATTTGTTTTGGCAATATTCTTTGTGTATCTTTGAAGCTTGATTTTTCCATATCTATTGCTTTGATACACTTTAGGCCCATGGCTCCATTATTTGTATAATTGGTATTAGATCCTAGAAGTCAAAAGTTGACCATTCATATGATCTAGGGGGAGCATGGGATAGTGAATTGATACCCACTAAATTTTTTTCAATTTGGTATCATACATATCTTTCTTTTCTTGTATATTGTCACATCTTGGTTAAGATGACAAAGGGGGATATTTTTGATGTCCACCTTTTTGACGATGTCAAGGGGAAGAGATATATGCATTATGTAAATATATATGGGGAGATATATTCATATGCATATGGGGAGAGATATATCTATGGGGAAAGATATATGGGATTACATAAACCTTGCATGTTTGCATGATATTGTATTTTACAATTGGTTTACAATTGGTTTATGTAATCCATGCCTATTATATGTCACCTTGATTTCAGTTGGTATTATGAGTATTAACCTTTGTGTAGCTCATTGTTTATTTGGTGCATATAAGTAGGGGGAGCTCATTAGCATTGTGCTTTAATACTTTGTATTTTACATAATATGTGTCATCATCAAAAAGGGTGAGATTGCTGGGTATTGGTGTTTCATACCAATCTTATTTTGATGATGATCACAACATTATGTTGTTGCTATTGACTCTCATGTTTTAGTCTCTCAGTTTTATCTCAAGAATATCTTTCTTGGAGACTAATCACTTGGTGCAAGGATGGACATCAAGTGGAGAAGAGCCAAAGCTTGGACTCAAGGAGTGCCAAAGCTTGGAGATGATGGAGAGCAATCAAGGCATCAAGATTGAAGACTTAGACTCTAAGGAAAGCATTGTAATCCATGTAATTTACTTTATTTCTTTCTCTCTCTTTTGAGTCTAGGGTTAATGTAATGCCTTGTTAGATGGTTTACTCATTCATGCATATGCATCTAACCATCTTAGTGAGCCTTAGGATTATCATAGAATCCAACCCAATAGGTTCACTCTGTCCAAAGACTCATTTGGAGTCTCTGGCTTTCCATCAGTCGCCTGCTGAAGGAAACACAGTCGACTGGGTGATTTCCAGTCGCCTATAGATCCTTCTACAGTCGCCTGATATGCACAGCTCAAGTCAACATTTCAATTGACTCAAACTTGAGCTTTACGCACAGTCGACTACTGGTCAGTTTACAGTCGCCTGTATATTTACAGTCGCCTGTAGATTGGTCACCAGTCTCATGTATAGCGTAAGTGCACTCTCTGCATCTCTCTATTGTTTCTCCATCTTATACAGCAGACGACTGATTAAGGTTTTACAGTCGCCTGGCTAATAGACAGTCGACTGTATTATTGACATCAGTCGCCTGTGTGCTTAACTGGAGAAAGAGTGCAACTCTCTGTTTCATTTCATCCCCTGCAGCAGTCTCCTGCTGAAGGATTTACAAGCGCATATCATGTTTGTCAGTCGACTGTATTGTCTTCATCAGTCGACTGTCCTGGCTCAGAACATAGCCGTTGGATATTTTCTAGCCGTTGATTAGTCGACTGTCTTTTGATCATCAGTCGACTGTTCCTATCGTTTTCATCCAGTTTCTAGCCGTTGCAGAATTCTTTCTTTGGCTGTTTCCTTGGGTTTTGGGGCTTGATATGGGGTTCTTATATATATGAGTGTACTGCCATCTCTTGTTGGTTCTGGATTCTTCTTGATACATTTGAAAATCTCAAGAGATCTATAAGAAACTCTCAAGCTCCCGCATTTTCCTCTATTGAGCATTCATTCCTCTTCATGCATTGAAGTCCAGCTCAAGGGAAATCATCCAAGTGCTCTCAAGCATATCTCAACACTTGGAGATCCTCTTCCATGCCTTGCATCCATTCATGAGTAAGCATCTCAAGGCATAAGTAAGAGTATTTATTTTACTTGGTGTAATTTGTGTCTCTAATTCTCTTTGTGGGAATTAGAACTTTCCTCTTTGTGGGAGGTTCTCTCTTTGTGGGAGGTTGTCTCTTTATGGGACTTAGGAAACTCTCTTTGTGGGAGTAACTCTCTTTGTGGGAGTTTTGTTTTCTAGTGTAGGGCTAACCCTAATTCTCTGAGTGGGAGTTAGTGATTCTCTGTGTGAGAGTCTTGATCCTCGTGTAGGATTGGTTGGGTCCTTGTGTAGGGCATAAATCCTCTTTGTGGGGTATCTCCTTGTGAGATTTGTATTCACTTCTCTGTGTGGGAATATAGTGTTGAGTATTGGATTCCCCGGATTTGGTTTTGGATGATGAGCAAACATAAATATATCATGAACTAACAATTTGTGAGCGTAGTTATGGAGATCGTCGCCAAATTCACGAGAACACTCAAAGCGACATCTTAAGACTTCTCAAAGCTCGTATTCAATGCCTAAAGCTTCGTTGAAGCTTTTGGACCTTTTTGGACGTCATGAAGATTTGATCGAAGCTTTGAAGACGGATCGCTAAGGTTTATTTTATAGTCTTTTAGCTTCGATCTATAGAATGTTAAGCCTTGAGTAATTCTTACATTTCTATCTTCATAACGCTCATATCTTAGCTCTAGGATCTTAGTAGAAGTCCATTCTAACTTCCCCGAAGCATCGCGCTTCGATTCGGACTTCTTGTGCATGTTAGTTGATTCAAGAAGAATAACTGACCGACTAGATGGTGATCTAGTCGGTCGGCAAAGCTTCTTGGACCAACTAGTTTCAGTCAGTCTTTTCTTGCTCAGTACTGTTTACAATTAGTCGGTCTACGTTGACTCACCGACTGACTAGTTGGTGAACTAGTCGGTCAGTGATCCTTCTTGGACCGACTAGTTGGACTTTACTGTACATGCCAATTTTCTCTTGAGCTACTGTTTATCGTTAGTCGGTCTAAGAACGTTTGGCGACCGACTAGTTGTTGATCTAGTCGGTCAACATTTGTTCTTGGACCGACTAAATCAATTTGTATTCAGACTTTTAGTTTTTGACTCTTAGTCGGTCTAAGTTCACTGACCGACCGACTAGTTGTGAAACTAGTCGGTCAGACAGTCTTCTTGGACCGACTAGATTTCTAGGTCTGAAATTCAATCTGTTCACTGTTCACCTCTTAGTCGGTTCATGTTGTCTCACCGACCGACTAGTTGATGAACTAGTCGGTCAGTTGTTGTTCTTTGACCGACTAGTCTGCTTCAGATTTAGTTCCGTTGGAGACTTGAAAGCGACGTTTCTTTCTCTCTCTTCCCTTGATCCTTTAAATACCTGGAGGGGTTATTTCATAGGATCCAAGGCTGCTATTTCCAGAGCTCTATTGATTCAAAGAGAAGCTTTCAACTCTCATCTTCAAGCTCTCCCATTCTCAAGAATCTCTCCCTCACTCTTATTCCTCAAGAGAGATTCATTGATTGTGAGCCTTCCAAGCCAAGGGCTTGATTCTAGGTCATCCATCTCATCCCTAGGCTTCCATTGCTGGTCATCTTCTTGAAGCTAGGGTTTGGTGACTCTTCCTCCATCAAAATCCTCTTTGCCCTAATTTGGTAAGAAATCTCAAGGCATAGGTATTTTGTTGGTAAGCATTTCATTTCAGTTATATTTGAATTGTATACTCTCGGTTGTGAGAGGCTTTGCGTGATCCCAGGTTGTGGGAGTCACGGTCATCGATTGTAGGTCGATTGCGCTTGTGAGGTTTTCGCAAGTGGTTATATTGGAAATCTTGGGTTAGAGGTTTTCTAACTCAAGTATCCGGAGGGGATCCGGGTGGTTGGGACGTAGGATCACCGGGAACAAGTCGGGGAGACTTGGGTGGATCCGAACCCATTAAACCATTTGTTTGCGTTTGCAGTTATTCTTGTTGATCGTTGTTATTCCGCATTGTTGTTTGTTAATTGCACGATAATTAGGAATAACTCTCCCTATTATTTAAAAGTACTATTCACCCCCCCCTCTAGTACATGTGCAGTAGCTATACAGGGCACTACAATTGGTATCAGAGCCAAGGTTCAAAGCTACACATAGCCAAAGTTCAAAGCTATGACGAACAACGACTACAACGTCTTCAAGAACCGCAATGGAGCATCTTCTGTTATGGAAGGACTATCCTCCGTCAGGCCTCCACACTTCAACGGTACCAACTACGGGTACTGGAAATGTCGGATGCAAATTTTCCTCCGGAGCGCTTCACTATGGAGAGCCACCATGACGGAGTATGTCGAGCCTTCCGAAGAAGATTTCACGAAGTGGACTCCCGCGGAGGTCGCCGCGGAAGTAGCCAATGCCAAGGCAATGAATGCCTTGAATTGTGCGTTGGAGCCCGAGGACTTCAACAAGATATGCACATGTAAGAGTGCATATCAAATATGGAACCAACTCCTCATATTGCACGAAGGATCGAGTACGGTAAAAGATTCTAAACTCGTCGTTGCTAATAAAGAATTTGAGTTGTTTCATATGGAGCAGGGCGAAACCATGAAGGAATATTACGCTCGCTTCGTGGATATATCAAACGACTTGGAAGCTCTTGGGAAGGTCTATACCCAAAAGGAGAAAGTCGCGAAGATTATCGACGGTCTTCCATCATGTTGGGAAAAGCGTACCTTCGCCATCGAGGAAGGTAATGACATGAATAAATATACCGTCGTACAACTAATGGGTACCTTGTTGTCTTACGAGGTACGTAAGGATAGTAAGATCCGAATGAAGGAAAAGATGAAAGCGTACTTGAAGCAAGATGAGCCAAAGAAAAAGGCGATTGCCTTCAAGGCCGCTCCATCTACCGATGATGAAGAATCGGAAGACGAATTGGACATGGAATCCATTGCCCGTATGGCAAGGAAGTTCGATCGATTCCTCCGAGAAGGTATATCTTTGAATAAATCTAAAGTTAGTTCGACTAATGCTTCTACTCCCGTGTGTTATAAATGCAACAAGACAGGACACATCAAACCGGATTGTCCTCTCTACAAACACAAGGAGAAGGGGAAAGCATCAAAGTACGACAAGTCGAGAAAGTACAAGAAAGGACTTGTTGGCACATTCACCGACTCCGAAGAGGATTCCTCAAGTGGAGAGTCGGATGATGGAAGAGTGGGAGCAAACATCCCATTGGTAGTTCTCCTACCAATAGTGCTTCCACTTCGTACACACCCCCGATTGGAAAGAAACCCACTTTGGGTAGACCTCCAAAGAGGGGTCATGCATTTTTTTACTCTCATGCTATGCCACGTAGGAACACACATCCTACTCCACCGGTGCATGCTAATAATGATTTTTATGCTCCGCACCCACGAGCACGTGCGAACACTCATATGAGACACCCACATGCACGTAATCATGCTCATGCACATCCTAATGCTTATGTTCACACATCTAATCCACATATGAATGCCTTCTCTCATAATCATCCTCATGCTTATCCACGTATGTATGCTACACCACATCATGGATCTCATGCTCATCATAATGATATTGCTGATCTCATGCTCCTAGGCCACATGCACCACATAGAAATCAACCTTTTGTGCATGCAACCACTAGGAAGAGGATTCCCAAAATTTACACTATTTGGGGTCCCAAGAACACTAGCAATCATGATATGAATGTTTATGTGAAATCCTATATTAATGATGTTATTTTGAATGATGATTATGTTAGAAAGTCAAGTTCCTCTTGGACTTGGTTTCCGAAGGGTTAGTTCCTTTAACTCTTCAATGCTTGGTACCATGAGTTTATGATCATGTTATGGGTACCAAGGCATATGTTTATAAAATTGATTTTGATTATATTAATTTATGGGTTACAATAATTTTCATTTCGTATTTCAAAATTGTTGTCTAACCCATTGGATCCAAAAGGATTTTTGGATACCAAAATGAAGTTTTCTAGGTTCAATCCACCGTGGGATACCAACCCTACCAACTCCTCGATTTGCGAAGACTTTCATTCAAACGGAGTTGATGGTGCTTAGGTAATGCACCAATGTAGGGGGAGCTTAATGTTGCAAGTATGATATTACATTTGGTATCCATGAGGGTTGAATGCATGCTTGGTTAGAATCTATTTCTTTACATTGGTATCATTTTGTTTCTCCTAGCATGATAGAATTGTGTATGCCATAAATGCTTTGAAATTCATATCTATTTTTGGCATGACATGTTTTAAAAGTTATAATGATGATTTTCGTATTACTTTTATCACATTGTCACTTCTCATCGCACACTTCACTTAGTTTTGATGTGCTTTTACTTTATGTTCATTTTCGATCGATATTGTGTCATTTGATATTCTATGATGTGCACCACTCTTCTGAGGGTTCATTCCTTTGTGCACATTTTATGTATGTCTCTGATATTGATTTCGTCGCTCGACGATTTATTATGATTCAATAGCTTTAGTTGTATGAAAACATGGAATTGTTTTCCATGCACTAAAATAGCTATAAATGTTGATATTGGAGAGTAAATTAATTTCATCAATAAGTGAATTTACATTTGATATTTTGATGATTTAAGTTTTCGATTTTCGACTATGGTCTCATTGACACGCTTTGATTTTATTCGAATTTTATTTTGGTGTCATATGAGACGTGGTCGTATTCTTAGACTCACATGCTTAAATGAATTATTTGGCCATGATTTATTGTCATTGGCTTCCTCCCGCTCTTTTTGGATTATGCCAAAGGGGGAGAGATATAATAATGGCATGTGCTAAATGATAATTTACCATGAATCTAATTTGATATGTTAGATTCAGGGGGGAGTTAAGATATAAAAATGGATTTCAAATCCTAAATTTCAAATATTGGATTTGAATTTTTACTTTCCTCGTCTGCTTGATGTATGTGCTTATTATTTCATATGGAACTAATGTGTCATCAATGCAGGGGGAGTAAGTATATTCCATTTAGTTCATTATTTTTGATTATTATTTATGTTGGTTTGTCATCACCAAAAAGGGGGAGAATGTTGAGTATTGGACTCCCCGGATTTGGTTTTGGATGATGAGCAAACATAAATATATCATGAACTAACAATTTGTGAGCGCAGTTATGGAGATCGTCGCCAAATTCACGAGAACACTCAAAGCGACATCTTAAGACTTCTCAAAGCTCGTATTCAATGCCTAAAGCTTCGTTGAAGCTTTTGGACCTTTTTGGACGTCATGAAGATTTGATCGAAGCTTTGAAGACGGATCGCTAAGGTTTATTTTATAGTCTTTTAGCTTCGATCTATAGAATGTTAAGCCTTGAGTAATTCTTACATTTCTATCTTCATAACGCTCATATCTTAGCTCTAGGATCTTAGTAGAAGTCCATTCTAACTTTCCCGAAGCATCGCGCTTCGATTCGGACTTCTTGTGCATGTTAGTTGATTCAAGAAGAATAACTGACCGACTAGATGGTGATCTAGTCGGTCGGCAAAGCTTCTTGGACCGACTAGTTTCAGTCAGTCTTTTCTTGCTCAGTACTGTTTACAGTTAGTCGGTCTACGTTGACTCACCGACCGACTAGTTGGTGAACTAGTCGGTCAGTGATCCTTCTTGGACCGACTAGTTGGACTTTACTGTACATGCCAATTTTCTCCTGAGCTACTGTTTATCGTTAGTCGGTCTAAGAACGTTTGGCGACCGACTAGTTGTTGATCTAGTCGGTCAACATTTGTTCTTGGACCGACTAAATCAATTTGTATTCAGACTTTTAGTTTTTGACTCTTAGTCGGTCTAAGTTCACTGACCGACCGACTAGTTGTGAAACTAGTCGGTCAGACAGTCTTCTTGGACCGACTAGATTTCTAGGTCTGAAATTCAATCTGTTCACTGTTCACCTCTTAGTCGGTTCATGTTGTCTCACCGACTGACTAGTTGATGAACTAGTCGGTCAGTGGTTGTTCTTTGACCGACTAGTCTGCTTCAGATTTAGTTCCGTTGGAGACTTGAAAGCGACGTTTCTTTCTCTCTCTTCCCTTGATCCTTTAAATACCTGGAGGGGTTATTTCATAGGATCCAAGGCTGCTATTTCCAGAGCTCTATTGATTCAAAGAGAAGCTTTCAACTCTCATCTTCAAGCTCTCCCATTCTCAAGAATCTCTCCCTCACTCTTATTCCTCAAGAGAGATTCATTGATTGTGAGCCTTCCAAGCCAAGGGCTTGATTCTAGGTCATCCATCTCATCCCTAGGCTTCCATTGCTAGTCATCTTCTTGAAGCTAGGGTTTGGTGACTCTTCCTCCATCAAAATCCTCTTTGCCCTAATTTGGTAAGAAATCTCAAGGCATAGGTATTTTGTTGGTAAGCATTTCATTTCAGTTATATTTGAATTGTATACTCTCGGTTGTGAGAGGCTTTGCGTGATCCCGGGTTGTGGGAGTCACGGTCATCGATTGTAGGTCGATTGCACTTGTGAGGTTTTCGCAAGTGGTTATATTGGAAATCTTGGGTTAGAGGTTTTCTAACTCAAGTATCCGGAGGGGATCCGGGTGGTTGGGACGTAGGATCACCGGGAACAAGTCGGGGAGACTTGGGTGGATCTGAACCCATTAAACCATTTGTTTGCGTTTGCAGTTATTCTTGTTGATCGTTGTTATTCCGCATTGTTGTTTGTTAATTGCACGATAATTAGGAATAACTCTCCCTATTATTTAAAAGTACTATTCACCCCCCCCCCCCTCTAGTACATGTGCAGTAGCTATACAGGGCACTACAATTGGTATCAGAGCCAAGGTTCAAAGCTACACATAGCCAAAGTTCAAAGCTATGACGAACAACGACTACAACGTCTTCAAGAACCGCGATGGAGCCTCTTCTGTTATGGAAGGACTTTCCTCCGTCAGGCCTCCACACTTCAACGGTACCAACTACGGGTACTGGAAATGCCGGATGCAAATTTTCCTCCGGAGCGCTTCACTATGGAGAGCCACCATGACGGAGTATGTCGAGCCTTCCGAAGAAGATTTCGTGAAGTGGACTCCCACGGAGGTCGCCGCGGAAGTAGCCAATGCCAAGGCAATGAATGCCTTGAATTGTGCGTTGGAGCCCGAGGTTTTCAACAAGATATGCACATGTAAGAGTGCATATCAAATATGGAACCAACTCCTCATATTGCACGAAGGATCGAGTACGGTAAAAGATTCTAAACTCGTCGTTGCTAATAAAGAATTTGAGTTGTTTCATATGGAGCAGGGCGAAACCATGAAGGAATATTACGCTCGCTTCGTGGATATATCAAACGACTTGGAAGCTCTTGGGAAGGTCTATACCCAAAAGGAGAAGGTCGCGAAGATTATCGACGGTCTTCCATCATGTTGGGAAAAGCGTACCTTCGCCATCGAGGAAGGTAATGACATGAATAAATATACCGTCGTACAACTAATGGGTACCTTGTTGTCTTACGAGGTACGCAAGGATAGTAAGATCCGAATGAAGGAAAAGATGAAAGCGTACTTGAAGCAAGATGAGCCAAAGAAAAAGGCGATTGCCTTCAAGGCCGCTCCATCTACCGATGATGAAGAATCGGAAGACGAATTGGACATGGAATCCATTGCCCGTATGGCAAGGAAGTTCGATCGATTCCTCCGAGAAGGTATATCTTTGAATAAATCTAAAGTTAGTTCGGCTAATGCTTCTACTCCCGTGTGTTATAAATGCAACAAGACAGGACACATCAAACCGGATTGTCCTCTCTACAAACACAAGGAGAAGGGGAAAGCATCAAAGTACGACAAGTCGAGAAAGTACAAGAAAGGACTTGTTGGCACATTCACCGACTCCGAAGAGGATTCCTCAAGTGGAGAGTCGGATGATGGAAGAGTGGGAGCAAACATCCCATTGGTAGTTCTCCTACCAATAGTGCTTCCACTTCGTACACACCCCCGATTGGAAAGAAACCCACTTTGGGTAGACCTCCAAAGAGGGGTCATGCATTTTTTTACTCTCATGCTATGCCACGTAGGAATACACATCCTACTCCACCGGTGCATGCTAATAATGATTTTTATGCTCCGCACCCACGAGCACGTGCGAACACTCATATGAGACACCCACATGCACGTAATCATGCTCATGCACATCCTAATGCTTATGTTCACACATCTAATCCACATGTGAATGCCTTCTCTCATAATCATCCTCATGCTTATCCACGTATGTATGCTACACCACATCATGGATCTCATGCTCATCATAATGATATTGCTGATCTTATGCTCCTAGGCCACATGCACCACATAGAAATCAACCTTTTGTGCATGCAACCACTAGGAAGAGGATTCCCAAAATTTACACTATTTGGGGTCCCAAGAACACTAGCAATCATGATATGAATGTTTATGTGATATCCTATATTAATGATGTTATTTTGAATGATGATTATGTTGGAAAGTCAAGTTCCTCTTGGACTTGGTTTCCGAAGGGTTAGTTCCTTTAACTCTTCAATGCTTGGTACCATGAGTTTATGATCATGTTATGGGTACCAAGGCATATGTTTATAAAATTGATTTTGATTATATTAATTTATGGGTTACAATAATTTTCATTTCGTATTTCAAAATTGTTGTCTAACCCATTGGATCCAAAAGGATTTTTGGATACCAAAATGAAGTTTTCTAGGTTCAATCCACCGCGGGATACCAACCCTACCAACTCCTCGATTTGATAAGACTTTCATTCAAACGGAGTTGATGGTGCTTAGGTAATGCACCAATGTAGGGGGAGCTTAATGTTGCAAGTATGATATTACATTTGGTATCCATGAGGGTTGAATGCATGCTTGGTTAGAATCTATTTCTTTACATTGGTATCATTTTGTTTCTCCTAGCATGATAGAATTGTGTATGCCATAAATGCTTTGAAATTAATATCTATTTTTGGCATGACATGTTTTAAAAGTTATAATGATGATTTTCGTATTACTTTTATCACATTGTCACTTCTCATCGCACACTTCACTTAGTTTTGATGTGCTTTTACTTTATGTTCATTTTCGATCGATATTGTGTCATTTGATATTCTATGATGTGCACCACTCTTCTGATGGTTCATTCCTTTGTGCACATTTTATGTATGTCTCTGATATTGATTTCGTCGCTCGACGATTTATTATGATTCAATAGCTTTAGTTGTATGAAAACATGGAATTGTTTTCCATGCACTAAAATAGCTATAAATGTTGATATTGGAGAGTAAATTAATTTCATCAATAAGTGAATTTACATTTGATATTTTGATGATTTAAGTTTTCGATTTTCGACTATGGTCTCATTGACACGCTTTGATTTTATTCGAATTTTATTTTGGTGTCATATGAGACGTGGTCGTATTCTTAGACTCACATGCTTAATGAATTATTTGGCCATGATTTATTGTCATTGGCTTCCTCCCGCTCTTTTTGGATTATGCCAAAGGGGGAGAGATATAATAATGGCATGTGCTAAATGATAATTTACCATGAATCTAATTTGATATGTTAGATTCAGGGGGGAGTTAAGATATAAAAATGGATTTCAAATCCTAAATTTCAAATATTGGATTTGAATTTTTACTTTCCTCGTCTGCTTGATGTATGTGCTTATTATTTCATATGGAACTAATGTGTCATCAATGCAGGGGGAGTAAGTATATTCCATTTAGTTCATTATTTTTGATTATTATTTATGTTGGTTTGTCATCACCAAAAAGGGGGAGAATGTTGAGTATTGGACTCCCCGGATTTGGTTTTGGATGATGAGCAAACATAAATATATCATGAACTAACAATTTGTGAGCGCAGTTATGGAGATCGTCGCCAAATTCACGAGAACACTCAAAGCGACATCTTAAGACTTCTCAAAGCTCGTATTCAATGCCTAAAGCTTCGTTGAAGCTTTTGGACCTTTTTGGACGTCATGAAGATTTGATCGAAGCTTTGAAGACGGATCGCTAAGGTTTATTTTATAGTCTTTTAGCTTCGATCTATAGAATGTTAAGCCTTGAGTAATTCTTACATTTCTATCTTCATAACGCTCATATCTTAGCTCTAGGATCTTAGTAGAAGTCCATTCTAACTTTCCCGAAGCATCGCGCTTCGATTCGGACTTCTTGTGCATGTTAGTTGATTCAAGAAGAATAACTGACCGACTAGATGGTGATCTAGTCGGTCGACAAAGCTTCTTGGACCGACTAGTTTCAGTCAGTCTTTTCTTGCTCAGTACTGTTTACAGTTAGTCGGTCTACGTTGACTCACCGACCGACTAGTTGGTGAACTAGTCGGTCAGTGATCCTTCTTGGACCGACTAGTTGGACTTTACTGTACATGCCAATTTTCTCCTGAGCTACTGTTTATCGTTAGTCGGTCTAAGAACGTTTGGCGACCGACTAGTTGTTGATCTAGTCGGTCAACATTTGTTCTTGGACCGACTAAATCAATTTGTATTCAGACTTTTAGTTTTTGACTCTTAGTCGGTCTAAGTTCACTGACCGACCGACTAGTTGTGAAACTAGTCGGTCAGACAGTCTTCTTGGACCGACTAGATTTCTAGGTCTGAAATTCAATCTGTTCACTGTTCACCTCTTAGTCGGTTCATGTTGTCTCACCGACTGACTAGTTGATGAACTAGTCGGTCAGTGGTTGTTCTTTGACCGACTAGTCTGCTTCAGATTTAGTTCCGTTGGAGACTTGAAAGCGACGTTTCTTTCTCTCTCTTCCCTTGATCCTTTAAATACCTGGAGGGGTTATTTCATAGGATCCAAGGCTGCTATTTCCAGAGCTCTATTGATTCAAAGAGAAGCTTTCAACTCTCATCTTCAAGCTCTCCCATTCTCAAGAATCTCTCCCTCACTCTTATTCCTCAAGAGAGATTCATTGATTGTGAGCCTTCCAAGCCAATGGCTTGATTCTAGGTCATCCATCTCATCCCTAGGCTTCCATTGCTAGTCATCTTCTTGAAGCTAGGGTTTGGTGACTCTTCCTCCATCAAAATCCTCTTTGCCCTAATTTGGTAAGAAATCTCAAGGCATAGGTATTTTGTTGGTAAGCATTTCATTTCAGTTATATTTGAATTGTATACTCTCGGTTGTGAGAGGCTTTGCGTGATCCCGGGTTGTGGGAGTCACGGTCATCGATTGTAGGTCGATTGCACTTGTGAGGTTTTCGCAAGTGGTTATATTGGAAATCTTGGGTTAGAGGTTTTCTAACTCAAGTATCCGGAGGGGATCCGGGTGGTTGGGACGTAGGATCACCGGGAACAAGTCGGGGAGACTTGGGTGGATCCGAACCCATTAAACCATTTGTTTACGTTTGCAGTTATTCTTGTTGATCGTTGTTATTCCGCATTGTTGTTTGTTAATTGCACGATAATTAGGAATAACTCTCCCTATTATTTAAAAGTACTATTCACCCCCCCTCTAGTACATGTGCAGGTGCTATACAGGGCACTACATATAGTGAATATTGGTGTGGCTGGATGTACCCAAGTTTTGGGAACCAGGGTAAAACTTTGTGTTTGCGTTTGGATTGATTGTGCCTTTTAATTCCTCTTGCATTTATAATTCCGCATTTGCAAGTTAAATTTTAATTGGACAAATTTATTGCCATTACACTATTCACCCCCCTCTAGTGTGTGTTGTTAGTATTGCAAGGGTAAGACGATCCTTACAGTCATGTATTTGCCATAGCCCCAAAGCCATCTTTGTGTCAATATTCATTATGATCTCTTTGACCACTTCATGGAAAGCCTCCCTGTAAATATTGTATCTTGATGGACAATAGAATGTAAGTATTAAAGTGTTAGTATGATGACAACTAAAGCATAGTGACACAAAATTTAATTCCGATGTCAGAATTCCTGGCTTAGAAGCTTGTCAAGCTCATTGAGATCGAAATCCTGGCGCGGGGGTTACACAAACTGTCGTTGTCCAATGGCAGGGCATAGTTATGTTGTCACGCCCAATTTCCCATTATACTTGGGAGCGAGGACGCGAGCGGGTCCGCATGTGCTTAAAACAAGAAGGGAGGTATTTTTCTTTTCTTCCTCCTTGGTTTAAGGACAATAAGCATCTGTGATAACAACCTTGCAGATTCTTGCGTGCAACTCAAAAAAACAGATAATTATTTTATTACAATCTCAAATTCTCAGAAATGATTTACAACAAAGAATAAAATGAAGAGAGGGTCTAAAGTCCATACAAATATAAAAATATTAATATGTACAACGTTGCTTGCGAAGGCACGTTGCTCCACGGTGGGGATCTCAGCGTCTGGGTGCACCTGGTCAACTAGCTCAGCCTCAAGGCATGCGCCTCTGTAAAATCTGTCTAACACCTGACGTATATTTCACAAGATAGAAATGAGGAAATATACGTCAGCGAGGGTCGCTCGGCAAGATTTAGAATGTTAAGAAAGTTGACCCTCTGCAAGGTTTTCAAAATCATTAACATGGTAAGGTGAGTGACATAATATGATTTCAATAATTAAAACGTGGCAGCGTAAGAAACGTATGAGCATATCAAGCATAGTGCACAAAGCAGCGAGCATGGAAATTTTAGTGCATGGCCAGTGTGGTGTATAGAGTAGTGAACATAGCAAGTGTAGTGTGCAAAGCGGTGGCATGGCATGTGTAGCGTGCAAAGCAGTGGCATGGCGAGTGTAGTTGCATAATAATAAGCAAGGCATATGTAGTGTTCAAAGTAATAAGCATGGCATTCATACATGAGTAAGGTAAGGAACTGGCAGGTTACACAATTTCTCAATAGTACAGCAGAAACAAGATAATGTGTCATTCAATCAAGTGTGACTAGTGACATGCCCAATGTCTAAGGGGGAAGTACTATAATTGCACCCAAGCTAACGGGAGCTACCCGTGGCTCTCTACTCACCAATCCGGCCAGGTGTCGGTCAAGTTCACCAATAGAGTGCAATCCAGCATTCGGACCGCTACTACATTGGACTACCCCACCTAAGTGTTGTGCTAGAACATGAGCCAGGCTAATCAATTATATGAGTTCATGAATTCAAGATATTCCATTCAATCAAGATATTCCATCAAGGTATTTCCACACGGTATTCCATCACGGTATTCCATTAATACATTCCATCACCATCCATTCAATCAAGTGTGTACAAGCATGATGTGAAACATGGTATAAAGCAATACTAGCAATTCTTGATCTAGCAATTAAATGTACCGATATTTAAAAGCTTTAAAATGCACACTTGCCTGTTATAGTCGGTTTCGGGTGTCCAGGTGGTCACGATGAAAGGCGTATTACATCTGCGTCATGGTTTTGTAATATCAAACCAAGGAAATCAGAACTCATTAAAATCTACCTAATAAATATCAAACTAATATATATGCATTAACATATATTAACTGATAACATACTTGTTTGAACTCATAACTATATCTAACATACACATTTACAATTTGCCCTAACAATATCTACTTTGTGTTAATCTAACAGCTACTATTCTTACATGCTGCTAACTTAATATTAAGACTAACATCAAATAATTAGAACTTACACATTGTTTAATAACTAACTAAATATATTGGATTATATACTGATATCATACCATAAGGAAATTACACATGTAACTTACTATAAAATAATATGCAGCTAGCTTTATATTTACGTAACCTACTAATATAATAATGCTCACTAACTCTGATATAATAATGATATATATATGGGATTAATGTAGAGCAGGTGGCACCTGATCTAGTGGATCAGGTGCAAGACACAAAAAGGTGGGACCCATCGAGTACAAGCCCATGTGGGTGCTTGTACTTCCCACCTTTTTTGTGTCTTAGCACCTGATCCACTGGATCAGGTGCCACCTTTTCTACATTAAATCATATATGGGATTAATGTAGAGCAGGTGGCACCTGATCTAGTGGATCAGGTGCAAGACACAAAAAGGTGGGACCCATCGAGTACAAGCCCATGTGGGTGCTTGTACTTCCCACCTTTTTTGTGTCTTAGCACCTGATCCACTGGATCAGGTGCTACCTTTTCTACATTAAATCATATATGGGATTAATGTAGAGCAGGTGGCACCTGATCCAGTGGATCAGGTGCAAGACACAAAAAGGTGGGACCCATCGAGTACAAGCCCATGTGGGTGCTTGTACTTCCCACCTTTTTTGTGTCTTAGCACCTGATCCACTGGATCAGGTGCCACCTTTTCTACATTAAATCATATATATATATATATATATATATATATATATATATATACGAAAATATAAACGGCATATACCTCTCACTGGCATGCGGCGGCAGCTTCGGGGGTTGTGGGTCGGAGTGAGGAGGAAGGCGGTGCTGGTGATCAGAGGGCGGACTGTGAGCTTATGGGCGGTGGAGTCGCGTGGAGATTGGTCGAAGAGAAAGGCAATGCTGCTCGGAGGGAGGCGCGTAAAAGATCAGGAGGGGACGGGGGTGCAACGAGTTTGGCAGGAAGTCGGAGATCGGAGGTGGCACCAGGGTTGTGGCGGAGGCGGAGCTCTGAGTGGAGAGCGGCCGCTGGGCTGAGGGTCGAAAGGAGACAGCGGCGGTGGAGGGATGGGCTACAGCAGGGATCGAAGATAGGGTCGTCGAAGAAGAGGAGGAAGGCGAGGTGAAGGAAGGGCGCTGGGGGTTGCTGGGTTCGCCGACGACTTCAAGGGAGTGCGTTTTGGCATCCGGCAGTGTGAACTTGGCGAGTTGGGGTCGGGCAGTGGAATGGAGGGGAGTCAGTGGCGATGATGGGTGGTCGAGGGCAGAGGGAGGAAGGACATGCGGGGTCGAGGTGGCGGCAAGGTGCGGGTTGTGGGGTGATGTGTGGTGAGGTCAGGAAAGGAGGGTGGCCACAGGGTTGAACTGTAGTGGTCGTCTGGGTCGAGCGGAGAACAGGGGGTTGTGGCTGGCAGAGGAAAACATGGGAGAGGTCGTCGTCGTGGGCTGTCGGATGGTGAGGTGGTGCCGTAGGCAAGTCTTGAGGGTGGTGGTTGATCACCCCATATTTTACACCATTTTTCCGCATGATTGCATGCCATTTAGATCGCTCAAATCATGTTTTTCACGATTTATCGACAATATTGCGATACATTTCACGATTTGTTGTTTTTGTCGTATTTCAGGAGATTTGGAGCGATTTGGAGTGATTCCGAGATACACCTACTCCAGAGTGTCACCGAAGACTTCCCTGAGGTGTATTCTCAGATTGGAGATGAGCGGAAGAAGAAAGAACGTCGTAGGAGCGACGAGGAGGCAAAAACACTCAGAATGGGCATTTTTAGTGTCTCACTCGGCCGAGTGAAGGAGTCACTCGGCCGACCAGTGAGACCCCGCTCGGCCGGCCAGATCGGACACGCTCCAAGTGTGCACTCGGCCGAACATCAGAAGCCCACTCGGCCGAGTGACGAATCCCGTCCGCCCGAGTGGCACTTAGACGACGCCCCTCAAAAAGAGCCAACTTACTGTTTTTCGTCAGTCTGAGCAACAGAAGACCCACTCGGCCGAGTGGCAATTGCCGACCGCCCGAGTGAAGATAAGCCCATCGGCCGAGTGACGACAACTCACTCGGCCGAGTGACGCCCGAAGTGAAGACCCCCAAGACCCCGGACTTACTGGAAATTCTCAGGGTCTTTCACTCGGCCGAGCGACTTTTGTCACTCGGCCGAGTGAGCCGAGCGCCTGTAGCGGAAAACACAATTTTGGAGCTACGCAGGGGCAGTTTGGTCACGAATTTTTGGGCATTTTTGGGGGGTATTTAACCCCAGATTCTAACCTAGTTTAGGGAGCTTTTCCCTTGCTTTTGGCAGCCTTTTTAGATTAGACCTTTTAGAGTTTTATTTTGTGATTGGAGAGGAGAGAAAAGTTCTATTTGGTTGGATTCTTGGAAAGCTACATTGGTTTGTCTTCCTCTCCATTAAAAATCCTATTTTTATTGTTGTTTTGAATATTGCCATGAATTTCATTGCTATTTCTATTGATTATTCTTTTATTAGCAATATGATTTGTGAGTAGTCTTAACGTCTTAGGGCGTGGGGACGAACCCTACGAGCCCAATTTCTGATTTGTGATGATTTGGTAGAACTATTGCTAGAATTGCTATTAGGGTTAGTTTGGGATCGATATATTATGGATAGTTAGGTGTTCATACCGATTGGGATTTGCAAGAGATTAGATCCTAATTCGATAGGAAATCCTAGAAATCCGAATTGGGTTGAAATTGAGTTTCTGTAGTATCGGTTTGCAAGAGATTGGACCGATACTAGGGTTCTCGGTTGCAATTCTATACCGATACCCGTTTGCAAGAGATTGGACGGGTAGGAACTATCCCAACCTTGGTCGTAGCCCGAGTTTGCACGAGAGTGGGCTCGGGATGCGATTGAACGATGATGTTGATCCTAATTCTAGCTTGCCTAGGCTAGGGTTTGCAAGAGATTGGACCCGAACCTAGGTTCGCTATAGACCGGCAACAGCGCGAGAGCGTGAGCTAGGTTTTACATTTAGTTGCAACTAGTTCATCCAAAATACTACCCTAGCAATTGTGATACCGATGAATCACAATGACGAGATATGGTGAGTAGCGGGGATTCCCTATTCCCTAGGCGTCTTTATTTGATTTTATATCTTTTTACATTATTTGACGATTGTGACAACATCGCCGAAAAGCAAATTCCTACTTTTCTGTCCCTATAGCCAGGTTTTTCGAAGAAGGCACTGTCATACGTCCTCCCTGTGTTTGATACCCGCTCGTCGCTACACCGTGCGCTTGCGGTAAAACTACACGGTCGCTCTTTAGGGTGTACGCCCCGAAGCGATCAAGTTTTTGGCGCCGTTGCCGGGGAGGCGATTGTGTTTGATCCTACCACCTAGCTATTTCTTTCTTTTTGTTTTATTTCTTTATTTTTATCTAACCCTTCCATTGTGCTAATCACTTCTTTGAAACTTTGTTTTCCCGTGCATGTACACGAGATCCACAGCGGACCCCATCGATATATTGTTTGATCCTGAGATCGAGCGTACATTGCGGAGAATCAAGGCGGAGAGGAGACTCGATACGGAAGGGAGGTTTATGAACATCTGGGAGACGCCTGAAGAGTTAGCGGTAAGAATGGCGAGGATTATTTCCATTCGAGATAGGCTCCAGCCTAAGACTTCCTCCACAACCTCATCCATAGCCATGCCGGAGTTGGCGGCCGACAAGAATTTTGAGTTGAAGACTGGGCTTATGGTTCTGATGCAGCAGGATCCATTTCATGGGAACGCCCATGAAAATCCCCACTACCACATCCAGCTCTTCCTATCAAAGTGTGCCACCTTCCAGATGCCGGGCGTTACCCTAGATGCCATCAGACTGCGCCTCTTCCCCTTCACATTAAAGGATAAAGCTCTTTATTGGTTGAGGACGCAAGCTGAAGGAGTCTTTACCACATGGGACGAGTTGGCGAGCGCGTTTATTGACAAGTTCTATCCGCCCTCCAAGACGGTAAAGATTAGGAGTGCTCTTATGTCCTTCAAGCAAGGACCTCAAGAGACACTCTACGAGGCTTGGGAGCGCTTCAAAGATCTGCAGCATCAGTGCCCCCACCATAGCATTGAGGATTGGGAGCTAGTCCATAGCTTCTACAATGGTCTCCAACCGGGGACCAAGCAGATTATTGATGCCGCGGCAAATGGGGCCATCTTATCGAAGACTCCCGACGAAGCTACGGCCTTAATTGAGGAGATGGCCTCGAACAATCAACAATGGGGCGATGAGCGAGGACACTCCTCGTCCTCCTTGAAGCCATATAGCATCTATGAGGCCAAGGCCGTAGCGGAGCTGACCAACAAGTTCGATTCTCTCCACAAGGTGGTGGAGAGACTAGAGAAATATATTACGGAGCCCCAAGGAACCCCTTCCACATCCACACCAACAAATCAAATGTGTGATTGGCAAGACCAATCTCAAGCTATGTATTTGGGAGGAGAACAAGGAGAGGGATCTTTGGAGTAAGTTCAATACGTCGCGGGGAACCAAGGATATTGGGCCAATCCGGCCACTAGAAACCATCCCGGTTTCTCCTATGCCAACAATGATGGAGCATTGAACCCCCCGCAACAACCACCTTACCAAGCTCGACCACCACCACCACAACAACAACATTATCCACCGAGGGGGCCTCCGCAACAAAATTTCCCCCCAAAGCAACAAGTGGGGCCCTATAGGCCGTCCGGATACAATCAAGGGTGGAGAAATCCAAACCCTCCACAAGCTCAACAACGTTCCGACTTTGAAGCTAGAGTGGAGGAGTTTATGGCCGAGCAGAAGAAGACTAATGCCTCCTTGAAGGCGAGCCAAGATTCCCTTGCAACTGTTGTAGGCCAAATCTCGGAGCAACTTACGTTGCTCAATCGAAATAGTCAACAGTTGCCGGCTCAACCCGAGCAAAACCCACGGGGCACCACCGGGCATATCAACGCCGTGGTTGCAGTTACTACGAGAGGCGGGAAGGATACCATCCCCGTCATGATCCCAACCGAGGAGCCCGTGGTGGAGAGAGTAGAGCCAAGTGAGCCGGTCATTGAAGTTGAAAGGGAGAAAGAGCCGCAAGGGGAAGAAAAGTCCAGAGCGGAGCAACTGATTGAAGAGAGGCGTTTTATACCACCGATCCCATTCCTTCAGAGGCTTGCCAGAGCAAAGATGGAGAAACGGCTAGCCAAGTTTCTCGAGTATTTGAGGGGGGGTAAGCCTCAATATCCCCTTCCTCGACGCTATCATGGAAATCCCGACATACGCCAAGTTCCTAAAAGATTTGATTACGGGAAGAAAGAGGAAGGAGAAAATCATGCTCGCTGAGGAGGGGACTTGGTTCACCAAGAGAGAGAAGGAGCCCGCCAAATTCAAAGACCCGGGGAGTTTCCGAATTCCTTGCACCTTAGGCGGCGTCCCTCTACAAAAGGCGTTAGTGGACTTAGGGGCTAGTGTTAGCCTCATGCCTCTCTCCATGTTCCGAAGACTAAACACCGGCACGGAATTGAAGCCTACCGACATGCGGATACAACTAGCCGATGGTCGGATCACAAGGCCGGTAGGGATCGCAGAGGACATCCCGTTACAAGTCCCGGGGGCATATGTTTGCCATGCGACTTCGTGATCATGGATGTCAAGGAGGAGGGAGATACGTCGCTAATACTTGGACGCCCGTTCCTCACCACCGACGGTGTCATTGTCGACGTACGAGAAGGAACTCTAACATTGAACGTCGGCAACATCGAGGTGGAGCTTCATATACCCAAGGCAATGAAACACATGCCTTACCATGAGGAGCTGGACTATATGGACCTCCTTGACGAGGTTATTGAGGAGGCGATCCCCCACTCCATCGGCGTAATATTCAAGGATGACGTCGAAGAAGGCCCTGACTTGGGCCAAGAAGAAAAGATGGAGCATTCCCCCGACCCCTCCACCGAAGTTGATGAAGGCGACGCTGATGTCGCCCGAATACGAGAGCTCTGCAAGCTCTCAAAGATGAAGACTCCAAAGAAAGCCCCACCGGTACGGAAATCGGTGTCACTGGTGAAGCCGAGGCCCGGAGCAAGCACTAGCTTGGGGGAGTCACCCCCCAATACTACCCGAGGCGAAGGAGCACCGAGGAAGAACACGCCTCCACAACATCCAAATTCAAGCGTTCTTCCCAATAAATTCGATGGGTGCATCTCATATGCACCCAATATCCCGCATTAAATTGAAAATCAAAGGGGGTCGAGCTCACGACCTTAAACGAGCGCTTGTCGGGAGGCAACCCGACGGTTATCGCTTTATTTTTACTTTTCCCTTTATTTTTGTTTTAGAAATTATTAGTGTTTTGAGTCGTTTGCCTAAAAATTTCGTGATAACGGGTCCTATTTTTCTTTGACAGGAGAGGAGAAAGGGATATCTATCATTAGGAGGATGAACAAGGCGACAAAGAGCGCTCCAAGAATGCGCTCGATGCTTAGGAGGAGGATGAAATCGACTGGAGGAAGAAAAACAGAGATTAGAGCCCAAACGAAGCCAAACAGCAGAAAACAGGGTTCACTCGGCCGAGTATAATAGTCACTCGGCCGAGTACTTAAGTTCGTCCGCCCGAGCGGCACACGAACGAGGGAAGTCTGCTGTACCCAACTCTCTGTTTCTTTTCTTGATTTCAGTATAATTGCCACTCGGCCGAGTATAAATCTTCACTCGGTCGAGTGAAACTGATACGCTCCTAGGGCGAGTATTGCCGAGTAGCTTGAGCCACTCGGCCGAATGGACTTTTTCCACTTGGCCGAGGGTGGCAAGGCCACTCGACCGAGTCGTACGCGGGAGGAATTTTCAAAATTATTTTCGTTACGTTCACTCGGCCGAGCGACTTAGTCACTCGGCCGAGTCGTAATTTTTCCTATAAAAAGGGGAGCGGGTCGGCGCGTTTTTCGAAACGAGAAAAAAAAACCCAACACCGCCCGATCGCTGCGACCCTTAGATTTTCCTCGACCGCTGCACTCTCCCACTCGCCCGACCAGCCGCCCCGCCGCCGCGCTCGGCCACCCACCTCCGGCCGACGCCGCCTCACCCTCGCCCGAGTCGCCGCCGGCGATCCCATCGCCGGCCGAGCTCCGGTAACGTGTTTTCGCCCTATTTTCTCCTGTTGTGCGTATTTTTCGACGATCCGTGTGTTTAACGAGCCCCTAAACCAAATTAAATTCGATTTCTATCTATTATACCCCTAACCCCCATACGTTTTGAATATTACTCGCTGATATCTTCCTTTGATGTGCAGGGTATATTGGGGAGCTTAGGGGAGCCCAGGGGAGCTTCCGGGGAGCGATTTTGGCTTCGTGGAGGTGGCGTCTTCGTACGCATCCACTTCTTTGCTCTCGCGGCGTGTCACGGTATACTCTTTCCATTTATTTTTGCACGCCGTATTTTTACTACTTTTGGTGAGCACCCGGGGCCCACATGCCGCCCCGGACACGGCCACGCACCAGGAGAGCTTCCGCCAAGCGGAAGCGGCCGGATGAGCACGGCCCCTCCCACGAGGTGGAGGACTCTCCTCCGCCTACACCACCACACCCCGTTCACCCCGCACAGCCTGCAGACCCCGCACACCCCGCACAGCCTGCTGAGCCCGTTCACCCCGCTCAGCCACTCCCTGCTGACCCACTACCACCACCGGCTCCACTTGTCGGGCCGCTGGGGATTACGTTCCGGGACGACGCACACCGCGTCGTTTTTGAGCGCATTTCCCAGCGCTCGATTGTACCCTCCAGGTTCGCACACCTTGCAGACCTAGGACGCCTGGGGGTACTTGAGGGGTTGCTCACGTTGTATGACAATGTGGGCTGGCGAGATTTTTTCCAAGTGTCGACGGACACCTTTGTCCGTCCGACACTTGAGGTGCTTAGTTCTATTTCCCGGACCGACGTAGGATGCTCGTTCAGGTTCATGGACCGGGAGTGCCAGGTCACTCTCGGTATGATGAGAGCATTCTTTTCGTGGCCCGATATCCCCGGGGCCGACCGTGGTTACGCCCCCACTCACATTCCCCCACCTTCCTTCGATTCACACGCTTTCTGGGCCCGGATCACGGGTTTACCAGCTGCCTTTGACCCTAGTAGGGCCAAGGCCTCGGCCATCGTCCATCCCTGCCTCCGCATAGCTCAGCGCCTTATGGCGACTACCTTTTTGGCGAGGTATGAGCCTGGGACGATGTCCACGCCAGAGCTTTATATGCTCTATGCGATGACGCGTCCCAGAGTTCTAGCTAGGGAGAGTGACGATTTGGTCCCCGCCGTCGTGATTGATATCGTGAGCTGGTTTTTAGACCGCATCATCGTATCGATGGGTGCTCGCTCACCGATATGTTGCTGCGGTCTGATCACCCTGCTCACCCTGATGACCGGCGAGGACCTACCTGCCGACTTGCGTCGTTCACCGGGCCCCACTTCACTGTCTATAGACGTCATGGCCCGGATGAAGATGCTTCGTCCGCACGGCCAGCGACACTGGGTTTGGTTGCACGGTCCCTACGGTGCTGATTACATGATCCTTCCGAGCCTAGCTCGGACACAGATAGCACCAGCACAGGTGGACTGGCTTTCGGTGATGGATCTCTTGATCCCCGCCGCCTACGTGCTTAAGGCCGAGGAGGCTGAGCAGGCTGGGCAGGCCCACGCTGCACACGCTGCGCCCGTTGACCCCGTGGCCCCTCAGCCTGTCCCTGCACTTTCTACCGCTCCTGACACTTCTGTCCCCACTTCTGCCAGTGTCGGGAGCATGCTTGCTGAGCCCACCACCACCACGCCTGCTGCCACCACCACCCCTGCCACTACCACCACCCCTGCTGGCCCTCTGTCTGTTGAGCCCCTTTGCTCTGCACTACCTGAGCGCCCACTTACTTTTGTTGAGAGTGGAGAGCCTTCTTTCGCTGCGATCGTGGAGACCATGGCCAGTATGATCTCCGCTAGGATTTCGCCTTTTGGACCCCACACTGCCTTCCCAGCGGTTGTCACTTCTGTCTCCACCACAGCCGTACTTTCTGAGAGTGTCATGACGTCTGTTCCCACGTCTGTGTCACTGACCTCTTTTGCCGCCTCGTCGCCACTTTTATACTCCACTTCCGCTGTTGCTGCTTCCACCTCACACCAGCCTGCGCCCCAGCCTCGCCCGGAGGCTAGGCACCCAGTTGTGAGCACAGCACCCTTCCTCCACATGCCTGCTGAGCCCATCCACTACACCACCCGAGTTCGCCAGCCCCGTCCTGCACAGCACAGACAGGTGCGTCCCTCTGCACCACCTCCCCCCGACACTGTACTTCAGAGCATTCGTGCTCTTGAGGGGGCGGTGAGTGCCCTCAGAGGTGACCTCAGGACCATGTCTGCCACCGTCACCACTATGGCCAGCCGCTTCGACCTACTTCTGGGCATTCACTATTGCCTCACTCAGATTCTCGACCGGCTTCCTCGCGTACCGACCCCACCCACACCCACCCAGCAGGTACCCACACCCAGCCTGCTTCCGTACCCACACCCACACCCACCCAGCAGACTGTTCCACCACCTCCTCCTCCGCCTCAGGACGGAGACGACGCAGCACCACCCTCTTAGGCACCCTTGATGCCATTGATCCTTTTTGCCGTCCTGCTACCCGTCTCTGCTCGGTCCTGATGATTTTTGCCCCCCCCCCCTCCCCTCACTGTTTTTGGGTCCACATTTTGATCATATCTTTCTATATCATTTTTGGGAGAGAGGGAGAGATTTTTGGTGTCACACTCTTATATCTGATTCACTCCTATATCTTCATGCATCATGTCCGCATCATATTTTTCATTTCGTTATTTTTATTTTCTTTTTCCTCATGCATGCATCCTCACTTTCCCCTCACATTACACGTCTCTCGGTGTGCCACACTACGCACATTGAGGACACTGTGCACTTTAGCTTGGGGGAGTGAGTTCGCACGTTCTTTTCGATTTACCACCTTTATTTTTAGTTTTTTCACGCCATTTTACGCTTTTTCACTCACTTTCATCACATTTTCTTTTTTTACCATGCATCACGTTTTCCTTATTTTCTTTGTGTGATGCATTGTATTTAGTTTTATTTTCCCTCTTTATCTTTATTTCTTTTCATCTCATGCTAGAGATGATTTTTCTGTGATGATGATGACGTGGAGTTAGCTTTCTCTATATGCATGCTATATTTGTCATGTCTTAGCTTTTATCTCTGATATCATATGCTGTGATCTACCTCGCATTTAGAGATAGTAACCCACACTTTCTCCGCATGAAAATGGATGAAATTTTATTATTAGCTGAGTCTGAATATTCATATGTATGCTATCGCAGAAAACACACCAAGATTCACGCATTGGATGCGTATATCTGGAGTACCGTTTTCTTTTCCTATATCACTTCTATTTGCATGATTCGTACACTTCACTTCAGGATGATTGAATGATGTTAGCTATGATAAATCTGGATTAGTTTTGCTTTTTTGTGATCGAAAATGAGTAGATTAGATTACCCTGTTGAAGTTGTCATGCACGTCTTATAGAGTGAACCGAGAGACATATTTATTTCTTTCTCCACATATCTTGAACACTAATTCTCTATTTTAAAATCATTGGTGAATCTCCCCTTAGCGATTCTAATATTTGGCATTTCCCCGTTATTAAATTCCTAGCTCCAAATTTCCCAAAACCAAAAAAAAAAAGAAAAAGAAAATCCTTATATATCCTTCTCTCTTTTTAGATTTGGGATCATTTCTTTTCCTATATCCTTCTCGCCCATGTGGCTCATCTCAAATTGTTCCTTCATCACATTAGAAAACTCTTCGCAAAGAGCAAAGTTAGTAGCACCGAAAATGATATCATCAACATAAATTTGAACTAATAAAATATCATTATTCGCATGCTTAATAAAAAGTGTTGAATCGGCTTCGCCCATTTTAAAATTCAAATCCAAAAGAAAATTCTTTAGGCGATCATACCAAGCTCGAGGAGCTTGTCTCAAACCATAAAAAGCTTTCTTTAGTTTAAAAACGTGATTTGGAAATTTTTCATTTACGAAGCCCGGAGGTTGAGAAACGTAAACTTCCTCAACGACATCTCCGTTTAAAAATGCACTTTTAACATCCATTTGAAATAATTTAAAATTCTTATGGCATGCAAAAGACAAAAGTAATCTAATTGATTCTAATCTAGCTACCGGAGCGAAAGATTCTTCGAAATCGATACCTTCCTCTTGACGATAGCCTTGAGCTACTAACCGAGCTTTGTTCCGGACGACGACTTGGTTTTCGTCGGTTTTGTTCTTGAAGATCCACTTTGTCCCTATGACGGTGTGGTTCTTCGATGGCAATGGAACAAGCTCCCAAACTTCATTCCTCTCGAATTGAATGAGCTCCTCCTCCATGGCTAAGATCCAAGCGCTATCTTCGCATGCTTCATTAATATTCTTTGGCTCTATCGATGAGGCAAAGGCACAATTTGCGAAGTGGTGAACTTGCGATCTCGTCTTGACACTATCATAGATATTGCCAATGACTTGCTCATGGGGATGGTCACCAACCGAATGAAGCCGTTTGGGAATACCTTGATCACTTGGAACATTCTCAACAACTTCATTAGTTGGGTTAGTCTCAATAGAATCAATAGAATCATTAGACTTAGAATTATCAAACGAATCACATAAAACATCCATAGAATCATTATCATTTGAAATTCTAGTTGGAACAAATCCTTCATTAAATGAGACATGAAGCGATTCCTCGATCGTTGAGGTTCGTTTGTTGAATATCCGGTAGGCTTTGCTATGCGTAGAATATCCAACAAAAATCCCCTCATCGGATCTCGGATCGAATTTGTCCAAACTACCATATGTGTTCTTAATAAAACATTTCGAACCAAAAACACGAAAATGTTTAACTTGAGGCAACCTACCAAACAACAATTCATAACAAGTTTGTTTAGTGCCGGGCCTCAAAAGTATTCTATTAAACACATAGCAAGCGGTGTGTACCGCTTCCGCCCAAAATTGATGGCCAAGTTGGCTATCATCAAGCATAGTGCGAGCACACTCCACTAGCGTCCTATTCTTTCTCTCAACTACACCATTTTGAGGAGGTGCACGAGGGAAAGAGAAGGTGTGAGTAATACCAACTTCATCACAAAATGTCTCAAAAGACTCATTCTCAAATTCACCTCCATGATCACTACGAATAGTGACAATGGTGGTTCCTAAGAGATTTTGTACTTTCTTAACAAAAATTGTGAAGTTTTCAAAAGCTTCATTTTTATTACACAATGAAAATACCCAAGTAAATCTTGAATAGTCATCTACGATGACAAGTCCATACCTTGCATTTCCTAAGGAAGCTACTCTAGTTGGCCCAAATAAATCTAGATGTAATAGCTCTAGTGGCCTTTTAGTAGAGATGCTTTTCTTAGGTTTAAATGAAGATTTAGGAAGCTTGCCGCGTTGACAACAATCACAAAAACTTTTCTTTTCAAAAACAAGCTTCGGAAAACCTTTAATAGAATTCAATTTTGAAAGCTTATATAGTGTTCCAAAGTTCACATGTCCAAAGCGTCGATGCCATAAGTGTTGTTCACTTGTGTTGGCAACGAGACATTGTTCATATGACTTAGGAAGATCCAAAATATAAATGTCTTTACGACGAGTTCCGGAAAATAATAATTTTTCATTATCCTTTCTTAAAATATGACACAATCCTTTCGCAAAGCTAACTTTGTAACCTTTGTCACAAAGTTGACTTATTGAAATAAGATTATGATTTAAACCACTAACAAGATAAACATCACTAATTAATGGTTTAGAAGGGTTACCGACTTTACCTACACCTATGATGGTTCCGCTCTCGTTGCCTCCAAATACGACGCGGTTTCCATTCGCAATGGGAACCACTCCGGAGAGCAAACGAGCATCACCCGTCATGTGTTTGGAGCACCCGCTATCGAGTATCCAATTCCCTTTGGAGCTAAATTTAAATTTGATGCTCCTTTTCTTTTTCTTTTCCTTGAGTACCTAAAGATAGACACTTTCATATCATGGTACCCAAGGTCATTGGGTCCAAGGGATTAGACCTTTGGAAGCCAAGTCCAAGTGGACTTAGACTTCCCCACATAATTCTTACTATGCACAACATTCAAAAAATAAGCATTCATGTACATTTGTTTTTCGTCCATGCTTGTGTCCTTTGGGCTCCAAATAGTGAATATTTTGGGAGCCATCATCCTATTGGGTGCATGCATGCTACGTTGATTTCTACGTGATGCATGTTGTGGATAGGCATACGGGACATGATGGAATGGTGCACGACGAGAATTATTCATATGATGAGGTGGGTGTACATATGCATGTGTGGGAACACGTGCGTGAGGGTGTCTCACTTGGTGTGCACGTGCCTGAGAATGTGTTGCATAAAAATCATCATATGTGTGAGATGGTGGAGTAGGACGTGTGTTCCTACGTGGCATGGTATTTGTGTACATATAAGCATGGCCCTTCTTTGGAGGTCCACCCATAGTGGGTTTCTTTCCGAAAGAGGGTGTGGACGAGGTGGAAGCACCATTGGTAGATGAACTACCAATAGAGTGTTTGCTACCACTCGTAGAGTCACCGGAAGTTGGCCTAACAAAGGTAGTGGCCGCTTTGGATGGACATCCCATCGTATACCGTAAACCAATGTGGTGATTGGCCGGAAGTAAGTCACTTAGGATTTTATCCAAATGGTCCTTACCTTTATTGAATCTATTGATTCGGCCTAATGTGTTCTCATAATTCTCTTTGAGAGAACGCATTGAAGTATCTAAAGTGGATACTTGCGATGTGAGCACATAAACACGAGATTTAAGATTCTCGTTCTCAATACTCAAAGTTGAGTTTTGAGAAGTTAAATCCGCTATCTTATGTTCTTCCGCATCCTCAATGCTAACATGTTCGAGTTTAGATTTGAGATTCACAATCTCATTTCTTAACTCTTCAACAACGGTGTCGTTATTGGTGATGATATTCTTAGGCGATGTTTGAATGCTAGCTAGGTCATATTTTACCTTAGTATATCTATTTACTAACTTAGTGTATTTTGACCAAAGTTGAGAGTTAGCATTTCTAAGATCATCCATCGTTACCTCATCGCTTTCGTCATTACTATCATCGGAAGAGGAGGATCCTTGATCGTTCTCCTCTCTTGCCATGAAGCACATATGTGCTTGCTCCACTTTCTCATCAACCGACTCTCCGCTTGAGGAATCCTCGGAGTCGGTGAATGTTGCTCCGACAAGTCCTTTCTTGTACCCCTTTTTGTATTTCTTGGACTTATCGAATTTTGGCGCCTTCCACTTCTCCTTTTGTTTGTTGAGAGGACACTCCGCTTTCATGTGTCCTGGCTTATTGCACTTGAAACACAAAGGAGAGGAAGAGGCGTTAGAAGAACCAAATTTACCTTTGGTCTTGAAGTTACCTTTCCGGAAGAAACGGTTGAACTTCTTGGCCATGAGTGCCATGGACTCCAAGTCCAACTCGTTTTCCGAGTCTTCATCATCGGAAGATGTGGATGAAGCCGCCTTGAATGCAATCGCCTTTTTCTTAGGCGCATCTAGGTTCAAATATGACTTCATCTTTTCTTATAGCTTCACCTTGCTATCTTTGCGTACCTCGTATGACATCAAAGTACCCATTAGTTGAACTACGGTATATTTGTTCATGTCATAACCTTCCTCGATGGCGAAGGTACGTTTTTCCCAAGAAGAGGGAAGTCCTTCAATAACCTTTAAGCACTTCTCCTTTTGAGTGTAGATCTTGCCGAGGGCCTCTAACTCGTTTATTATGTCAACGAAGCGAGCGTAATATTCTTTCATCTTCTCGCCCTGTTGCATATGAAACATTTCGTAATCTTTGGTTACGACAACGAGTTTAGAGTCTCTTACCCGACTCGTCCCTTCATGTAGTATGAGGAGAGAGTTCCAAATTTGATATGCACTCTTACATGTGCATATCTTATTGAAGTCCTCGGGCTCCAATGCGCATTGCAAGGCGTTCATTGCCTTGGCATTGCTTACCTCCGCGGCGACCTCCGCGGTAGTCCATTTCTCAAAATCTTCTTCTTCGGGCTCGATGTACTCCTTCATTGTAGTCCTCCATAAAGATGCACTTCGGAGGAAGGTTTCCATCCGACATTTCCAGTACCCGTAGTTGGTACCGTTGAAGAATGGAGGCTTTGTATAGGAATGTCCTTCCATCACCGATGACGCTACATCACTGTTCCTGAAGGTGTCGTAGTTGGAAGGTGGAGGCACGGTCTTGTTGTCGTTGGCAGACATAGCTGAGTATCTGGCTCTGATACCAAATGTAATGCCCTACCAGCTACTGCACAAGTACTAGAGGGGGGGTGAATAGTACTTTAAAATAATAAGGAGTATAATTCCAAATTAAATTGCAATCAACTACCAAATCAATTTGCGGAAGCTTAAATTGAATGACGACAACGAAATTAACAATGCTAACAAACGATGTTAATGGGTTTGGATCCACCCAAGTCTCCCCGACTTGTTCCCGGTGATCCTACGTCCCAACCACCCGGATCCCTTCCGGATACTTGAGTTAGAAACCCTAACTCAAGATTTCCACTATGAATATCTTGTGAAAAACCTTCACAAGATCAAATCATACATGCAATAGCAAACGTGAATCCCACAACCCGGGATCACAACCTTCTCTCACAACCGAGAGAATCACAAAGCAATATTAAAGAGTTTAATATGAAATAAACAAGCTTACCACAAAATCCTATACCTTGAGTTTTTCTTACCCAATAGGTGGAATGAAGGATTTGAGGAAGATGAAGTTACCAAACCCTAGCACCAAGGAAATGAGCAGCAATGGGTGCCTAGGGATGATTTGGAAACTAGAATCAAGCAATAGCTTGAAGAGCTCACCAAGAACAAGCTTCTCTCTAGATCTAGAAATGAGAGAGAATGGGTTTCTTGTGAGGAAGAGAGCTTTAGATTTGAGGGAGAATGGCTATCTCTTTAGAACTCAATGAATCTCTTAATGGCAGCTCTATTGAAGATAGAAATGACCTAGGTTCGTATTTATAGGGTCCCATAAAAACAAGTTAGGTCAATCTCCAACGGAAAGAAATCTGTGAGAATTAGTCGGTCAAAGAACACTCACTGACCGACTAGTTCATCAACTAGTCGATCAGTCACAAAGCATGGACCGACTAAGAGCAGATCTGAGAAGAGATAGAATTTCAGACCTAGAAATCTAGTCGGTCCAAGAACACTGTCTGACCGACTAGTTTCACAACTAGTCGGTCATCCAATGAACGTAGACCGACTAAGAGGCAAAACAACATAGTCTGAAGGCAAGTTGACTTAGTCGGTCCAAGAACAAAAGTTGACCGACTAGATTGTCAACTAGTCGGTCATCAAACGTTCTTAGACCGACTAACGGTAAACAGTAGCTTAGGAGAATTTTAGAGTGAACAGTAAGTCACAACTAGTCGGTCAAAGAAGCATCACTGACCGACTAGTTCACAAACTAGTCGGTCGGTGAGTCAACGTAGACCGACTAACTGTAAACAGTAAAGTCCAAGAAATTAAGGAATCAAACTAGTCAGTCCAAGAACAGTTGCCGACCGACTAGATCACCATCTAGTCGGTCAGTACTTGTTCTTGTACCAACTAACATGCACAACAATGTCCGAATCGAAGCACGACGCTTCGAGGAAGTTAGAATGAACTTGTGCAAGGATCCTAGAGCTACGAAATGAGCGTAATGAAGATAGAAACGTAAGATATACTCAAGGCTTAACATTCTATCAATCGAAACTAAAAGACTATAAATAAAACCTTAATAAACGGTCTTCGATAGCTTCGATTGAATCTTCATATTTTCCAAAGCGTCGCAAGAGCTTCAACGAAGCTTTAGGCATGAATATGAGCTTTGGAAAGTGTTGAGATGTCGCTTTGAATGTTCACGTGAAATTGGCGACGATCTCCAATACTGCGCTCACAAATTGTTAGTTCATGGATTATTTATGTTTGCTCATCATCAAAACCAAATCCGGGGAGTCCAATATTCAACATTCTCCCCCTTTTTGGTGATGACAAACCAACATAAATAATAATCAAAGATAATAATTCAAATGTAAAATACTTACTCCCCCTGCATTGATGACACGTTAATTCCAAAATGAATATAAATGAATTGCATCAAGCAGACGAGTAAGATAAATAAAATGAATTGATTTTTGAAATATCGGATTTTGAAAATCCTTATATGTATCTTAACTCCCCCTGAATCTAACATATCAAACTAGATTCTTGGAAATTGAGTTAAATTTTCATTTGCGCCTATTTATTATCATTATCTCTCCCCCTTTGGCATTATCCCAAAAATGGGGGGGCATACAACGACAACAATTAGGAAATGTAAAATCCAACATCGGGAGTCGTAGACAAAGGCAATGGACCAACTTGACACCAAGGGAAAAATTGTGGAAATCAAAACAAGGTGTGCCAAATTTTCCATTATAAAAAATCAACGATAATCAAAATCATAAAAAATAATATTTGGTATTTTTTTTTCATTTATTGAATAATGAAACATATTCTCCAATATTCAATATTTCTTGGTTAAATTTGTGCATGGAAAACAATTCTATATTAATATAGAAATATAATCTATTTAACCAAGTTTTTAATCGTCGAGCGACGAATTCACAATTCAAATGCATTCAACGAATATATATATAAAAAAAATGCACGACGAATAAATGACAAAGTGAATGACGATGAACATATATATATGTAGAGACAATGTGAGTATATCCAAAAAAATATCACATCGAATATATGAGATACATCATATCAAGCGCTACATATCATCAAAAAGAAATACATCATCATCCTCCTCCTCATCAAAATAAATACTACAACAAAAAGTACATCATCATCATCAACATCGTCATATCATAAAATCCAACACCGATAACCAGAAAGCACAAAAAAAATACATCGAAGCATCTCTCAACCCCATCCTAACCCAAAACACTCTCACTAAAAAAAATATCATCCAGAATGCAGTGGAGAGTCCTCGGAACAGACGATCACGAGGAGGAGGCTGGATCTGCAGCGTCCGTGGGTCCAGTCGACGGAGTGGACTCAGGCTCTGCAGGGAGAAGAGGTGTCTCAACAGATGGAATCGTCGGGGCAGGAGTGGAGATCTCAGCAACAGGCTCTACAGCAGCATGGGTCTCGACAGAAGCAGCAGCAGCAGATACATGAGCAGGCTCGGAAACTGGGTCAGCAGCAGGCTCAGAAGGCTGAAGAGCTGCAGCAGATGGCTCTGGAACACCGGAAGAGGTGGCAACTCCAGGAGCAGAAGTGGAAGTACCAGCAGCAACAGCAGCAGTGGCCTCATCGCCATGGGCAAAAGAAGTAGCAAGCTCGTCAAGCTCCTCATCGTCCATCTCCTCGGCCTCAGACACCGAAGGAGGAAGCTCAATCCCCGTCATACGAGCCATACGGCAGACTACCTCCTCAGTACGAGCCAAACGGGAGTCGTGCTGACGAAGTAGGCGTACGACATCGTCCAAAGTAGCAGGGGAAGACGAGGCAGCAGCAGCTGACGGAGTAGACTGAGATGCAGATGCGGTAGACCTCTGCACGTGACGAAGTGCCGCTAGAGATTTCTTCACGGCCGTCGCGTTCAGAGGCGTACCCAAAGGACGCTCATCGTCAGGAGGGAGAGGAACTCGAAAATGACGAAATACGAGGGTCAACAAGAAGGGGTATGGAATGTGCGCAGACTTATTGGTCTTGCGTATACACTCGAAAGAATCCATCTTATCGAGTATCACGCAAGCCCAATTTATCTCACACCCCAAGAAAAGAGCGTATATGAGCTTCAAAAACGGCTGGGATGGGAGAGAAGAGGATCCATACTTAGGGAGGAGACACGACTTCAAAATCAGGTTAAGAACCCACGCATTCGGCTTAAAAGATTTCGATGGAACACCAATGAATGCGGAGGGGATAACCTGGAAAATCTCAGAAAGAATAGACTGATCCAAGGAAGAAATGTCGTCTACGGAAATGTCCGAGGGGAGGAGACCACACGACGCACAACCAAGGATCTCCCCCAAGATTTCTGCCGTGAGAACTATAGGAGTTCCCAAGACAGTCGTCTCAATGGAGTGACTGGCGTCGTACTGGCCTCGAATGCGATTGGCATAGAACAATTTCACGAGGCGAGGATACGGTTTGGGATTGGCCTTGGGGTCGTATCGGAGATAATCTAGAAGGCCACTATAAGACAGAAGATCAGCAAGGCCGAGAAAATCAGAGAACTGAACGTAATGCTCCAACAACAGTGGACAGTGTTCTATACGGTTGTACGCGGCGAGACACTGAGGGTCATCGCGGCACAACGATATGTCTACACCGCCAACTGGCATAGGAGCTTTACCCTTGGACTTACGGGTCTTCGGAGGTGGGGTAGGTTCCCTAGTAGGCTCATCCTCAGGAATAAAATCAGTGTCGGAATCGGGAGGAGTAGCCGGAGTGTGAAGAATAGGCTTTTTGGTCTTGGATTTACGGGGTTTAACTATGGCAGTCCTAGGCTTCTTAGGAGGAGGCGAAGATGGAGAGCCTTGGGTTGACTTGGCACGACGCTTAGGCTTCGGGGGATTCCTAGGGTCCGAAGGTTGTTCTACGGTCATAGGAGAGGCCCCGGAAGAGGCGATCGGAATGCGAGTCTTAGCCATAGCACTACGAGCACAATCAATCGAAGAAAATCAAATATCCTAGCACAAACCCTAGAAGCTAGCACAAACCCTAGAATACCAAATGAAATCGAAAAGCACAAACCCTAGGTTAAAAACAAGAATCCGAAACCCTAGAATACCTAGGAGGAGAAAACGAACCCTAGGGCAAGAAATCGACCTAGGAGAGGGAGGGAGATACCTAGGAGGCTGAGTCGACGGCGGCGGACGGCGGAGATGGCCGGAGATATGGCCGGAGACGACGGAAGTTGAAAGGGCTCGAGAGGGGGTTTGTGGTTTTCGGGCTGGAGCAAAAGGGAAGACCGACTAATAGAGAGATTAGTCGGATGAAGAATGAGTATAAGTCGGTCTGGAATCAAAAAGACGTAACAGCCCTAACATACTTAGTCGGTCACAGTTCAAGCACTGACCGACTAGATTACGATCTAGTCGGTCGGTCAATGAGCTTGAACCGACTAAGTCGAAACAGTAGCTCAGAGTGATTTTTAGGGCTAGATTTAGTCGGTCTCAGTATACTTACTGACCGACTAGTTTTCAATCTAGTCGGTCGGAAAATGTACTATGACCGACTAACGAAAGAAAAAGATAGGAGATGGATATTTGCTTGATCTAGTCGGTCTGAGTTCATTTGCTGACCGACTAGATGAGCATCTAGTCGGTTGACAAGTGAACTGAAACCGACTAGAAGAGTCCAAAAGTAGAAATTTGATTTCTCTTCACAAACCACTTGGATGAAACATCCTAACTCACTCATTAGTCATCTAAATTACCCCATAAAACGTCGAAATCTTAAGTACGACATTGAAATACGAATTCGATCATAAATTCAAATAAATCACATAAAATTCCCAAAAATTCAATTAATCTAGCATGAATGAAATATCGCGAAATATATTAGCATGTAAGATGATTGAATTGAAATATGAATCCTATATCTCGGATTCACCCATAATCCCCAATTCTCGACGCAACCGCACAAAGGAGTCCTCCTTTAGGGGTTTCGTGAAAATATCGGCGATTTGCTTTTGGATTTCAACGTACACTAAAATGATGTCCTTTTTAGCAACATGATCATCTAAGAAATGGTGTCGGACATCTATGTGTTTCGATCGGGAATGGTGCACCGGATTCTTTGAAAGACAAATAGCACTTTGGTTATCCACCATGATAGGGCTAGTATCACAATGAATACCAAAATCCTTCAATGTGTGTCTCATCCAAAGAACCTGGGCACACGCGGCACCGGCGGCAATATATTCCGCCTCGGTGGTTGAAAGTGATACCGAATTTTGCTTCTTGGAAAACCAAGAGACAAGAGAATTTCCTAGAAAATGGCAAGTGCCACTAGTACTTTTCCTGTCGGATTTGCATCCCGCATAATCAGCGTCACTATATGAGACTAACTCATATGTGCTAGATCTCGGATAAAGTAATCCAAAATCTAATGTGTAACTTAGATAGCGAAAAATACGCTTTACCGCTACTAAGTGAGACTCCTTAGGTTGAGACTGATAACGAGCACATATACATACGGCAAACATAATATCGGGCCTACTTGCGGTAAGATAAAGCAAACTACCTATCATACCTCGATATAGACGAATGTCTACATCCTTACCGCCCGTATCCTTGTCAAGATGCGTAGTCGTGCTCATTGGAGTCTTTTTCCCGGAGGCATTCTCCATTCCAAATTGCTTTAGCAACTCCACCGTGTACTTCGTTTGGTGGATGAAGATTGCATTGTTCATTTGGCGAATTTGGAGACCTAAGAAATATTTGAGTTCGCCCATGTGGCTCATCTCAAATTGTTCCTTCATCACATTAGAAAACTCTTCGCAAAGAGCAAAGTTAGTAGCACCGAAAATGATATCATCAACATAAATTTGAACTAATAAAATATCATTATTCGCATGCTTAATAAAAAGTGTTGAATCGGCTTCGCCCATTTTAAAATTCAAATCCAAAAGAAAATTCTTTAGGCGATCATACCAAGCTCGAGGAGCTTGTCTCAAACCATAAAAAGCTTTCTTTAGTTTAAAAACGTGATTTGGAAATTTTTCATTTACGAAGCCCGGAGGTTGAGAAACGTAAACTTCCTCAACGACATCTCCGTTTAAAAATGCACTTTTAACATCCATTTGAAATAATTTAAAATTCTTATGGCATGCAAAAGACAAAAGTAATCTAATTGATTCTAATCTAGCTACCGGAGCGAAAGATTCTTCGAAATCGATACCTTCCTCTTGACGATAGCCTTGAGCTACTAACCGAGCTTTGTTCCGGACGACGACTTGGTTTTCGTCGGTTTTGTTCTTGAAGATCCACTTTGTCCCTATGACGGTGTGGTTCTTCGATGGCAATGGAACAAGCTCCCAAACTTCATTCCTCTCGAATTGAATGAGCTCCTCCTCCATGGCTAAGATCCAAGCGCTATCTTCGCATGCTTCATTAATATTCTTTGGCTCTATCGATGAGGCAAAGGCACAATTTGCGAAGTGGTGAACTTGCGATCTCGTCTTGACACTATCATAGATATTGCCAATGACTTGCTCATGGGGATGGTCACCAACCGAATGAAGCCGTTTGGGAATACCTTGATCACTTGGAACATTCTCAACAACTTCATTAGTTGGGTTAGTCTCAATAGAATCAATAGAATCATTAGACTTAGAATTATCAAACGAATCACATAAAACATCCATAGAATCATTATCATTTGAAATTCTAGTTGGAACAAATCCTTCATTAAATGAGACATGAAGCGATTCCTCGATCGTTGAGGTTCGTTTGTTGAATATCCGGTAGGCTTTGCTATGCGTAGAATATCCAACAAAAATCCCCTCATCGGATCTCGGATCGAATTTGTCCAAACTACCATATGTGTTCTTAATAAAACATTTCGAACCAAAAACACGAAAATGTTTAACTTGAGGCAACCTACCAAACAACAATTCATAACAAGTTTGTTTAGTGCCGGGCCTCAAAAGTATTCTATTAAACACATAGCAAGCGGTGTGTACCGCTTCCGCCCAAAATTGATGGCCAAGTTGGCTATCATCAAGCATAGTGCGAGCACACTCCACTAGCGTCCTATTCTTTCTCTCAACTACACCATTTTGAGGAGGTGCACGAGGGAAAGAGAAGGTGTGAGTAATACCAACTTCATCACAAAATGTCTCAAAAGACTCATTCTCAAATTCACCTCCATGATCACTACGAATAGTGACAATGGTGGTTCCTAAGAGATTTTGTACTTTCTTAACAAAAATTGTGAAGTTTTCAAAAGCTTCATTTTTATTACACAATGAAAATACCCAAGTAAATCTTGAATAGTCATCTACGATGACAAGTCCATACCTTGCATTTCCTAAGGAAGCTACTCTAGTTGGCCCAAATAAATCTAGATGTAATAGCTCTAGTGGCCTTTTAGTAGAGATGCTTTTCTTAGGTTTAAATGAAGATTTAGGAAGCTTGCCGCGTTGACAACAATCACAAAAACTTTTCTTTTCAAAAACAAGCTTCGGAAAACCTTTAATAGAATTCAATTTTGAAAGCTTATATAGTGTTCCAAAGTTCACATGTCCAAAGCGTCGATGCCATAAGTGTTGTTCACTTGTGTTGGCAACGAGACATTGTTCATATGACTTAGGAAGATCCAAAATATAAATGTCTTTACGACGAGTTCCGGAAAATAATAATTTTTCATTATCCTTTCTTAAAATATGACACAATCCTTTCGCAAAGCTAACTTTGTAACCTTTGTCACAAAGTTGACTTATTGAAATAAGATTATGATTTAAACCACTAACAAGATAAACATCACTAATTAATGGTTTAGAAGGGTTACCGACTTTACCTACACCTATGATGGTTCCGCTCTCGTTGCCTCCAAATACGACGCGGTTTCCATTCGCAATGGGAACCACTCCGGAGAGCAAACGAGCATCACCCGTCATGTGTTTGGAGCACCCGCTATCGAGTATCCAATTCCCTTTGGAGCTAAATTTAAATTTGATGCTCCTTTTCTTTTTCTTTTCCTTGAGTACCTAAAGATAGACACTTTCATATCATGGTACCCAAGGTCATTGGGTCCAAGGGATTAGACCTTTGGAAGCCAAGTCCAAGTGGACTTAGACTTCCCCACATAATTCTTACTATGCACAACATTCAAAAAATAAGCATTCATGTACATTTGTTTTTCGTCCATGCTTGTGTCCTTTGGGCTCCAAATAGTGAATATTTTGGGAGCCATCATCCTATTGGGTGCATGCATGCTACGTTGATTTCTACGTGATGCATGTTGTGGATAGGCATACGGGACATGATGGAATGGTGCACGACGAGAATTATTCATATGATGAGGTGGGTGTACATATGCATGTGTGGGAACACGTGCGTGAGGGTGTCTCACTTGGTGTGCACGTGCCTGAGAATGTGTTGCATAAAAATCATCATATGTGTGAGATGGTGGAGTAGGACGTGTGTTCCTACGTGGCATGGTATTTGTGTACATATAAGCATGGCCCTTCTTTGGAGGTCCACCCATAGTGGGTTTCTTTCCGAAAGAGGGTGTGGACGAGGTGGAAGCACCATTGGTAGATGAACTACCAATAGAGTGTTTGCTACCACTCGTAGAGTCACCGGAAGTTGGCCTAACAAAGGTAGTGGCCGCTTTGGATGGACATCCCATCGTATACCGTAAACCAATGTGGTGATTGGCCGGAAGTAAGTCACTTAGGATTTTATCCAAATGGTCCTTACCTTTATTGAATCTATTGATTCGGCCTAATGTGTTCTCATAATTCTCTTTGAGAGAACGCATTGAAGTATCTAAAGTGGATACTTGCGATGTGAGCACATAAACACGAGATTTAAGATTCTCGTTCTCAATACTCAAAGTTGAGTTTTGAGAAGTTAAATCCGCTATCTTATGTTCTTCCGCATCCTCAATGCTAACATGTTCGAGTTTAGATTTGAGATTCACAATCTCATTTCTTAACTCTTCAACAACGGTGTCGTTATTGGTGATGATATTCTTAGGCGATGTTTGAATGCTAGCTAGGTCATATTTTACCTTAGTATATCTATTTACTAACTTAGTGTATTTTGACCAAAGTTGAGAGTTAGCATTTCTAAGATCATCCATCGTTACCTCATCGCTTTCGTCATTACTATCATCGGAAGAGGAGGATCCTTGATCGTTCTCCTCTCTTGCCATGAAGCACATATGTGCTTGCTCCACTTTCTCATCAACCGACTCTCCGCTTGAGGAATCCTCGGAGTCGGTGAATGTTGCTCCGACAAGTCCTTTCTTGTACCCCTTTTTGTATTTCTTGGACTTATCGAATTTTGGCGCCTTCCACTTCTCCTTTTGTTTGTTGAGAGGACACTCCGCTTTCATGTGTCCTGGCTTATTGCACTTGAAACACAAAGGAGAGGAAGAGGCGTTAGAAGAACCAAATTTACCTTTGGTCTTGAAGTTACCTTTCCGGAAGAAACGGTTGAACTTCTTGGCCATGAGTGCCATGGACTCCAAGTCCAACTCGTTTTCCGAGTCTTCATCATCGGAAGATGTGGATGAAGCCGCCTTGAATGCAATCGCCTTTTTCTTAGGCGCATCTAGGTTCAAATATGACTTCATCTTTTCTTATAGCTTCACCTTGCTATCTTTGCGTACCTCGTATGACATCAAAGTACCCATTAGTTGAACTACGGTATATTTGTTCATGTCATAACCTTCCTCGATGGCGAAGGTACGTTTTTCCCAAGAAGAGGGAAGTCCTTCAATAACCTTTAAGCACTTCTCCTTTTGAGTGTAGATCTTGCCGAGGGCCTCTAACTCGTTTATTATGTCAACGAAGCGAGCGTAATATTCTTTCATCTTCTCGCCCTGTTGCATATGAAACATTTCGTAATCTTTGGTTACGACAACGAGTTTAGAGTCTCTTACCCGACTCGTCCCTTCATGTAGTATGAGGAGAGAGTTCCAAATTTGATATGCACTCTTACATGTGCATATCTTATTGAAGTCCTCGGGCTCCAATGCGCATTGCAAGGCGTTCATTGCCTTGGCATTGCTTACCTCCGCGGCGACCTCCGCGGTAGTCCATTTCTCAAAATCTTCTTCTTCGGGCTCGATGTACTCCTTCATTGTAGTCCTCCATAAAGATGCACTTCGGAGGAAGGTTTCCATCCGACATTTCCAGTACCCGTAGTTGGTACTGTTGAAGAATGGAGGCTTTGTATAGGAATGTCCTTCCATCACCGATGACGCTACATCACTGTTCCTGAAGGTGTCGTAGTTGGAAGGTGGAGGCACGGTCTTGTTGTCGTTGGCAGACATAGCTGAGTATCTGGCTCTGATACCAAATGTAATGCCCTACCAGCTACTGCACAAGTACTAGAGGGGGGGTGAATAGTACTTTAAAATAATAAGGAGTATAATTCCAAATTAAATTGCAATCAACTACCAAATCAATTTGCGGAAGCTTAAATTGAATGACGACAACGAAATTAACAATGCTAACAAACGATGTTAATGGGTTTGGATCCACCCAAGTCTCCCCGACTTGTTCCCGGTGATCCTACGTCCCAACCACCCGGATCCCTTCCGGATACTTGAGTTAGAAACCCTAACTCAAGATTTCCACTATGAATATCTTGTGAAAAACCTTCACAAGATCAAATCATACATGCAATAGCAAACGTGAATCCCACAACCCGGGATCACAACCTTCTCTCACAACCGAGAGAATCACAAAGCAATATTAAAGAGTTTAATATGAAATAAACAAGCTTACCACAAAATCCTATACCTTGAGTTTTTCTTACCCAATAGGTGGAATGAAGGATTTGAGGAAGATGAAGTTACCAAACCCTAGCACCAAGGAAATGAGCAGCAATGGGTGCCTAGGGATGATTTGGAAACTAGAATCAAGCAATAGCTTGAAGAGCTCACCAAGAACAAGCTTCTCTCTAGATCTAGAAATGAGAGAGAATGGGTTTCTTGTGAGGAAGAGAGCTTTAGATTTGAGGGAGAATGGCTATCTCTTTAGAACTCAATGAATCTCTTAATGGCAGCTCTATTGAAGATAGAAATGACCTAGGTTCGTATTTATAGGGTCCCATAAAAACAAGTTAGGTCAATCTCCAACGGAAAGAAATCTGTGAGAATTAGTCGGTCAAAGAACACTCACTGACCGACTAGTTCATCAACTAGTCGATCAGTCACAAAGCATGGACCGACTAAGAGCAGATCTGAGAAGAGATAGAATTTCAGACCTAGAAATCTAGTCGGTCCAAGAACACTGTCTGACCGACTAGTTTCACAACTAGTCGGTCATCCAATGAACGTAGACCGACTAAGAGGCAAAACAACATAGTCTGAAGGCAAGTTGACTTAGTCGGTCCAAGAACAAAAGTTGACCGACTAGATTGTCAACTAGTCGGTCATCAAACGTTCTTAGACCGACTAACGGTAAACAGTAGCTTAGGAGAATTTTAGAGTGAACAGTAAGTCACAACTAGTCGGTCAAAGAAGCATCACTGACCGACTAGTTCACAAACTAGTCGGTCGGTGAGTCAACGTAGACCGACTAACTGTAAACAGTAAAGTCCAAGAAATTAAGGAATCAAACTAGTCAGTCCAAGAACAGTTGCCGACCGACTAGATCACCATCTAGTCGGTCAGTACTTGTTCTTGTACCAACTAACATGCACAACAATGTCCGAATCGAAGCACGACGCTTCGAGGAAGTTAGAATGAACTTGTGCAAGGATCCTAGAGCTACGAAATGAGCGTAATGAAGATAGAAACGTAAGATATACTCAAGGCTTAACATTCTATCAATCGAAACTAAAAGACTATAAATAAAACCTTAATAAACGGTCTTCGATAGCTTCGATTGAATCTTCATATTTTCCAAAGCGTCGCAAGAGCTTCAACGAAGCTTTAGGCATGAATATGAGCTTTGGAAAGTGTTGAGATGTCGCTTTGAATGTTCACGTGAAATTGGCGACGATCTCCAATACTGCGCTCACAAATTGTTAGTTCATGGATTATTTATGTTTGCTCATCATCAAAACCAAATCCGGGGAGTCCAATATTCAACATTCTCCCCCTTTTTGGTGATGACAAACCAACATAAATAATAATCAAAGATAATAATTCAAATGTAAAATACTTACTCCCCCTGCATTGATGACACGTTAATTCCAAAATGAATATAAATGAATTGCATCAAGCAGACGAGTAAGATAAATAAAATGAATTGATTTTTGAAATATCGGATTTTGAAAATCCTTATATGTATCTTAACTCCCCCTGAATCTAACATATCAAACTAGATTCTTGGAAATTGAGTTAAATTTTCATTTGCGCCTATTTATTATCATTATCTCTCCCCCTTTGGCATTATCCCAAAAATGGGGGGGCATACAACGACAACAATTAGGAAATGTAAAATCCAACATCGGGAGTCGTAGACAAAGGCAATGGACCAACTTGACACCAAGGGAAAAATTGTGGAAATCAAAACAAGGTGTGCCAAATTTTCCATTATAAAAAATCAACGATAATCAAAATCATAAAAAATAATATTTGGTATTTTTTTTTCATTTATTGAATAATGAAACATATTCTCCAATATTCAATATTTCTTGGTTAAATTTGTGCATGGAAAACAATTCTATATTAATATAGAAATATAATCTATTTAACCAAGTTTTTAATCGTCGAGCGACGAATTCACAATTCAAATGCATTCAACGAATATATATATAAAAAAAATGCACGACGAATAAATGACAAAGTGAATGACGATGAACATATATATATGTAGAGACAATGTGAGTATATCCAAAAAAATATCACATCGAATATATGAGATACATCATATCAAGCGCTACATATCATCAAAAAGAAATACATCATCATCCTCCTCCTCATCAAAATAAATACTACAACAAAAAGTACATCATCATCATCAACATCGTCATATCATAAAATCCAACACCGATAACCAGAAAGCACAAAAAAAATACATCGAAGCATCTCTCAACCCCATCCTAACCCAAAACACTCTCACTAAAAAAAATATCATCCAGAATGCAGTGGAGAGTCCTCGGAACAGACGATCACGAGGAGGAGGCTGGATCTGCAGCGTCCGTGGGTCCAGTCGACGGAGTGGACTCAGGCTCTGCAGGGAGAAGAGGTGTCTCAACAGATGGAATCGTCGGGGCAGGAGTGGAGATCTCAGCAACAGGCTCTACAGCAGCATGGGTCTCGACAGAAGCAGCAGCAGCAGATACATGAGCAGGCTCGGAAACTGGGTCAGCAGCAGGCTCAGAAGGCTGAAGAGCTGCAGCAGATGGCTCTGGAACACCGGAAGAGGTGGCAACTCCAGGAGCAGAAGTGGAAGTACCAGCAGCAGCAGCAGCAGTGGCCTCATCGCCATGGGCAAAAGAAGTAGCAAGCTCGTCAAGCTCCTCATCGTCCATCTCCTCGGCCTCAGACACCGAAGGAGGAAGCTCAATCCCCGTCATACGAGCCATACGGCAGACTACCTCCTCAGTACGAGCCAAACGGGAGTCGTGCTGACGAAGTAGGCGTACGACATCGTCCAAAGTAGCAGGGGAAGACGAGGCAGCAGCAGCTGACGGAGTAGACTGAGATGCAGATGCGGTAGACCTCTGCACGTGACGAAGTGCCGCTAGAGATTTCTTCACGGCCGTCGCGTTCAGAGGCGTACCCAAAGGACGCTCATCGTCAGGAGGGAGAGGAACTCGAAAATGACGAAATACGAGGGTCAACAAGAAGGGGTATGGAATGTGCGCAGACTTATTGGTCTTGCGTATACACTCGAAAGAATCCATCTTATCGAGTATCACGCAAGCCCAATTTATCTCACACCCCAAGAAAAGAGCGTATATGAGCTTCAAAAACGGCTGGGATGGGAGAGAAGAGGATCCATACTTAGGGAGGAGACACGACTTCAAAATCAGGTTAAGAACCCACGCATTCGGCTTAAAAGATTTCGATGGAACACCAATGAATGCGGAGGGGATAACCTGGAAAATCTCAGAAAGAATAGACTGATCCAAGGAAGAAATGTCGTCTACGGAAATGTCCGAGGGGAGGAGACCACACGACGCACAACCAAGGATCTCCCCCAAGATTTCTGCCGTGAGAACTATAGGAGTTCCCAAGACAGTCGTCTCAATGGAGTGACTGGCGTCGTACTGGCCTCGAATGCGATTGGCATAGAACAATTTCACGAGGCGAGGATACGGTTTGGGATTGGCCTTGGGGTCGTATCGGAGATAATCTAGAAGGCCACTATAAGACAGAAGATCAGCAAGGCCGAGAAAATCAGAGAACTGAACGTAATGCTCCAACAACAGTGGACAGTGTTCTATACGGTTGTACGCGGCGAGACACTGAGGGTCATCGCGGCACAACGATATGTCTACACCGCCAACTGGCATAGGAGCTTTACCCTTGGACTTACGGGTCTTCGGAGGTGGGGTAGGTTCCCTAGTAGGCTCATCCTCAGGAATAAAATCAGTGTCGGAATCGGGAGGAGTAGCCGGAGTGTGAAGAATAGGCTTTTTGGTCTTGGATTTACGGGGTTTAACTATGGCAGTCCTAGGCTTCTTAGGAGGAGGCGAAGATGGAGAGCCTTGGGTTGACTTGGCACGACGCTTAGGCTTCGGGGGATTCCTAGGGTCCGAAGGTTGTTCTACGGTCATAGGAGAGGCCCCGGAAGAGGCGATCGGAATGCGAGTCTTAGCCATAGCACTACGAGCACAATCAATCGAAGAAAATCAAATATCCTAGCACAAACCCTAGAAGCTAGCACAAACCCTAGAATACCAAATGAAATCGAAAAGCACAAACCCTAGGTTAAAAACAAGAATCCGAAACCCTAGAATACCTAGGAGGAGAAAACGAACCCTAGGGCAAGAAATCGACCTAGGAGAGGGAGGGAGATACCTAGGAGGCTGAGTCGACGGCGGCGGACGGCGGAGATGGCCGGAGATATGGCCGGAGACGACGGAAGTTGAAAGGGCTCGAGAGGGGGTTTGTGGTTTTCGGGCTGGAGCAAAAGGGAAGACCGACTAATAGAGAGATTAGTCGGATGAAGAATGAGTATAAGTCGGTCTGGAATCAAAAAGACGTAACAGCCCTAACATACTTAGTCGGTCACAGTTCAAGCACTGACCGACTAGATTACGATCTAGTCGGTCGGTCAATGAGCTTGAACCGACTAAGTCGAAACAGTAGCTCAGAGTGATTTTTAGGGCTAGATTTAGTCGGTCTCTGTATACTTACTGACCGACTAGTTTTCAATCTAGTCGGTCGGAAAATGTACTATGACCGACTAACGAAAGAAAAAGATAGGAGATGGATATTTGCTTGATCTAGTCGGTCTGAGTTCATTTGCTGACCGACTAGATGAGCATCTAGTCGGTTGACAAGTGAACTGAAACCGACTAGAAGAGTCCAAAAGTAGAAATTTGATTTCTCTTCACAAACCACTTGGATGAAACATCCTAACTCACTCATTAGTCATCTAAATTACCCCATAAAACGTCGAAATCTTAAGTACGACATTGAAATACGAATTCGATCATAAATTCAAATAAATCACATAAAATTCCCAAAAATTCAATTAATCTAGCATGAATGAAATATCGCGAAATATATTAGCATGTAAGATGATTGAATTGAAATATGAATCCTATATCTCGGATTCACCCATAATCCCCAATTCTCGACGCAACCGCACAAAGGAGTCCTCCTTTAGGGGTTTCGTGAAAATATCGGCGATTTGCTTTTGGATTTCAACGTACACTAAAATGATGTCCTTTTTAGCAACATGATCATCTAAGAAATGGTGTCGGACATCTATGTGTTTCGATCGGGAATGGTGCACCGGATTCTTTGAAAGACAAATAGCACTTTGGTTATCCACCATGATAGGGCTAGTATCACAATGAATACCAAAATCCTTCAATGTGTGTCTCATCCAAAGAACCTGGGCACACGCGGCACCGGCGGCAATATATTCCGCCTCGGTGGTTGAAAGTGATACCGAATTTTGCTTCTTGGAAAACCAAGAGACAAGAGAATTTCCTAGAAAATGGCAAGTGCCACTAGTACTTTTCCTGTCGGATTTGTATCCCGCATAATCAGCGTCACTATATGAGACTAACTCATATGTGCTAGATCTCGGATAAAGTAATCCAAAATCTAATGTGTAACTTAGATAGCGAAAAATACGCTTTACCGCTACTAAGTGAGACTCCTTAGGTTGAGACTGATAACGAGCACATATACATACGGCAAACATAATATCGGGCCTACTTGCGGTAAGATAAAGCAAACTACCTATCATACCTCGATATAGACGAATGTCTACATCCTTACCGCCCGTATCCTTGTCAAGATGCGTAGTCGTGCTCATTGGAGTCTTTTTCCCGGAGGCATTCTCCATTCCAAATTGCTTTAGCAACTCCACCGTGTACTTCGTTTGGTGGATGAAGATTGCATTGTTCATTTGGCGAATTTGGAGACCTAAGAAATATTTGAGTTCGCCCATGTGGCTCATCTCAAATTGTTCCTTCATCACATTAGAAAACTCTTCGCAAAGAGCAAAGTTAGTAGCACCGAAAATGATATCATCAACATAAATTTGAACTAATAAAATATCATTATTCGCATGCTTAATAAAAAGTGTTGAATCGGCTTCGCCCATTTTAAAATTCAAATCCAAAAGAAAATTCTTTAGGCGATCATACCAAGCTCGAGGAGCTTGTCTCAAACCATAAAAAGCTTTCTTTAGTTTAAAAACGTGATTTGGAAATTTTTCATTTACGAAGCCCGGAGGTTGAGAAACGTAAACTTCCTCAACGACATCTCCGTTTAAAAATGCACTTTTAACATCCATTTGAAATAATTTAAAATTCTTATGGCATGCAAAAGACAAAAGTAATCTAATTGATTCTAATCTAGCTACCGGAGCGAAAGATTCTTCGAAATCGATACCTTCCTCTTGACGATAGCCTTGAGCTACTAACCGAGCTTTGTTCCGGACGACGACTTGGTTTTCGTCGGTTTTGTTCTTGAAGATCCACTTTGTCCCTATGACGGTGTGGTTCTTCGATGGCAATGGAACAAGCTCCCAAACTTCATTCCTCTCGAATTGAATGAGCTCCTCCTCCATGGCTAAGATCCAAGCGCTATCTTCGCATGCTTCATTAATATTCTTTGGCTCTATCGATGAGGCAAAGGCACAATTTGCGAAGTGGTGAACTTGCGATCTCGTCTTGACACTATCATAGATATTGCCAATGACTTGCTCATGGGGATGGTCACCAACCGAATGAAGCCGTTTAGGAATACCTTGATCACTTGGAACATTCTCAACAACTTCATTAGTTGGGTTAGTCTCAATAGAATCAATAGAATCATTAGACTTAGAATTATCAAACGAATCACATAAAACATCCATAGAATCATTATCATTTGAAATTCTAGTTGGAACAAATCCTTCATTAAATGAGACATGAAGCGATTCCTCGATCGTTGAGGTTCGTTTGTTGAATATCCGGTAGGCTTTGCTATGCGTAGAATATCCAACAAAAATCCCCTCATCGGATCTCGGATCGAATTTGTCCAAACTACCATATGTGTTCTTAATAAAACATTTCGAACCAAAAACACGAAAATGTTTAACTTGAGGCAACCTACCAAACAACAATTCATAACAAGTTTGTTTAGTGCCGGGCCTCAAAAGTATTCTATTAAACACATAGCAAGCGGTGTGTACCGCTTCCGCCCAAAATTGATGGCCAAGTTGGCTATCATCAAGCATAGTGCGAGCACACTCCACTAGCGTCCTATTCTTTCTCTCAACTACACCATTTTGAGGAGGTGCACGAGGGAAAGAGAAGGTGTGAGTAATACCAACTTCATCACAAAATGTCTCAAAAGACTCATTCTCAAATTCACCTCCATGATCACTACGAATAGTGACAATGGTGGTTCCTAAGAGATTTTGTACTTTCTTAACAAAAATTGTGAAGTTTTCAAAAGCTTCATTTTTATTACACAATGAAAATACCCAAGTAAATCTTGAATAGTCATCTACGATGACAAGTCCATACCTTGCATTTCCTAAGGAAGCTACTCTAGTTGGCCCAAATAAATCTAGATGTAATAGCTCTAGTGGCCTTTTAGTAGAGATGCTTTTCTTAGGTTTAAATGAAGATTTAGGAAGCTTGCCGCGTTGACAACAATCACAAAAACTTTTCTTTTCAAAAACAAGCTTCGGAAAACCTTTAATAGAATTCAATTTTGAAAGCTTATATAGTGTTCCAAAGTTCACATGTCCAAAGCGTCGATGCCATAAGTGTTGTTCACTTGTGTTGGCAACGAGACATTGTTCATATGACTTAGGAAGATCCAAAATATAAATGTCTTTACGACGAGTTCCGGAAAATAATAATTTTTCATTATCCTTTCTTAAAATATGACACAATCCTTTCGCAAAGCTAACTTTGTAACCTTTGTCACAAAGTTGACTTATTGAAATAAGATTATGATTTAAACCACTAACAAGATAAACATCACTAATTAATGGTTTAGAAGGGTTACCGACTTTACCTACACCTATGATGGTTCCGCTCTCGTTGCCTCCAAATACGACGCGGTTTCCATTCGCAATGGGAACCACTCCGGAGAGCAAACGAGCATCACCCGTCATGTGTTTGGAGCACCCGCTATCGAGTATCCAATTCCCTTTGGAGCTAAATTTAAATTTGATGCTCCTTTTCTTTTTCTTTTCCTTGAGTACCTAAAGATAGACACTTTCATATCATGGTACCCAAGGTCATTGGGTCCAAGGGATTAGACCTTTGGAAGCCAAGTCCAAGTGGACTTAGACTTCCCCACATAATTCTTACTATGCACAACATTCAAAAAATAAGCATTCATGTACATTTGTTTTTCGTCCATGCTTGTGTCCTTTGGGCTCCAAATAGTGAATATTTTGGGAGCCATCATCCTATTGGGTGCATGCATGCTACGTTGATTTCTACGTGATGCATATTGTGGATAGGCATACGGGACATGATGGAATGGTGCACGACGAGAATTATTCATATGATGAGGTGGGTGTACATATGCATGTGTGGGAACACGTGCGTGAGGGTGTCTCACTTGGTGTGCACGTGCCTGAGAATGTGTTGCATAAAAATCATCATATGTGTGAGATGGTGGAGTAGGACGTGTGTTCCTACGTGGCATGGTATTTGTGTACATATAAGCATGGCCCTTCTTTGGAGGTCCACCCATAGTGGGTTTCTTTCCGAAAGAGGGTGTGGACGAGGTGGAAGCACCATTGGTAGATGAACTACCAATAGAGTGTTTGCTACCACTCGTAGAGTCACCGGAAGTTGGCCTAACAAAGGTAGTGGCCGCTTTGGATGGACATCCCATCGTATACCGTAAACCAATGTGGTGATTGGCCGGAAGTAAGTCACTTAGGATTTTATCCAAATGGTCCTTACCTTTATTGAATCTATTGATTCGGCCTAATGTGTTCTCATAATTCTCTTTGAGAGAACGCATTGAAGTATCTAAAGTGGATACTTGCGATGTGAGCACATAAACACGAGATTTAAGATTCTCGTTCTCAATACTCAAAGTTGAGTTTTGAGAAGTTAAATCCGCTATCTTATGTTCTTCCGCATCCTCAATGCTAACATGTTCGAGTTTAGATTTGAGATTCACAATCTCATTTCTTAACTCTTCAACAACGGTGTCGTTATTGGTGATGATATTCTTAGGCGATGTTTGAATGCTAGCTAGGTCATCTTTTACCTTAGTATATCTATTTACTAACTTAGTGTATTTTGACCAAAGTTGAGAGTTAGCATTTCTAAGATCATCCATCGTTACCTCATCGCTTTCGTCATTACTATCATCGGAAGAGGAGGATCCTTGATCGTTCTCCTCTCTTGCCATGAAGCACATATGTGCTTGCTCCACTTTCTCATCAACCGACTCTCCGCTTGAGGAATCCTCGGAGTCGGTGAATGTTGCTCCGACAAGTCCTTTCTTGTACCCCTTTTTGTATTTCTTGGACTTATCGAATTTTGGCGCCTTCCACTTCTCCTTTTGTTTGTTGAGAGGACACTCCGCTTTCATGTGTCCTGGCTTATTGCACTTGAAACACAAAGGAGAGGAAGAGGCGTTAGAAGAACCAAATTTACCTTTGGTCTTGAAGTTACCTTTCCGGAAGAAACGGTTGAACTTCTTGGCCATGAGTGCCATGGACTCCAAGTCCAACTCGTTTTCCGAGTCTTCATCATCGGAAGATGTGGATGAAGCCGCCTTGAATGCAATCGCCTTTTTCTTAGGCGCATCTAGGTTCAAATATGACTTCATCTTTTCTTATAGCTTCACCTTGCTATCTTTGCGTACCTCGTATGACATCAAAGTACCCATTAGTTGAACTACGGTATATTTGTTCATGTCATAACCTTCCTCGATGGCGAAGGTACGTTTTTCCCAAGAAGAGGGAAGTCCTTCAATAACCTTTAAGCACTTCTCCTTTTGAGTGTAGATCTTGCCGAGGGCCTCTAACTCGTTTATTATGTCAACGAAGCGAGCGTAATATTCTTTCATCTTCTCGCCCTGTTGCATATGAAACATTTCGTAATCTTTGGTTACGACAACGAGTTTAGAGTCTCTTACCCGACTCGTCCCTTCATGTAGTATGAGGAGAGAGTTCCAAATTTGATATGCACTCTTACATGTGCATATCTTATTGAAGTCCTCGGGCTCCAATGCGCATTGCAAGGCGTTCATTGCCTTGGCATTGCTTACCTCCGCGGCGACCTCCGCGGTAGTCCATTTCTCAAAATCTTCTTCTTCGGGCTCGATGTACTCCTTCATTGTAGTCCTCCATAAAGATGCACTTCGGAGGAAGGTTTCCATCCGACATTTCCAGTACCCGTAGTTGGTACCGTTGAAGAATGGAGGCTTTGTATAGGAATGTCCTTCCATCACCGATGACGCTACATCACTGTTCCTGAAGGTGTCGTAGTTGGAAGGTGGAGGCACGGTCTTGTTGTCGTTGGCAGACATAGCTGAGTATCTGGCTCTGATACCAAATGTAATGCCCTACCAGCTACTGCACAAGTACTAGAGGGGGGGTGAATAGTACTTTAAAATAATAAGGAGTATAATTCCAAATTAAATTGCAATCAACTACCAAATCAATTTGCGGAAGCTTAAATTGAATGACGACAACGAAATTAACAATGCTAACAAACGATGTTAATGGGTTCGGATCCACCCAAGTCTCCCCGACTTGTTCCCGGTGATCCTACGTCCCAACCACCCGGATCCCTTCCGGATACTTGAGTTAGAAACCCTAACTCAAGATTTCCACTATGAATATCTTGTGAAAAACCTTCACAAGATCAAATCATACATGCAATAGCAAACGTGAATCCCACAACCCGGGATCACAACCTTCTCTCACAACCGAGAGAATCACAAAGCAATATTAAAGAGTTTAATATGAAATAAACAAGCTTACCACAAAATCCTATACCTTGAGTTTTTCTTACCCAATAGGTGGAATGAAGGATTTGAGGAAGATGAAGTTACCAAACCCTAGCACCAAGGAAATGAGCAGCAATGGGTGCCTAGGGATGATTTGGAAACTAGAATCAAGCAATAGCTTGAAGAGCTCACCAAGAACAAGCTTCTCTCTAGATCTAGAAATGAGAGAGAATGGGTTTCTTGTGAGGAAGAGAGCTTTAGATTTGAGGGAGAATGGCTATCTCTTTAGAACTCAATGAATCTCTTAATGGCAGCTCTATTGAAGATAGAAATGACCTAGGTTCGTATTTATAGGGTCCCATAAAAACAAGTTAGGTCAATCTCCAACGGAAAGAAATCTGTGAGAATTAGTCGGTCAAAGAACACTCACTGACCGACTAGTTCATCAACTAGTCGGTCAGTCACAAAGCATGGACCGACTAAGAGCAGATCTGAGAAGAGATAGAATTTCAGACCTAGAAATCTAGTCGGTCCAAGAACACTGTCTGACCGACTAGTTTCACAACTAGTCGGTCATCCAATGAACGTAGACCGACTAAGAGGCAAAACAACATAGTCTGAAGGCAAGTTGACTTAGTCGGTCCAAGAACAAAAGTTGACCGACTAGATTGTCAACTAGTCGGTCATCAAACGTTCTTAGACCGACTAACGGTAAACAGTAGCTTAGGAGAATTTTAGAGTGAACAGTAAGTCACAACTAGTCGGTCAAAGAAGCATCACTGACCGACTAGTTCACAAACTAGTCGGTCGGTGAGTCAACGTAGACCGACTAACTGTAAACAGTAAAGTCCAAGAAATTAAGGAATCAAACTAGTCAGTCCAAGAACAGTTGCCGACCGACTAGATCACCATCTAGTCGGTCAGTACTTGTTCTTGTACCAACTAACATGCACAACAAAGTCCGAATCGAAGCACGACGCTTCGAGGAAGTTAGAATGAACTTGTGCAAGAATCCTAGAGCTACGAAATGAGCGTAATGAAGATAGAAACGTAAGATATACTCAAGGCTTAACATTCTATCAATCGAAACTAAAAGACTATAAATAAAACCTTAATAAACGGTCTTCGATAGCTTCGATTGAATCTTCATATTTTCCAAAGCGTCGCAAGAGCTTCAACGAAGCTTTAGGCATGAATATGAGCTTTGGAAAGTGTTGAGATGTCGCTTTGAATGTTCACGTGAAATTGGCGACGATCTCCAATACTGCGCTCACAAATTGTTAGTTCATGGATTATTTATGTTTGCTCATCATCAAAACCAAATCCGGGGAGTCCAATATTCAACATTATACTCCTCATAGAAAGCATTCAATTGAAAAGTGTGTGATCTGCGATATTGTATACCGCTTTAAATGATTCAGACGATGTTAATCTTAGAATTATTCCGTTTTTCATGCTATATCAATATTCTTGGGTTTTCTATCTCTATTTGCACCATTATACAATGATATCGAAATAAAAGTCTTTGACATGTGTTTTACATTCGGTGCATGCTATATGAGTAAGCAAAACCCATGTCCTGAGAAAAATGATCTAGCAGCTTCCCTCTTCGCTTTATTCTTTCTTCTTCGTTTTTCGTTTTCCGTTTTTCCATCATTTTCATTTTCTGAATCCACCGGGTTCGTCTTTTACTTATCTTCCTCGAGGACGAGTAAGAGTTAAGCTTGGGGGATTTTGATCACTCCATGTTTTACACCTTTTTTCCGCATGATTGCATGCCATTTAGATCGCTCAAATCACGTTTTTCACGATTTATCGACAATATTGCGATACTTTTCACGATTTGTTGTTTTTGTCGTATTTCAGGTGATTTGGAGCGATTTGGAGTGATTTCGAGATACACCTACTCCGGAGTGTCACCGAAGACTTCCCTGAGGGGTATTCTCAGATTGGAGAGGAGCGGAAGAAGAAAGAACGTCGTAGGAGCGACGAGGAGGCAAAAACACTCAGAATGGGCATTTTTAGTGTCTCACTCGGCCTAGTGAAGGAGTCACTCGGCCGACCAGTGAGACCCCGCTCGGCCGGCCAAATCGGACACGCTCCAAGTGTGCACTCGGCCGAGCATCAGAAGCCCACTCGGCCGAGTGACGAATCCCGTCCGCCCGAGTGGCACTCAGACGACGCCCCTCAAAAAGAGCCAACTTACTGTTTTTCGTCAGTCTGAGCAGCAGAAGACCCACTCGGCCGAGTGGCAATTGCCGACCGCCCGAGTGAAGATAAGCCCATCGGCCGAGTGACGACAACTCACTCGGCTGAGTGACACCCGAAGTGAAGACCCCCAAGACCCCGGACTTACTGGAAATTCTCAGGGTCTTTCACTCGGCCGAGCGACTTTTGTCACTCGGCCGAGTGAGCCGAGCGCCTGTAGCGGAAAACACGATTTTGGAGCTACGCAGGGGAAATTTGGTCACGAATTTTTGGGCAGTTTTGGGGGGGTATTTAACCCCAGATTCTAACCTAGTTTAGGGAGCTTTTCCCTTGCTTTTGGCAGCCTTTTTAGATTAGACCTTTTAGAGTTTTATTTTGTGATTGGAGAGGAGAGAAAAGTTCTATTTGGTTGGATTCTTGGAAAGCTACATTGGTTTGTCTTCCTCTCCATTAAAAATCCTATTTTTATTGTTGTTTTGAATATTGCCATGAATTTCATTGCTATTTCTATTGATTATTCTTTTATTAGCAATATGATTTGTGAGTAGTCTTAACGTCTTAGGGCGTGGAGACGAACCCTACGAGACCAATTTCCGATTTGTGATGATTTGGTAGAACTATTGCTAGAATTGCTATTAGGGTTAGTTTGGGATCGATATATTACGGATAGTTAGGTGTTCATACCGATTGGGATTTGCAAGAGATTGGATCCCAATTCGATAGGAAACCCTAGAAATCCGAATTGGGTTGAAATTGAGTTTCCGTAGTATCAGTTTGCAAGAGATTGGACCGATACTAGGGTTCTCGGTTGTAATTCTATACTGATACCCGTTTGCAAGAGATTGGACGGGTAGGAACTATCCCAACCTTGGTCGTAGCCCGAGTTTGCACGAGAGTGGGCTCGGGATGCGATTGAACGATGATGTTGATCCTAATTCTAGCTAGCCTAGGCTAGGGTTTGCAAGAGATTGGACCCGACCTAGGTTCGCTATAGACCGGCAACAGCGCGAGAGCGTGAGCTAGGTTTTACATTTAGTTGCAACTAGTTCATCCAAAATACTACCCTAGCAATTGTGATACCGATGAATCATAATGACGAGATACGGTGAGTAGCGGGGCTTCCCTATTCCCTAGGCGTCTTTATTTGATTTTATATCTTTTTACATTATTTGACGATTGTGACAACATCGCCGAAAGGCAAATTCCTACTTTTCTGTCCCTATAGCCAGGTTGTTCGGAGAAGGCACTGTCATACGTCCTCCCTGTGTTCGATACTCGCTCACCGCTACACCATGAGCTTGCGGTAAAACTACATGGTCGCTCTTTAGGGTGTACGCCCCGAAGCGATCAGTGGTGTGGAGGAAGGAGGC